>CM064511.1:40314755-40424755 GCA_032716605.1 Paralithodes platypus
GCCAAGTATTTTGTTTGCCTTCTTAACAACTTATGAACATTGTTGACTAGGTTTTAGGGCCCGATATTGGTACTCCCAGATCGGTTTCTCGTTTACATTCTTAAGCTGAGTGCCATTCATCGAATAGTTTGCTTTTCATTTAGGTATCCGATATGTAGTACTTTACCTTTATCCGAATTGAAACTCATTTGCCAAATTTGAGGCCCAACATGACAATTTATCTAGATTGTGTTGCATATCGTCAACTTGTTCTTGTGAGAGTACGCTATTTGCAATTTTTGTTTCGTTAGCAAATTTTGAGATTGTAACACGGTGAGACCCTAATCTATGTCGTTGATGTAAATTAGGGAAAGAGCAATTGTACCTAGTACCGATCCCTGGGGTACCCCGCTACTTACATTGGTCCATTTAGATGCCTTACCGTTTATGATAACTCTTTGCTTTCTGTCGCTGCGCCAATTTCCTATCCATTTCAACACACCGTCTTGTATTCCATGCGCTTTTAGTTTTAGCAGTAAACGGTTTGTGGGGAACTTTGTCAAAGGCCATTTGAAATTCAAGGTATAGAATATCTACAGCTTTACTATCATCGTAGAGGTTGAGGATATCGTGGGAAGACGTCTAAGACGGTTGTTAAACAGGAAACATTTGTACCGAAAGCCGTGTTGAGTATCTTCCAAGTATGTTAATTTTCTCATAGTGATGTACGAGTCTGTCTCTTATGATGTTTCTAGCATTTTACCTACCACTGAGGTTAAGCGAATTGGACGGAGTTACTGGGTAGGGATTTGCTGCCGCCTTTTTTTTTAATATCGGTGTTACGTTGGCTAGCTTCCACTGAATCCAGGCATAAGTTTCCAGACTGCAAGGATTTATTGAATAGTAATGTCAGTGGTTTGGAGAGCTCATCCTTAGCTTCCTTTAGGAAACTCTAGGCGAGATTGTATCAGGTCCAGTGCATTTTAATTTTTGACCTTGAGTTTATCTACACAGTTCAATATTTCTCTCTCTGTAACGAGTGATGGTTGCTTAGAACACGCTGAAATTATCAATCTGAATCGGCGATGGTGTAGGGATACATCACTGAGGTCTACATCTGTTGTTAAAAACTGATGCAAAGAAAGGTATTGAGGGCCATTACTCGTTTGTACTTCGTTCTTTGGTGTATTCTCCATTTTCATCGACTAAACGGTCCAACAGTTGAAGTAACTACGTTTTCTTTCTGAGTATAAAACTATAGAATTCTTTCGGGTTTGTTTTACTTTGATTCGCAATATGTAACCTCTAGGGTCTCTTTACTTTGCTTAATTAACTTTTTGGCTTTGCGTCGGTAGCTTCTACAAATTTCAACCATTCTTCGTCATTTTGTGAGGATTTTAAATCTATCATTAGCAAATGTTTTTAGCAAGCAGACAGTTTGAAATATCTTTATTCCATCATTTGGGCTTAGTATGATGGCCTGGCCGCCCGTATTTTTTCGATGGTATGCAGTCTTTGCACTGCTTTTAGGCTAAGTGGTTTCGAAATAACTTCCAAGATGTTATTTATGATCGTTATTGTTAATTAAAAAGCTCCAGTCAGTTTTCTTTAAACATAGCTCTATAGTTTACCTGGAAGTTTGCATTCTTGACAATTAGGGACTTTTTTCGATGGCCCTACTATTTGATTCGTTACTAGTAAACTTTAAAGTGAAAGTTATCGTACGATGGTCGCTGTTACTGAATTCATCACCAACATTCAAATTCTCTTTTTTTCTTTTTTTTTTTTTTTTGGTTTTTTTGTTTGTTATTAATTCTTTCTTTTGTTGCAAGTACAATGTCAAGAACGGTTATTACCACGGGTCGGCGTTCGAACAAATTGATAACAGCGAACTCTCTTGCAAGTTCGTATACAAGTCATGTCCGGAGTGTGAAGTAAAGAGTATCGCCCCACTTGGTCACAGTTAAATTAAGACGAGAGGAGTAACGAGAGCAAAAACATGAGAATGAGAGTGAACAGATGAGGGGTAACTATACAGTATATCCTATCTTTAAAAACAACAACACCAAAATAAAACTTCCCATTCTAGTGATGGCCAAAAACCCAAAGCTGTAATACCCAAACATTGTGGACAAGATTGAATCCTGAATGCCTTGTACTATTCCTGGCCCTGGGTGCGGTGGTGTGTGTGTGTGGGGGGGGGGGGGGGGGGGTGGGGGGGGGGGGTGGGGGGGGGGGGGGGGGGGGGGGGGGGGGGGTGGGGGGGGTGGGGGGGGGGGGGGGGGGGGTGGGGGGGGGGGGGGGGGGGGGGGGGGGGGGGGGGGGGGTGGGGGGGGGGGGGGGGGGAGGGGGGGGGGGGGGGGGGGGGGGGGGGGGTATATGTGGGTGTGTGAAGGGTAGGGGACCACGGCTACACTACCTTTAAATGTTTAAATACACTACCAGATACCAGGTTCTTAATATGTGTGATTTGTTAGTCTATATGGTACTTGGCTTGCAATTACGAGGAAGGAGTACAACAACTAGATATATATATATATATTATATATATATATAATATATGATAGAGTAATATATGATAATATACAGATATAATATCTATCATCTAAGGAGACTAAATCACAAATACGTGTGATTAAATTATTGTAATAAAACTCGCAGGAAAAATTAAATATTGGCACACCAAGCTTTCGTCTATTCTCTCAAGACATCTTCAAGGTAAATACTGCTAATCAGAACATCCAAATAATTTTCAAACAAGCCAGAACTTTTCTAGCGAATAGCCTGTACTGGGATTTGCTTGTCCCCAATCATGAATAATCTTGCCACTTGTTCCAAGTTTAGTGGCATCTTTAGTCTCAGACACCCATTCACTGTAATCTGTTAAGATCCATCTTGAGCTGTTCAAACCACTTTAGGGTCTCTTCACATTCACTCCAAGCTTAAGTCATCCCGCTAACTTGGAAATCAACTCAACAGGACCAACATCTGTTGTTATTGACATATACAGTACAAGTAATGATAAACATAATTAAGCCAAGTCAAGCTAATTGGCCGATAATGGTGGAAACAAATCATGATCCCTTTTCTTAAAGATTGGAATCACATTTGCCAGTTTCCAGTTTTCAGGAACCTCTCCAATTTCTAGTGATTTATTGAAGTTTTCTGCCAAGAGAGGTGGGACTTTCACTCCCCAACTTTTTTGGTACACAATCCGGGAAGAGAGCCATCTGGGCCAGATGACTTGAACCTATTGAACTTATCTATTATTTTTGCTATCTCCACTGGAGTACATCTAATTCAGCTTAGAACTTCACCCTCATGCACTAATCCATGACTTGGCATGTCACTGCTATTTTACCTTGTAAACATTGAGGCAAAATAGTCGTTTAGAGATTTAGTTATACCAGTGTCAAAGGTTTGATGTTGGCCTGTTGGATCCTTTAGAGTTCCAATGCTACTTTTGAATGACTTCCTGCTGTTTACATAACAGAGGGCTGCAACCTTGAGTTCATTCATTCCACCGTTGCCCCTCCTTTATAGCGAGACTAGCAGGGTACCCGGCGTTGCCCGGGTTTGAAATTCTCCCCATAATCACCATCACTACTACACACCACTTACTACTGACCATACTCACCATCATCAATCACTACTACCACAATCATCACAATACTACTACTACCATAATCACCGGCCTCGACCTCCCTGTGCCTCATTAAACGGCGACCTCGATTTCGGCCGCTAAATGACCTCCGATTTTGGATCTGACCTCAGCCGTACCCCCATTTTGGGGGGTTGCGAGCAACTTTCGTTCCATACACCTTTTCGATCGGAGGCCTCCTTCTGCCCCAAACGGCCATTTTTTTCAAATTTGTTCATTATTTGTTTCCAATACCGGCCTCGAAACGACCTCCGATCGTGGCCTCGCCCCCTCTATGACCTGACCCAGGTCAATTGACACCCACATGCAAATTTTCAGCTCCCCAGGTCCAAAACTGGGGCCACCTATGAAGAACACACACACACACACACAGACAATCGAAAATATTATATAGATTTCACTCTCCTACACTTACTTTTGAAACAATCTAAATCTCTTTGGTTCTGACTTCTTTTGGCCTTTCTGAACCATTTTGATTGAGGTGAGCCAGATTTGGTAGGCTTATTAGGAACGAATGCAGCTTGTCGATCCATGAATGAACACCACATGGCATTAACATCCTCACCCTTAAGTCTAATCTGGGATAAGCTTCCCCGAAGGCCTTCAAAATTTGATTGATGGAAATCTAGTTTTGTACTCTGAAGACGGCTGGGTCTCCTGCAAAATGTGCGAAGAGAGAATCTAACTAAATTGTGGTCACACTTTCTTCTTCAGTGGCGAACACAAGATCTAGTATATTGTTGCCTCTAGTTGGCTCATTCACCCACTGAGTCAAAAAGTTATAATTAGCAAAGTCCACACGACGCCTACAATCAGCATCGGCAGTTCTTGCTTCCCAGTTAATTGAAGTTACCTATGGGCACACTGGTTTTGCCGTCGATAAGACCTTTCAGTCTAGTGTACAGAAGTTCATCCTTTTTATGATGTGGAGGCCTGTACACCAGAACAATCCTATAGATAGAGTTACCAAGAGTTAATGTTCTTACTTGATCATGCAGTCAATTGGAATTATATAATATCTGATGTACATATGAATTCAGCCCCCTTCCTGCATGGTTCGGTCATTGTGGAACATTCTATATCCAGGTATTTCAAAATCAAAGAGAGAGAGAGAGAGAGAGAGAGAGAGAGAGAGAGAGAGAGAGAGAGAGAGAGAGAAAGAAAGTGTGATTGTGAGAGAGGTAGATAATGGAGTTAATGAAAGAGGCATTACCCACTGCAATCAAAAACAGGAAATGGTTATGGGGGCCTGCCTCAGTGGGCTAAACAAGAGACGGATGAACAATTACAGTGAGAGAGAGAGAGAGAGAGAGAGAGAGAGAGAGAGAGAGAGAGAGAGAGAGAGAGAGAGAGAGAGAGAGAGAGAGAGAGAGAGAGAGAGAGAGAGAGCTAGAGAGAGAGAGAGAGAGAGAGAGAGAGAGAGAGAGAGACTACTGATAGGAAGAGGGAAATAGCTAACAATAGATTCAGTGGTAATAATCTCAGGTAATTTATTAAAGCGTCATTTCCCTCTCCCGTGGAGTTGATTCAATAGCGCTATACTAGGAACTCTTATGTAATGCCCGAGACCTCTACCCATCTTCCCTTGCTCAAGGAGAGATGGTCACCGCCAGCCATATCTCAGAAAAACTGTTCAACCTGCGCAGGGATTGATCACGAGTCTGCTGGATGGGAGGCAGGGACGCTATTAACTGAGCCAGCCGGACGACTGGCTCCTAATTTCCTCTATTTAGTCTTCTAATGGGAAAATATGAAGCTACTAAATCCTTGCATTATATTATTGCAAGGTTTTCATCATTAACACAATATTTGGCTAAGAAAACGTTGTAATAAATGAGTAATTAAGATGACAAGAACCCAATTTATCGTCAGCTTAAGGGAGATTTTCACTTATGGTATTTTTTCTGGACCCCCTGCTCCCTCATGTTTAGCCCCATTAGTTTTGACATTCTAAGACCCGTGCACCCCATTAGTTTGGCAATTTTATGACTTTTCGCCTCATTATTGTCAATTCTAAGACCTTTAGTGCCACTTTCTCCTTTCTCATAAATCTCCATCTTAGGAGATTTCAACGTTCACCACCGCCAATGGCTCTCCTCTCACACTACTGATCCACCTGGTGAACAAGCCTACGTCTTTTCTATCCTAAATGACCTAGAGCAGTTAGTTCAGCAACCCACCCGTATCTCGGATCAAATCGGAGATCGGCCCAACATTCTTGACCTGTTTCTAACTTCTAACCCTTCTTCTTATACTGTCGATCTTTTCTCTCCTTTGGGCTCCTCCGACCATAAACTTATCTCTGTCACCTGTCCTATCTCTCCAGTACGGCCACCCGATCCTCCTAGCCGGCGGCGCTTGTGGCACTTTGGCGCTGCCGACTGGGAGGCTCTTCGGCAGTACTTCTTTGATTTCCATGGAATGATTTCTGCTTCCATGGCCGAGGACCCTCGGAGAGTGCTGAACGCATTACCGAGGTAATCCTATCGGGCATGGAAGCGTACATTCCATTCTCTTTCTCTCAGACTAATGCTAAAAAATCTTGGTTTACTCACGCCTGTTCTACTGCTGTCCGCAATAAGGAGGAAGCATTCAAACGGTACCGACGCCTTAAAACTCAAGACTCTCATTCTTCATATGTTTCTCTGCCCGGAATCAAGCCAAATCTGTTCTTCGACTTGCCAAACACTCTTTCATCAATAATAAATGCACTGAACTATCCAACTCTAGCCCTTCCCAAGCTTTCTGGCATCTAGCCAAAAACCTCTCCAACAATTTCTCTTCCTCGTCTTTCCCTCCCCTTTCCCACTCTGATGGCACAACCATCACTTCTTCCTCTGACAAAGCTAAACTCTTCGCTCAAACTTTTGCTAGAAACTCCACCTTGGATGATTCCGGTGCTATTCCTCCCTCTCCGCCCTCCTCTCTCTTACTTATGCCTAATATCCTAATCTCTTCTAAAGATGTACTTTCGAACCCTCTCTGGGCTTAACACTAATAAGGCGTACGGTCCGGACGGTGTTCCTCCTGTTGTTCTCAAAAACTGTGCTTCCGTGCTGACTCCCTGCCTAGGCAAACTCTTTCGTCTCTGTCTATCCTCTAACGTCTTCCCTTTATGCTGGAAGTTTGCTCACATTCAACCTGTCCCAAAGAAGGGTGATCGCTCTCAACCCTCCAACTATCGTCCAATTGCTCTTATCTCTTGTCTTTCTAAAGTTTTTGAAACTATTCTTGCTTCCAAATTTCTTAAGCATTTCTCTTCTCATAATGTGCTCTCAGATCGCCAGTATGGCTTCCTTAAGGGTCGCTCTACTGGTGATCTTCTTTCATATCTTACTAACTCTTGGTCATCCTCCTTTCGGGACTTTGGTGAGACTTTTTCTATTGCACTAGACATATCGAAAGCCTTCGATAGAGTCTGGCATAAATCTTTAATTTCTAAACTACCCTCCTTCGGTTTCTATCCCTCCATCTGTGTCTTTGTCTCTAATTTCCATTCCGGCCGTTCCATAGCCGCGGTTGTGGACGGCCATTGTTCACTTCCTCACCCTATAAACTCCGGTGTTCCTCAGGGCTCTGTCCTATCTCCTATTCTCTTTCTAATTTTTATAAATGATCTCCTTAACTGTACCTTAATTCCCATCCATTCATACGCAGACGACTCAACCTTACACTACTCCATTAGTTTTTCAGAACGCCCCAGCCAGCAATCCCTCAACGACAAACGTAATGAAGCCATAGAACTCTTAAATTCTGATCTAAATACTATTTCCAATTGGGGCAGAGAAAACCTTGTTAACTTTAATGCTTCCAAAACCCAATTTCTCCATCTATCTACCCGTCAGGATCTCCCAGCGGACTATCCCTTATTCTTCAACAATACAAAAATCAACCCTTCATCTTCTCTCAATATTCTTGGTGTCTCTTTTTCTTCTGCTCTCATTTGGAAGGACCATATTACCAGTCTTGCTAAGGCAGCCTCCCAGAAGCTGGGTGTGCTCAACCGCCTTAGGGGTTCTTTTCCCCTGCACAGCTTCTTGCTCTGTACAGGGGCATAGTGCGCCCTTGTATTGAGTATTGTTCACATGTGTGGGGAGGTTCCTCTCACACCGCTCTCCTAGACAAGTTGAAAGGAAGGCCTTTCGTATCATTAACTCCCGTCCACTCACCAACTCTCTGCAATCTCTCTCTCTCTCCGCCGCAATGTTGCATCTCTCTCGCTATTCTATCGCTACTATAATAATCAGTGTTCCTCAGAGCTATCCCAGTGCATACCACCTCCTTTACGTAGGCACGTGGTACCCGTCTTGCAACTCAATCCCACCCCTACTCTGTGCAACTATCCAACCCAAGAGTGAAACGTTACTCTCAAACTTTCTTCTACTCAACAGCTGAGCTCTGGAACTCTCTCCCAGAATCAGTCTTTCCCTCTTCCTATGACTTAAATTGCTTCAAACTCCGTGTGTCCAGGCATTTTGGCTCGAACGTCCCTTGATTTTGGCCCTGTCACTCTTTCAACTATGGGGGAGGCACTCGCTATAGGCAGTTATGCCTTTTGCCTCCCTCAATCACATAGAAAAAAAAAACAAAAAAAAAAACTTAGTTGTCGATTTTTTCTAGTCGAGCAATAGTGAGCCTGTAATTTAAGAGGAACCGGCCTTTGGTCGGGACATTATTTCCACCAAAACATGTACACATTTATTTCTTGGGTGTATTATTGAAAAAACTTGATGGAGGTTTAGGGAGCAAAGTACCCCCCCCCCCAAAATAAAAAATAAAAAATAAAATAAAATAATAAAATAAAACACCTTAATTCATCCTGGTTATTCGGGGGTTGACATAATTATATAGTAGGTAAATGTGTGGGGTGCCTTATACAAGTTATTAAGGGGAGATATCCACTTGAGGATATTTTTCTGGACCCCTTTCTCCCTCATGTTTAGCCCCATTGATTTTGAGATTTTAAACGTTCACCCCATTAGTTTGACGATTTTAAGAAATTTCGCCCCATTTATGTCGCTTTTAAGATCTTTCGTGCCATTTAGGTGTCGATTCTTTCCTGGCGAGCGATAGCGAGCCTGTAATTTAAGAGGAACCGGCCTTCGGCCGGGAAATTTTTCTACCGAAAAATGTACAAATTTATCTTGAAAGGGGCTCAAGGGGGTGTAATCTTAAGCTTGAAGGATATCTAGGGACCAAACTAAAAACCTCCCCTTAACCCCTTGAGGAGTAGGACGCATTTTGAAAGAATATTTTGGCTATCACTAGACGATTTCCTGCAGCTTAGAAAGGACCTCTTGGCATCTGAGGGTTCAAAGCCAAATCAATTACGCCTCCGATGCCCACATATCCTTCCTAAGCTAAATTAAGTCGCCTAATGATAGCCAAACTAAACGGCTAAAGCGCGTCACAATCCTCAAGGGGTTAACCCGCAATAAACTTCAGGACAGGCAGGAGGATACTGAAAGCCTAAAGGGGCCCTCACACAATCAGGAGTGCGAGCTAATGGGAGTCTAACAGGAGTCGCTAGGAGTCGCTAGAGTCACTAGGAGTCATCGATTTTCACCGCGAATAGGCCCTCGAGTCCGAATAATTGTCCCCTACTCCTAGTAACTCTAGCTCGCACTCCTGACTGTGTGAGGGCCCCTTTACGTAGAGGCTGATGGCTATATAAACACATGAATCAATCAGTACATAAATAAATACATAAAAAAGAAAAAACAAAAAACTATCGGTAATATCCGTAGCTCGATCAGACCAAGTGAATGGCGTTATTATTAAGATTGATGATCTTATATACCTTCAATAAGGTGGATGGTCTTAAGGGGAGATTTCCACCTGGATGATTTTTTTCTGAACCTCTTTCTCCCTCATGTTTAGCCCCATTGCTTGTGAGATTTAAAGACGATTGCCCCATTAGTTTGGCGATTTTAAGAACCCTCGCCCCATTTCTGTCAATTTTAAGACCATTCGTGCCATTTAGGTGTCGATTGTTTCCTGGCGAGCGAAAGCGAGCCTGTAATTTAAGGGGAACCGGCCTTCGGCCGGGAAATTTTTCTACCGAAAAATGTACACATTTATCTTGAAACGGGGTCAAGGGGGAGTAATTTTAAGCTTGATGGAGGTCTAGGGAATCAACTAAAAACCTCCCCTTAAGTTTATAAGGGCGCTGCTACGCACTATATCCAAGGCAGACATTATTCCCTTACTTGCTCAAAATATAGTTGAGCTTAAGGGAGCCCACCTCGCTTTTTTTCTCATTTTCTCCCTCTCTCTTTGGCTTGTATCCATTTGGCCCAATTCAGCCTACTGTGTTTAAGATGTTTACCCCCATCCAGGCGTCAATATTTTACTGGCGAGCGGTAGCGAGCCAGCATATATATATTTTTGTTTTGACAGCAAGCTATATTTGTAAATTTTTCGATAGAAAAATGTCTCCGGCGTAGCCAGATTTTTCCATATACAGTAATGCTGGCTCGCTATCCCTCGCCAGGAATATATCGACACCTGGATGGGGATAAACGTCCTAAAACAGTTGGCTGACTGGGGCCTAATGGATACAAGCCAGAGAAAGAGAGAAAAGGAGAGAAAGATACAAAAAGCCGGTGACCCCCCTTAAGTAATAACCTAAAATATTATTAAGTTAATCATTTCATTTGTTTCTCGAATTTATAATTTTTATTCAATTACATGCCTAAATTTCAAGCTTACCTAACACTGTGGGGGCATGAGTTTACCTAACACTGTGGGGGCATGAGTTTACCTAACACTGTTGGGGCAGGAGCTTACCTAACACTGTGGGGGCAGGAGTTTACCTAACACTGTGGGGGCAGGAGCTTACCTAACACTGTTGGGGCAGGAGCTTACCTAACACTGGGGGGGCAGGAGCTTACCTAACACTGTGGGGGCAGGAGTTTACCTAACACTGTGGGGGCAGGAGCTTACCTAACACTGTTGGGGCAGGAGCTTACCTAACACTGTGGGGGCAGGAGCTTACCTAACACTGTGGGGGCAGGAGCTTACCTAACACTGTTGGGGCAGGAGCTTACCTAACACTGTTGGGGCAGGAGCTTACCTAACACTGTGGGGGCAGGAGCTTACCTAACACTGTGGGGGCAGGAGCTTACCTAACACTGTGGGGGCAGGAGCTTACCTAACACTGTGGGGGCATGAGTTTACCTAACACTGTGGGGGCATGAGTTTACCTAACACTGTGGGGGCATGAGTTTACCTAACACTGTGGGGGCATGAGTTTACCTAACACTGTGGGTGCATGAGTTTACCTAACACTGTGGGGGCATGAGTTTACCTAACACTGTGGGGGCATGAGTTTACCTAACACTGTGGGGGCATGAGTTTACCTAACACTGTGGGGGCAGGAGTTTACCTAACACTGTTGGGGCATGAGTTTACCTAACACTGTGGGGGCATGAGTTTACCTAACACTGTGGGGGCATGAGTTTACCTAACACTGTGGGGGCAGGAGTTTACCTAACACTGTGGGGGCAGGAGTTTACCTAACACTGTGGGGGCAGGAGCTTACCTAACACTGTGGGGCCAGGAGTTTACCTAACACTGTGGGGGCAGGAGCTTACCTAACACTGTGGGGGCAGGAGTTTACCTAACACTGTGGGGGCAGGAGTTTACCTAACACTGTGGGGGCAGGAGTTTACCTAACACTGTGGGGGCAGGAGTTTACCTAACACTGTGGGGGCAGGAGTTTACCTAACACTGTGGGGGCAGGAGTTTACCTAACACTGTTGGCGCATGAGTTTACCTAACACTGTGGGGGCAGGAGTTTACCTAACACTGTGGGGGCAGGAGTTTACCTAACACTGTGGGGGCAGGAGCTTACCTAACACTGTGGGGGCAGGAGCTTACCTAACACTGTGGGGGCAGGATTTTACCTAACACTGTGGGGGCAGGAGCTTACCTAACACTGTGGGGGCATGAGTTTACCTAACACTGTGGGGGCATGAGTTTACCTAACACTGTGGGGGCATGAGTTTACCTAACACTGTGGGGGCAGGAGCTTACCTAACACTGTGGGGGCAGGAGTTTACCTAACACTGTGGGGGCAGCAGTTTACCTAACACTGTGGGGGCAGGAGTTTACCTAACACTGTTGGGGCAGGAGCTTACCTAACACTGTGGGGGCAGGAGTTTACCTAACACTGTGGGGGCAGGAGCTTACCTAACACTGTTGGGGCAGGAGCTTACCTAACACTGTGGGGGCAGGAGCTTACCTAACACTGTGGGGGCAGGAGTTTACCTAACACTGTGGGGGCAGGAGCTTACCTAACACTGTTGGGGCAGGAGCTTACCTAACACTGTGGGGGAAGGAGTTTACCTAACACTGTGGGGCGAGGAGCTTACCTAACTCTGTGGGGGCATGAGTTTACCTAACACTGTGGGGGCATGAGTTTACCTAACACTGTGGGGGCATGATTTTACCTAACACTGTGGGGGCAGGAGTTTACCTAACACTGTGGTGTCATTAGTTTACCTAACACTGTGGGGGCATGAGTTTACCTAACACTGTGGGGGCATGAGTTTACCTAACACTGTGGGGGCATGAGTTTACCTAACACTGTGGGGGCAGGAGTTTACCTAACACTGTTGGGGCATGAGTTTACCTAACACTGTGGGGGCATGAGTTTACCTAACACTGTGGGGGCATGAGTTTACCTAACACTGTGGGGGCAGGAGTTTACCTAACACTGTGGGGGCAGGAGTTTACCTAACACTGTGGGGGCATGAGTTTACCTAACACTGTGGGGGCATGAGTTTACCTAACACTGTGGGGGCAGGAGTTTACCTAACACTGTTGGGGCATGAGTTTACCTAACACTGTGGGGGCATGAGTTTACCTAACACTGTGGGGGCATGAGTTTACCTAACACTGTGGGGGCATGAGTTTACCTAACACTGTGGGGGCATGAGTTTACCTAACACTGTTGGGGCAGGAGCTTACCTAACACTGTGGGGCCAGGAGTTTACCTAACACTGTGGGGGCAGGAGCTTACCTAACACTGTGGGGGCAGGAGTTTACCTAACACTGTGGGGGCAGGAGTTTACCTAACACTGTTGGGGCATGAGTTTACCTAACACTGTTGGGGCAGGAGTTTACCTAACACTGTGGGGGCAGGAGTTTACCTAACACTGTGGGGGCAGGAGTTTACCTAACACTGTTGGGGCATGAGTTTACCTAACACTGTGGGGGCAGGAGTTTACCTAACACTGTGGGGGCAGGAGTTTACCTAACACTGTGGGGGCAGGAGCTTACCTAACACTGTGGGGGCAGGAGCTTACCTAACACTGTGGGGGCAGGATTTTACCTAACACTGTGGGGGCAGGAGCTTACCTAACACTGTGGGGGCAGGAGTTTACCTAACACTGTGGGGGCAGGAGCTTACCTAACACTGTGGGGGCAGGAGCTTACCTAACACTGTGGGGGCAGGAGTTTACCTAACACTGTGGGGGCAGGAGCTTACCTAACACTGTGGGGGCAGGAGCTTACCTAACACTGTGGGGGCAGGAGCTTACCTAACACTGTGGGGGCAGGAGCTTACCTAACACTGTGGGGCAGGAGTTTACCTAACACTGTGGGGGCAGG
Source organism: Paralithodes platypus (assembly GCA_032716605.1). Taxonomy (NCBI): domain Eukaryota; kingdom Metazoa; phylum Arthropoda; class Malacostraca; order Decapoda; family Lithodidae; genus Paralithodes; species Paralithodes platypus. The sequence goes on from CM064511.1 coordinate 40,328,011, forward strand.
AGCTTACCTAACACTGTGGGGGCAGGAGTTTACCTAACACTGTGGGGGCAGGAGTTTACTAGTGTGAACAAAATATAACACAAATTACAACTTAACCCTTTGAGTACCAGCGACGTGTGTTATATTTTATTCTAGCAATATTAAGAGGATTTTGTGCAGCTTAGGAAGGATCTTTGTTGGCTTAAAAGGATTAATTGAGATAGTCTGTGGCCTTTTCATGGGTAGAAGTTTGTCCTAAGCTGAATAAAATCGTCTAATAATTGCCTGAATATAACGAAAAGGACATCACCGGAACAGTATGGGTTAAAAACTATGGTGAAAGCTAATTGGTCGTGGTATAAACATAAGCGCAACATTATGAAACGTCGATTTAATAATAAAAAAATTATATTTGTGAATACTACATTTAATATAAAATCATTGGTAATAATCATACAGAATTGTAATGTCTGTTATATCTATATTTTGTCTGCTAATGCTGTATTTGCAGAGACTCTCTCTCTCTCTCCAAACGTATTTCTCAAGCTTCACGATACCCGGGACATCATGGTTAACTAAAAAAAATCTCAAAAACAAATTCGGGATAACTGGATAACTCCAACTGAGGGCTGAGGAGTTAACCCTCAAAGTTAAAAACATGCGTTCATCTCTTTAACGCAACAATGGATTTGAGTGGAATATGGTGACTGCATTCAGTATACTGTATACCAACATACTGTAATATTGGCTAATTCGACCTCTAAGCCCAATTTTACTGCCCAGCCCAATTCAACCGTTTGCCCTATTTCTTTCGTTTAGCCTATTATATCTGCTCTGACAATTTGACCACTCAGGCAAATTTGAGAGTTCAGTTGAAATCGATCGCTTGGCCGATTTTTCTGCTTAGCCCAATTCAGCAGTTCGGCCCTAATTCAATCGCACTGCCAAGGTTTTCCGCTCGGATCCATTAAGGGGACATGGGCCGGTTTTCTGGACCACTTTCTCCCTCATGTTTAGCCCCATTAGTTTTCAGATGTTAAGATGTTTGCCCCGATTTTAAGACCTTTCGCCCCATTTCTACGTCAATATTTAGACCTTCCGTGCTATTTAGGTGTCGATTTTTTCCCTGGCGAACGATAGGGAGCCTGTAATGTTGGAAGAATCGAAATTTTTCTACCGAAAAATGCACAAATAAATCTAGAAGGGGGATCTAATGGATGTTTTTTTTTTTTTAATTTGATGGAGGTCTAGGGAAGAAACTAGAAAAAATAATGAATACATGCAAAACAAAAGTTGCCTAAAAAGTGAACCATCTCCCCTGATTGGTTGCATTTATTTGTTCATTTACGTATCTTTTTATTAGTATTTTGTCGTTTCCTCCCTAGACCTCCATCGAGCTTTAGCAAAGGTCAACCACTCCGCTCAGTGCGACTGTGACCACTCAGACCAATTTGGCCTAATTTGAAAACTTACAGGAGTTTGCAGGAATATAGCAGACAATTGCTCCGGTTTGCTCACATGACAGAGGCAAGTACGGTCGCGCTAATAAGTCATGTCCCAGCTGTCATTACGTTTGGCTTGTTTTATGCTGTATTACTGTCTGTCAGATGTTGAAGAGGGTGGGTAAGTGTAGGAACATGTTTGTATATTTCACTCGATATGAAGAAATGAAGCTTAGATATTGCTGATACCAATTATTGATCAAAACATACTTGGTGCAGAGACATCACTTATTAGCGCGACTGTACTTTGGTGAGCACGTATCCGAGCCCTTATGAGGCTGTAATGGATGAACAAACCACCAACATTATACATGTGTGCTTCATTAGAAAACAAAATATATATAATAATAATGATTAAAACAAAACATATATAAATAAATATATAAAAGGAAAATTTGAGATTTTCTTCCCAGACCTTCAGCCCTGCAAGCGATGCGTTTTAGATAAATGAGCGTGAAGGAGAGTGGTGTTACGGTCAGTGGTGCGGGGTTTACCATACAAATACAGGGGCTGGAAGGGCAACCTCTGTCTTGATAGCGTAATGCATAAATGCGCGGAATTTCGGTGTGACTATCCTAGGTTCGAGTCCTTGGAATGCCACATGTATTTGTTGATTTTATTAATTGTGTTTAGAAGTAAAGTTGGTTGGTGAAAAAATATGAATATGCATTGCCTGTCAAGAAGTGAAGGATTTGAGTTACCGATCTTATTATGATTGATTGATTCATTTATAAACAATAATATTAGCATATATACGTTCACTTAAAGTCAAATATGTACATCACTTATTATGCTAAACATAGATATTTCAGAGGAAGAGACGTAAGGTTATAACATTCTAGCAACCCAAGTCATGATCAGCATAACATCATTCGGCCACAGACAGCTTTATTCAGCGTACTCATGAGGAGGGTAGGGAACATTAATTTACATCCTTATTCATGGTAGTAGTAGTAGTAGTAGACGTAGTATTAGTAGTAGTAGTAGTTGTAGACGTATACATAGTAGTTGTATTGTAGTTGTAGTAGTAGTAGTAGTAGTAGTAGTAGTAGTAGTACAAACCACCTACAACAGGAATTAAAAGTCCTCAAAATAAAAAATCACCTTGACATGAGAGTCACACACAGATTTTCCACAAACCAACGCCACCCACTACAGTACATGGCAGAACACCCACACACAAGGAACATTAAAACAACACAGAGCACTCGTTATCATACACAAATACTGTCACCCAAAACCAGCCTCCAGAAGCATATCCATACTTAAGGGGGGATGGTTCACTTTTTGGCTGATTTTTGTATGTATTCATTATTTTTCTAGTTTCCTCCCTAGACCTCCATAAAAAAAAAAAAAAAAAAAAAAAATATATATATATATATATATATACAGTATATACACCGGTATATATATATATACAGTATATATTAGATCCCCCTTTTAGATTAATTTGTAAATTTTCGGTATAAAAATGTCCCGGCCGGAGGCCGCTTCTTCCAACATTACAGGCTCACTATCGTTCGCCAGGGAAAACATCGACACCTAAATAGCACGAAAGGTCTAAATATTGACAAAGAAATGGGGCGAAAGGTCTTAAAATAGACTAACTAATGGGGCAAACATCTTAGCATCTGAAAACTAATGGGGCTAAACATGAGGGAGAAAGTGGTCCAGAAAACCGGCCCATCCCCCCTTAAATCACCCACCGATCCATCCAGTCACTCAAAGATCACGGGGATAATTAGAACTTATGAGGAGAACTGTACATCTCTCTCACTGTCACCCGAGATACCACATTCATACTCTCTTTAACTATAAATCTGATAATCCCATTTATTATTGACACAGCAACCACCATTAACTCACTATCACAACAATCACCATCCCCTATCACCATCAAAGTTACAATTATTATTACCACTACACCAAAAACCAATGTCATCACTAATGCCAGTATCTATTACCATCCTCATTTACCACCATAACGACTACCATCCCTCGAATACCACATTAACTATCAGAATTCCTCTACTACCAACACAACTACCACCATCCCTCCACTACCACCATCCCCATTTACCACCACAACGACCACCATCCCTCGAATATCACTGTAACTACCACCATCCCTCCACTACCACCATCCCCATTTACCACAACTACCACCATCCCTCCACTACCACCATCCCCATTTACCACAACTACCACCATCCCTCCACTACCACCATCTCTCCACTACCACCATCCCCATTTACCACAACTACCACCATCCCCATTTACCACAACTACCACCATCCCTCCACTACCACCATCCCCATTTACCACCACAATGACCACCATCCCTTCACTACCACCATAACTACCACCATCCTTCCACTGCCACCCAAACTAAAACTATCCACCACTACCATCACAATTATCACCATCCTCCACAACACTTAGGTGAGGGCTGGTCCTATCCAGAGTGAGGTTTGGGATCCTCTACTCAACTTTAGCTGTTTCTGTCTGTCTCGTTTCCTGTACTACTTTTCCTTCTAGGTGAAAACGAGATCGCCCGATTGGGTGGCACTACAAGGGGGGCTGTGGAAGCTGGGGGCATTGGCCCGTGGGTGTAAGCCCGTGGGCTGATGATCTCCTCCCCCGCTGCCCTCTCACGGACACATCTCATCTCACCCTGGCCCCTTCGGGGACCCGAGCATCTGGATGGCTTAATCGGTCTACCGGACTCGGGACTGCTCAACCAGACAGTCTGGGGACCTACACCAACAACAACTACCCTCATTCCTCCAATACCACCATCCTTCACTACCACCACACCAACCACAATCCTACACTACCACCACAACTACCACCATCCACCACTACCACCACAACTACCACCATCCACCACTACCACCACAACTACCACCATCCACCACAACTACTACCATCAACCACTACCACCACAATTGCAATCGACAATCAAATTCACACCCCACAAAGCATGGTATGGATTGGAATGGGTCAAGAATGCAAGTCGTTATGTGTGCATGTGAGAGAGAGAGAGAGAGAGAGAGAGAGAGAGAGAGAGAGAGAGAGAGAGAGAGAGAGAGAGAGAGAGAGAGAGAGAGAGAGAGAGAGACCCTCAAAATTATATTTTGGTTGATATAATTTTTGTATTGCCAAGTTCATATCTGTGCTCTTGCCAAACCTCTATTACTTATCTTGAAAACTATACTGCCATAATTTTACGTCTATGAGGTCATACTGGCGTCATTGCTAAAATTATGTTTTGTCTTCTTTATATAAACATTGGAGACGAGAATAAGAGGTGGTTACATATCCAGCCATCCATTGAAACGACCAGAAACGTCCAAAATGTTGCATTAATTGACCACTTGCGAGTTTTGGTCTATAAGGAAGTTGGAGCTGTGGCCATCAATATTTATCAGAATTCCCAGCTAAAGTGTGGTTGTAGTACATATATAAATACATACAAGCAAGTTCAGCATACTTTTTGTAGTACATATATAAATACATACAAGCAAGTTCAGCATACTTTTTGTCGATCAGAAACTTACATTATTTTTTAATTTATTTTTGTATTATCGATGCTAACAGCTTCAACTTCCTAATAGCCTGAAACTCGCAACTGTCAATGTCATCATAAACAACTTGAGACATGTCAACTAGAAACGTAGGTCGACCTGCAGGCTTGCATAAGTTGAAAGTTGCTTGGCTACACCCTTCTCCGGCAGGATAACACTTTTCTGATTCAGGGAGACTAGAGCCATCAACGAAAATTCTGGCCCATTATTATAGGTAGGCCAGAAATTATGACCCCTAGCCTTTGTTACTCAAAAAGATATGGAGCAAACGGGCTGTACATTTTCACACCCGTTTACTGGTTGACTCTTTCCAAATGATAGGAATAACAGCTCAATTACTCAAGTCCTTTGTGAGTTCTGACACGTTGGAGTCGAGATTTCTGGCATACTTTTAATAAACACGGTAGAGCGTACGTTGTCTTAGACCACTGGGATTTGTGTGTGTGTGTGTGTGTGTGTGTGTGTGTGTGTGTGTGTGTGTGTGTGTGACTAAATTTAACCATGTATAGTTGAATGTCACCCACTATACTGTATCTGTGTGTGCGTACAAGAGCTCTGAAAAGTATCTGGGTGAAAGTATCAATGTGTGAAAGTATCTGTGTGTGAAAGTATCTGTATCTATGTGTGTAAGTATCTGTGTGTGAAAGTATCTGTATCTATGTGTGTAAGTATCTGTGTGTGAAAGTATCTGTATCTATGTGTGTAAGTATCTGTGTGTTAAAGTATCTGTATCTATGTGTATAAGTATCTGTGTGTGAAAGTATCTGTATCTATGTGTGTAAGTATCTGTATCTATGTGTGAAAGTATCTGTATCTATGTGTGTAAGTATCTGTGTGTAAAAAGTATCTGTATTTATGTGTGTAAGTATCTGTGTGTGAAAGTATCTGTATCTATGTGTGTAAGTATCTGTGTGTGAAAGTATCTGTATCTATGTGTGTAAGTATCTGTGTGTGAAAAGTATCTGTATCTATGTGTGTAAGTATCTGTGTGTGAAAAGTATCTGTATCTATGTGTGTAAGTATCTGTGTGTAAAAAGTATCTGTATCTATGTGTGTAAGTATCTGTGTGTGAAAAGTATCTGTGTGTGAAAGTATCTATGTGTGTAAGTATCTATGTGTGAAAAGTATCTGTATCTATGTGTGTAAGTATCTGTGTGTGAAAGTATCTGTATCTATGTGTGTAAGTATATGTGTGTGAAAAGTATCTGTGTAAGTATCTGTGTGTGAAAGTATCTGTGTAAGTATCTGAGTGTGTGTACAATGGCTCAGAAAATCTATGTAAGCAAACAGAGCCGCAGGTACAACTGGAGGCACAGAGGCGGATTTTGGGGAAAAGAACAAAAATGTGTGACAGAGACAGAACAGGCTGGAGAGAGACACACAAGTTACAATTTTCTAGGTAAAGATACACAAAGATATAAAATTTTCTAGTTAAAGATACGCAAAGATATACAATTTTCTAGGTAAAGATACACAAATATATACAATTTTCTAGGTAAAGATACACAAAGACATACAATTTTCTAGGTAAAGATAAGCAAAGATATAACATTTTCTAGGTAAAGAGACACACGTTACAATTTTCTAGGTAAAGATACACAAAGATATACAATTTTCTAGAGACACACGTTACAATTTTCTAGGTAAAGATACACAAAGATATAACATTTTCTAGGTAAAGATACACAAAGATATAACATTTCCTAGGTAAAGCTACACAAAGATATACAATTTTCTAGGTAAAGATACGCAGATATACAATTTTCTAGGTAAAGATACACAAAGATATACAATACAATTTTCTAGGTAAAGAGACACACGTTACAATTTTCTAGGTAAAGATACACAAAGATATAAAATTTTCTAGGTAAAGAGACACACAGATATACAATGTTCTAGATACAAACAGATACCCAGCTTTATGTATCACAGTATCTCTATTGAAGATATTAACAGATATAGAAACGTTCGGCCTATTAGTTTGGCGATTTAATTACTTTTAGACCCATTTCTACGTCAATATTAAGACCTTTCGTGCCATTTAAGTATAATTGTTTTTCTAGCAAGCGATAGCCAGCCTGTAATAAGGAGGAATCGGCCTTCTGCCGGGACATCTGTCATTAGTTTAATGAATTAAATTAATTAATTAAATGATTTAATTACTGAACATGCACGTTGACTTGTTATGTAAGTTTTATATTATGTGATTACACGGACAAAGTTCATGCTAAATATAATATCATTCGAATATGTTAATTATCAGCGTATTCAACTGAAGCCAATTTAATGAACTTATTAACTAGTAAGCTTGGATTCTTAATTGTTGAAACATATTGTACAAAAGTAAAGCCGGAGTCACACGAGCCCATTTTCTAGCAATGTTTACGAGCAATTATGGTCTTGAAGCTTACAAAATTACAGTTTATCAGAATTCAGCCGCCTAAAATAATCTACCTTCAGTCTAGTTGCCGATCCCAGTGCGACAAAGTCCTGAAATAATACAAGAACAAACTTGCTCATAGAAAATTGACGGAAAAAGCGCTCGTGTGACAGCGGCTTAAGTCTGATGCAATCATATAAAATGCATATGATTATGACAATACGATAACGATGATGATAATTGTAATACCCTGTACCTGCAAAAATCCTGCAACCACTGTACTACCCGAGTTGACGTCTGGGATAGCGTAAAATAGTCGTTGGTGGCGGAGTCTAATAAACCCACCACGTGAATCACCACGAGACTATCACCTGGTTCTTTCAAGGAGAACTGGAAGAAATCGACACCTGGATGGGGAAAAAACATCTTAAACCAGTTGGCTGAATGGGGCTGAATGGATACAAGCCAGAGAAAGAGAGAACAGGAGAGAAAGATAAACAAAAAACGGTGACCCCCTTTAATGCAACTTGGTGCAGATAGTTTATTGCAGATCGTTGTGAGTGCCAATGACAAAGTTTAAGCATAACTTTTTACATCCAGGAGAACACTGAAACCATCTTAGGAGTCTCGCTTTGTTGTTGGCAGTTTGTGAAAGTAAGCACAGGGTAATTGTTCTTTGATGGTACGAAATGCTAACACAATGTGTGTGTGTGTGTGTGTGTGTGTGTGTGTGTGTGTGTGTGTGTGTGTGTGTGCTGTATTGAGGGTGAAAATTCAGACATCGATATATAGAAAGCTATAGGCTGATAACTATTATTTGGTATATACATATATATATATATATATATATATATATATATATATATATATATATATATATATATATATATATATATATATGTTTCTAGTCTCTCAGTGGGGATCGAACCATCGACCATCAGAACGATAGCCGACGCTTTAATCAATTACACCACGGCAGTCTAAAAGACACTCAGCCTTCTATCCTATTTATGTTAGGGAGAAGGGAAACCCACTAGGCGAATATCAATTCAAACCTAGTTGTAGGATCCATATTTCCAGAATACCATACACGGATTTTTGAGTGTCCCGACGCAACTCGGGTTGAAATTGATTTAATTTAATTCTAACCCACAAAGCATGAGAGTTACAAATATTGAGAATATATCACAAATACACGTGAGCCACTAAATGTTTCTAGTCTCTCAGTGATATATATATATATATATATATATATATAATATATATATATTATATATATATATATAATATATATATATATATATATATATATATATATATATATATATATATATATATATCAGTGAATTATGGTATTATATAAAACAACATTAATTTATAAGTTACACTGTAAAACGTCTTCTAGTGACTAATTTTAGCTAGTCCTCAGAAAAGGTGCCACACAGAGCGGGACCTTTTGGTATTAGTAGCGACCAATAGCAGAGGTAGTATATCTTAAGTGCACAACATTCCATATATGTTTATGGAATGTCAAGCCTATATTAAGGGGGGTGACCTGCTTTTTGTTATTTCTGTACTTTTCTCTCTTTTTATGGCTTGTATCCATTCGGCCCCATTCAGCCAACTATTTTAAGACGTTTATTCCCATCTAGGTGTCGATTTCTTCCATTATATGAAGAAATCCGGCTTCGCCGGAGACATTTTTCTATCGAAAAATGTACAAATTTAGCCTGCTGTCAAACAAAAATAAAAAATATGCTGGCTCGCTACCGCTCACCAGTAAAAAATTGACACCTGGATGGGGATAAACGTCTTAAAACAGTAGGCTGAATGGGGCCAAATGGATACAAGCCAGGGAAAGATAGAAAAGGACAGAACAAAAACAGGTCACCCCCCCTATGTGCTGAAGTCTCAACCCCTTCACCACCCTCACGTAATGTTCATCCTATCCTGGTTACCATTAGGCGATTGGCTTTAGCTTACACTTTGCCCATACGACACAAATGGGTAAATGCGATCTTAGTGAACCCTCATTGTAACATAAGTCTTTCTTAAGCTGCATAAAATCGTCTATCTCTAGCCAGAATCAAAGGTAAGATAGCGTTATGGGGCTAAAAGGGCTAATTCAAGCTAATTATTAAAGCTATTTAGAAATATTGATAGACCGTATATTGTCATTAGAGTACCGTATATACAATTACATATATAATAATATATAGAACAAGTTTATAGTGCTGTATGGCCTTCGTATATAACCGTGATGGGTTCTTAGTTGAAGCTATGACCATAATTACCCAATATACTGGGGCAACAAGTCTTCTTACGGGGAGGGGCTTCTATATTTTATGGCAGGTCCTTTCCCCTCATGTTTACCCCAATTAGATTTGAGATATTATTACGTTCACCCCATTAGCTGGGCGATATTAAGACCTTTAGCTCCATTCCTTAGTCAATATTTAGACCTTTCATGCCATTTACTGTAGGTGTCACTTTTCTTCCCTGGTGTGCCTGGCCTTCGGTCGGGACATTTTTCTACCGAAAATGGTAAAAACTTTTGTGTAATTATTTGATTATTTTATGGCTTTAGGTCTAGGGAGCAACCCCCCCCCCCCTCCTTCCCCCAACCACTTAGCTAAATCATAACTCCATCTTCTATAACTCACCCACTTAGCACCAGTCACTCTTTCAACTTAGGGGGAGATACTTTGTTCCAGGCAGCTTTGTCTTTTGTCTCCTTCATTCACATTGCAAAAAAAAAAAAAAAAAAAAAAAGCCAACTCACCCAAGGCAAACAGATCTATCTATCTATCTATCTATTGCCGGACGCCTTACTCCCCTTAATGAGGGTGACCTGTTTTTGTTCTGTCCTTTTCTATCTTTCTCTGGCTTGTATCTATTTGGCCCCATTCAGCCTACTGTTTTAAGACGTTTATCCCCATCCAGGTGTCAATTTTTTACTGGTGAGCGGTAGCGAGCCAGCATTATATGAAGAAATCCGGCTTCGCCGGAGAAATGTTTCTACCGAAACACACACACACACACACACACACGTCAACTGAGAAGGGCCTCCTCTACCACCGTGTTATTTACGACTTTTTTTTTTCTCTCTCTCTCTCTTTGGCTTGTATCCATTCGGCCCCATTCAGCCTACTGTTTTAAGACGTTTATCCCCATCCAGCTGTCAATAATTTCCTGGCGAGCGGTAGCGAGTCAGCATATATATATTTTTGTTTTGACAGCAAGCTAAATTTGTAAATTTATCGAAAGAAAAATGTCTCCGGCTTAAGCCGGATTTCTCCATACAATGCTGGCTCGCTATCGCTCGCCAGGAAGAAATCGACACCTGGATGGGGATAAACGTCTTAAAACAGTTGGCTGAATGGGGCCAAATGGATACAAGCCAAGGAAAGATAGAGAGAGAGAGAGAGAGAGAGAGAGAGAGAGAGAGAGAGAGAGAGAGAGAGAGAGAGAGAGAGAGAGAGAGAGAGAGAGAGAGAGAGAGAGAGAGAGAGAGAGAAAACAAAAATGCACACACACACACGTCAACTGAAAAAACACAGACACACACACACACACGTCAACTGAAAAAACACAGACACACACACACACACACACACACGTCAACTGAAAAGGTCCGCCTCCTCTACCGCCGTGTAATGTACGACCCTTGGTAGTTTTGTCCGGGCTTTTGATGTTGATTAGGGGAATAAACTTGGGGGGGGGGGGGGGGAGATAATCCAGTTTGGGAAATGCATACCCAGCCTGGAGTTATTAATTAGGTTACGCGGAATTATTAGGATTTTACTCGTGGGCTATTTTTTAGGCTGCATTTTGTTATTTTCTCTCACTCACTCACTCACTCACTCACTCACTCACTCACTCACTCACTCACTCTCACACTCTCTCTCTCTCTCTCTCTCTCACTCACTCTTTCTAAAAAAAAATAAAAATATTAATACAAGACGATGAAAGGACAGTCAATCAAAATAAGTGCATTAGTTAATGATCTGGGGGTTCTAATACCTGAACACTTTAAGACCTCATGGATCAATGTGCGAACAAGGCCGATAGAGCATTGGGATCTATACAAGACATTTTACTGATACAAATTCTATGTTAGCATTAAGGGGGGGGGGGGGTGACCTGCTTTTTAAATTTTTCTCCTTTTCTCTCTTTCTCTGGCTTGTATCCATTCGGCCCCATTCAGCCAACTATTGTAAGACGTTTATCCCCATCTAGGTGTCGATTTCTTCCTGGCGAGCGATAGCGAGCCAGCATTATATGAAGAAATCCGGCTTCGCCGGAGAAATTTTTCTACCGAAAAATTTACAAATGCTGTCAAAATCATTTTTAAAATATGCTGGCTCGCTACCGCTCACCAGTAAAACAATGAACGTCTTAAAACAGTAGGCTGAATGGGGCCGAATGGATACAAGCCAGAGAAAGAGAGAAAAGGGGAGAACAAAAAGCAGGTCACCCCCCTTAAGTCCGGACTGCCTAGTAGGGACTACAAAGTCTGTGCAGTCTGTGTATCTATGTAAATATCTCTTTTATACACAGGTGTGATGCGAGGACTGTCTTCATCCGGTTCTATAACAGTGATGATACGTATAATTATTGTAAAATGTATTATGGCTAAGTAATCTCTCTCTCTCTCACTCACTCACATAATCTCTCTCTCTCTCTCACCACTATTTTCGAGGCGAGACTTTAATTCTCAGGTCCCGTCTCGTCGCAGACTTCCCAGAAAAAGATTCGGGTTAGTGGCGACTTTAAGGCTGTAGGGTCCGCTGGTTGACAGAGAGAGAGAGAGAGAGAGAGCGAGAGACAGCGAGAGAGAGACGGGTAAGGCGTGAAGTAAACATAATAGGTATTGTTCCACCGGTATAGAGACTACTGTATATATCTGTCCCATCCCACCACCACCACCCACACACCACCACCACCACCCATACACCACCACCACCCACACACCACCACCACCACATCACCACCACCACCACCCATACACCACCACCACCCATACACCAACAATATGTTCAAAACGGCGTAAAATAGTCATCTCTCAAAAACATTTATACCGTGTGTGTGAGGGGGTCTGGCGGCTTTATATATATATATATATATATATATTTTTTTTTTTTTTTTTTTTTTTTTTTACGTATTGGGAGTGGCTGTGTTTTTTGTGTCCGGTATATTACATAGCATAGCAGTACTCTGCATTATGAACGCCAAAGCAACTCGACTCACTTGAGAAAAAACCATCTATAAATTTGAGGGCTTGTTCACCGATTTGCGGTTGTCAACGTAAACCATATGCGAGCTGCTCAACAAAATAAGGTTGCATGTGTTTGTATGCATGAAAAGACGCAATTTGTCTGTTTTAAAGTAATGGGGTTCGAAGCAGGGTATTTCATTCTTCAATAGGCGCGCTCAGAGAAGCCGCGTATCCAACCTCTCCCCCACCCCCAACCCCCATCCCCGATTCTAAATATGGGCCATACTGACTGTCCTAATACTTGCCAGGGCCCAGCAAGGCAATTTAGAATCATTGCTGTTTCTACCTGTTGATTTTCAATGGTCTCGTTGAGCAAATGTAATCTTTTGAATGGACTCGATGTAGTCACGTTGGTTCACGTTTTGGGCGATTTTTGTTCATGTATTCATTATTTTTTCTAGTTTCCTCCCTAGACCTCCATCAAATACAAAAACAAACATCCATTAGATCCCCCTTCTAGATTAATTTGTACATTTTTCGGTAGAAAAATGTCCCGGCCGAAGGCCGGTTCTTCCAACATTACAGGCTCACTATCGTTCGCCAGGGAAAAACTCGACACCTAAAATAGCACGAAAGGTCTAAATATTGACGAATAAATGGGGCGAAAGGTCTTAAAATCGACTAACTAATGGGGCAAACATCTTAACATCTGACAACTAATGGGGCTAAACATGAGGGAGGAAGTGGTCCAGAAAACCGCCCCATCCCCCCTTAAAGCTCACATGTTGAAACCAGTGCAATTTTGGCAGATATTACTTTGTTACTTTAAGGGGAGATGGGCTGGTTTTGTGGATCACTTTCTCCCTTATGTTTAGCCCCATATGTTTTCAGATGTTAAGATGTTTGCCCCATTAGTTAGTCGATTTTAAGACCTTTAGCCCCATTTCTTCATCAATATTTAGACCTTTCGTGCTATTTAGGTGTCGATGTTTTCCCTGGCGAAGATAGTGAGCCTGTAATGTTGGAAGAACCGGCCTTTGGCCGGGAAATTTTTCTACCGAAAAATGTACAAATTAATCTAGAAGGGGGATCTAATGGATGTTTTGTTTACAATTTGATGGAGGTCTAGGGAGAAAACTAGAAAAATAATGAATACATGCACAAATCGCCCAAAAAGTGTGGTGGAGTGGTCTTGCCACTGGCCTGGTAATCCAAAGGTCCCGGGTTCAAATCCCGATGTATCAATGGGAAGATATTATTGGGATGGAATTTGTGCTGTACCTGGTATCAGTATGCATTACCACAAGCCCACCGAAACGTCAATAAAATACCCTCATTGTTCCCTGATTAAATAGCACTGTATGAATATTCCCATATTCAAAATATGCTATAGGGGTGCAATGCCTGGTGAGTTATCTGCCCAACAGGTGGCGTTGTGTGTGTGTAAGTGTGAGAGTCCGAGTGTAGGGGGTGAGACAGTGAAGCATGGGAACGAGGTGGCTTCAGAGATGGGGTCGTTTCGGGCCATGAGTGAGCACCGTGCCTCATGTGAAGGCAAGATGGCAGGTGCTCGTTGTACTCTACGTGCTTCACATGTCTCACTCCCTAGACTGGAACAAGACCTCATGGGCTTCACTGTTCATTGTAAAGCGGTGAATGTTAAGGCTCTCAGCCTATGCCCGAGAGGAAGTAAGTTAGAATATAGAAAAAAAAAAAAAAAAAACCCTACACAATTTTGTTTTCCATGTTTCTACCCGTCACAATCTTCCACACTACTATCCTACTGTCACTTCAACAACACACAAATCAACCTTTCCTCTTCTACCCGTCACAATCTTCCACACTACTATCCTACTGTCACTTCAACAACACACAAATCAACCTTTCCTCTTCTACCCGTCACAATCTTCCACACTACTATCCTACTGTCACTTCAACAACACACAAATCAACCTTTCCTCTTCTACCCGTCACAATCTTCCACACTACTATCCTACTGTCACTTCAACAACACACAAATCAACCTTTCCTCTTCTACCCGTCACAATCTTCCACACTACTATCCTACTGTCACTTCAACAACACACAAATCAACCTTTCCTCTTCTACCCGTCACAATCTTCCACACTACTATCCTACTGTCACTTTAACAACACAAATCAACCTTTCCTCTTCTACCCGTCACAATCTTCCACACTACTATCCTACTGTCGCTTCAACAACACACAAATCAACCTTTCCTCTTCTACCCGTCACAATCTTCCACACTACTATCCTACTGTCACTTCAACAACACACAAATCAACCTTTCCTCTTCTACCCGTCACAATCTTCCACACTACTATCCTACTGTCACTTCAACAACACACAAATCAACCTTTCCTCTTCTACCCGTCACAATCTTCCACACTACTATCCTACTGTCACTTCAACAACACACAAATCAACCTTTCCTCTTCTACCCGTCACAATCTTCCACACTACTATCCTACTGTCACTTCAACAACACACAAATCAACCTTTCCTCTTCTACCCGTCACAATCTTCCACACTACTATCCTACTGTCACTTCAACAACACACAAATCAACCTTTCCTCTTCTCTCAATATTCTTAGGGTCCCATTTTCTTCTGACATTTATTGGAAAGGCCATATTACCATACTACCAGCTTCCAAGATGTTGGGTGCGCTCAACCATCTCCGTGGATTCCCTACCCCCGCACAGCTTTTGCTCTTTACAGGAGAGGTTCCACACATACCGCAATTGTCGAAAGAGTAAAATTAACAGCATTTCGTCTTTTCTATTCACCTCCCCTTACTAATTCCCTCCAATCTCTCTCTACTCGCCGTAGTGCTGCATCTCTCTCTCTCTCTCTCTCTCTCTCTCTCTCTACGATTATTGCAATACTCAGTGTTCTTTTCAGTGTATACCTCCTCCCTTACGGAGAGTATGTGGTACCTGCCTATTAACACATACCCACCCCTATTCTATCCAACCCTCTAACCCAGGAGTGAACCGATTTTCACATTATATGTTAACTCAACGATTATACTTTGAATCTTTCTTCTTCAGTCTATCTTTTCTTTATCCTACGACTTTAACTTATTCAATTTCCGTGTGTTCAGACATTTTGACTCGAACCGTACCTTCAATTTGGCACTCTATAACTTTTTCAATTTTAAGGGGAGATTTTCACTCGAGGATTTTTTTTCTTAACTCCTTTCTCCCTCATATTTAGCCCCATTGTTTTTCTAATTTTAAGACGTTCGCGCCATTATTTTGACGATTTTAAGAACTTTCTACCCATTTCTGTAAAATTTAAGACCTTTCGTGCCATTTATGTGTCGATTTTATCCTGGCGAGCGATACCGAGCCTGTATTTTAAGAGGAACCGGCTTTCAGCCGGGAAATTTTTCTACCGAAAAATGTACACATTTATCTTGAAAGGGGCTCAAGGGGGTGTAATCTTAAGCTTGATGGATATCTAGGGACCAAACTAAAAACCTCCCCTTAAGGGAACCTCGATACAGGCAACTTTGCTTTTTTCCTGATTCTTACACACAGGCAAAAATGAAATAAACCATTTACCACATGGCTCGAATAAAATAGTCATATAATGTGAATATGTGGATAAACCTATTATCATGGTTACATTGTCATTGTTAAGGGGAGGGTTTTAGTTTGGTCTCTAGATATCCATCAGGCTTATGATTACACCCCCTTGAGCCACTTTCAAGATAAATTTGTACATTTTTCGGTAGAAAAATGTCCCGGCTGAAAGCCGGTTCCTCTTAAATTACAGGCTCGCTATCGCTCGCCAGGATAAAATCGACACCTAAATGACACGAAAGGTCTTAAAATTGACAGAAATGGGTCGAAAGTTCTTAAAATCGTCAAAATAATGGGGCGAACATCTTAAAGTTAGAAAAGCAATGGGGCTAACCATGAGGGAGAAAGGAGTCAAGAAAAAAAAATCCCTCAAGTGGAAATCTCCCCTTAAACCGTGTGTCGCCCTTTTCGAAGCAATACCTATGTGTATCTGTTACCGCCGCATCATACAAGTGGTTTGTCTGCCATAGGAAACATTATACGACCTGTTGATCATCCTTAAAGGGGGGGGGGGGGGGACCTGTTTTTGTTCTGTCCTTTTCTATCTTTCTCTGGCTTGTATCCATTTGGCCCCATTCAGCCTACTGTTTTAAGACGTTTATCCCCATCCAGGTGTCAATTTTTTACTGGTGAGCGGTAGCGAGCCAGCATATTTTTTTTTTATTTTACAGCAGGCTAAATTTGTACATTTTTCGATAGAAAAATGTCTCCGGCGAAGCCGGATTTCTTCATATATTGCTGGCTCGCTATCGCTCGCCAGGAAGAAATCGACACCTAAATAGCACGAAAGGTCTTAAAATTGACAGAAATGGGTCGAAAGTTCTTAAAATCGTCAAAATAATGGGGCGAACATCTTAAAGTTAGAAAAGCAATGGGGCTAACCATGAGGGAGAAAGGAGTCAAGAAAAAAAAATCCCTCAAGTGGAAATCTCCCCTTAAACCGTGTGTCGCCCTTTTCGAAGCAATACATAATGTGTATCTGTTACCGCCGCATCATACAAGTGGTTTGTCTGCCATAGGAAACATTATACGACCTGTTGATCATCCTTAAAGGGGGGGTGGTGACCTGTTTTTGTTCTGTCCTTTTCTATCTTTCTCTGGCTTGTATCCATTTGGCCCCATTCAGCCTACTGTTTTAAGACGTTTATTCCCATCCAAGTGTCAATTTTTTATTGGTGAGCGGTAGCGAGCCAACATATTATTTATTTTTGTTTGACAGCAGGCTAAATTTGTACATTTTCTCCGGCGAAGCCGGATTTCTTCATATAATGCTGGCTCGCTATCGCTCGCCAGGAAGAAATCGACACCTAGATGGGGATAAACGTCTTAAAATAGTTGGCTGAATGGGACCGAATGGATACAAGCCAGAGAAAGAGAGAAAAGGACAGAAACTAACCAAAAGCAGGTCACCCCCCTTTTGTGGTTCTTTAGGTCCTCGTATAAACCAGAACAGTTACAGAGACATAAAATATAAACCAGAAGAACAACTAAACCAATATTAACCAAATAATGTGATATAAAGCGGTCTACGGTTAATTATGCTCTATTAACAATATATATAATTATGTGCATATTTTTTAGAAAGCCCCAAAACAGGGATTAAGGGGAGGTTTTTAGTTTGGTCCCTAGATATCCATCAAGCTTAAGAATACATCCCCTTGAGCCCCTTCCAAGATAAATTTGTACATTTTTCGGTAGAAAATTGTCCCGGCTGAAAGCCGGTTCCTCTTAAATTACAGGCTCGCTATCGCTCGCCAGGATAAAATCGACACCTAAATGGCACGAAAGGTCTTAAAATTGACAGAAATGGGTCAAAAGTTCTTAAAATCGTCAACATAATGGGGCGAACGTCTTAAAATTAGAAAATCAATGGGGCTAAACATGAGGGGAGAAAGGAGTCAAGCAAAAAATCCCTGGAGTGGAAATTTCCCCTTAACTATACAAGAAACTTAAATGCTGCGTTTTACTTGCCAATATATATCCCTAAATGTAAAATATATGCATTATAAAAAAGGAAGACATTCGTTTCATGAGATGCACGTATAAATTAATAATCGTAACGCATTTTATCGATTTTTTTTTTTTTTTTTTTTTTTTAGACAATGAACGGAGGAAGGAAAAACACAGATAAAACAAAAAGGTCCATGTGCCTAAAGGCATCCTCCATTCATAAAATGTTTGTAACAACTGGATTTAAACTGTTGTAGATTGTAAGTTTGTGGAAAGCAAGTGGTACGGTATATGCTTTATCTGATGATTATATTATTTCCATAAAAAAGGCTTTATGCGCGTCTCTCTCTCTCTCTCTCTCTATATATATATATATTGTTATGCCGGGATATAATATTTCTATCCCGTTAATCAGTCTTTACTAAAATCCAATTATGGACTTATAGACGATAAATATCCTCAACAGGGACACGTCGAACACGTTCTTATTCACAAAATAGGTACTCAATCAGGTGCATACAGAACTTAATGACAACACACATGTCATTTATATGCATGTAGTTTATTCAAGGGCATAGGGTATATATGGATATTCTGATTACTTGTTACGATGTACTCCGAATTTCTCAATACGTGCCAGCATCATAGCAATGTTTAGGTGACGAACATACCGAGCTCGGAAGTGAGGACTGAGTGTTAACTTAACTATTATAAGGAATAGTAAGCAACGCATAGAATGCATTTGATCATATATAATCAGTCTTAAAGTATTCATAAACACGTTACCTGTAGAATCAACCCTTGATAATAATATTTATGTCAGTCGAGTGTCTAACGTATTTTATTCGTAACTGTAAATGAATTAATAAAGCTTCTCTGAACAAGAGAGAGAATGAAAAGGATTGAGTATTTAAATAAAGGCGCCCTGGCGTTTGGTTCGATAAACGCTCACGGGGGGGGGGGGGGGACGCGCGCGCGCGCGTGTAGTTTAAACCGCACGGGTAAAGGTAAATTGACCAGGTAGATAGCTCAGGTGATTCAAGTTACTGCGGTCTTGGAAATTTAGTTTATTTTTAGTGCGATTATAATCTTAGTATTCGAGAGAATCAGATGAAACTAAGATGAGAGGTATGATGAATTGTTTTTATAATTCAATATCTACTTGACTTAATTTGAGTAAATTATAATATGAACATATATTTCGTCAATTGATTATATGCAAGAATAATAACTCGGGTCGAGGAATTCAGATTTAATATTGAACTCCTGACACATAAAGGGCAAAAGATTAATATCTCTTATATAAAGATAGTAAAATATACAGTTAACAGAACTATCGTAGTTAACTAATATTGAGAAACGCTTACTAAAATTAGCGTGTACGAATAATTAGTAGAATGCTAATTATAGGTAAATGGCGCACACGACGAAGTTGTACTAATAAAAATACCTAAAAAGGTATAACAAGATATCTGAACTAGTTAACAGAATCTGATAAAGAATTCCCACAATAAGCGGTGTATTCGAGTGATGAATAATTAGATAACAGAATCTATGCAAGGCTAGAATTCTTAGACGAGAAGCATCAGAATGATCGACATCAGTAATAAAGTGAACGGGAATACTGTTCATACAATAATCAGTTAATGCTTAATCAAACGAGCATAACTTTATTAGTTCTCGTGAAGGAAGTATATAAAAGAATTACTAACGAATCTTATCAATGACTGAGATAAATATAATATGAAATTGAGCGTAGGTTTTAGTCAAAAATGTACATTTAGGAAGGGAATAAATACACGAAATACACTTCGACTTCAACTTGCAACATATATAATAGAATAGACATATACAAGGAGAATCTGTGAGTATTCGGCTAAGTTAATTAATTAACACGAGTATGTAACGTAGAGATGGACCGAATATTCGTTTCGTATTCGTATGTCCAAATATTCGCTATGTTTTTCAATATTCGTATTCGTATTCGCATTTCCATTCATACCTATTTGCAAATATGCGAATATGTTCACGAAACCAATAGAATATATACAAAAATGTTAAATATAAAATGTTAAAGTTAACACAAACGAATAAATAACAGTGTACTGAGCAGTGTTGCTACTTAACTGTATTTAATAGTACCAGATCAAATTAGTGAAAAGTACCAAATTATTTTAAAGTGGAATCACTGCCCGGTAAACGAACGTGTGCTGGACCTGGACATTTGAACCCTCGCAATATTGCCATTTCAGACTTATCCAATGTAATAGCATGTCACTAAAATATATTCCATCATATTTCCTCACTGATTTCGTATTTAGTACCAGATATGGACTATTTTATTGGAAAATGTATAAAATGTACTTGAGAGAGTCAAATGTACCAAATCTGGTACATTAGTACCCAAAAAAGCGGCAACATTGGGACTGAGGACTGGAAACATAGAAAACTGAATGGATTTCATTTTAATTATTCAATTTTCTATGGCTGAACTCTTACAATATATTAAACATTAATTCATACAGTTCATTTATGATATTTAAGAAATTACACATTCACATCGATGTCATTAACTTCTGGTAATTTCTGTACTTCTGTAACTTCATAGTAATTTAATTAACGTTTGTTGGTGACATAAAAATAATTACCAGTTCTTGAAGGATGAAATACGGATTGAAATATTCGCTATTCGTATTTGTATTCGCGAAATTTATAACAAAAAATTCGTATTCGTATTCGCAAATAGTGAAAATTGATATTCGTTCCATCTATTAATTTGTAACTTATGCGTAAGACGTTATAATAGAGTTTTATATCAAAGATGAACACTAGATCTTGGGCACAGATCTATATAGCACGTAATCTGAATTCAGGGAGATTAATACATACGCAATGAATTAGGATCTTGGGCACAGATCTATATGTAAATTAGCACTGTAATATTCACATATTCTACCTTACCTTCACAGCAATAATCACAACGTAAGATACTCAGAAACACTTAGGGTAATATGGGAGGGTAGAGTTTAGAGAGCAAGTCTGGCCGATGTTGAACGTAGATCCACAGGGCAGGACTTCAGGAGGGGCTGCTTCTCACAATCAGGACTTCTGGGTCCGGATTTCAGGAGGTACACAGCAGGCTCGGCGCACTCTCAGGGGCAGGGGGAAGGGCTAGAAAATGTTCCACTGCTGTTAGATGCCCCGGACTTTTCAGACTTAAGGACATTACCCCAGTGAATGTTTGCTTGCTTTTCCTACAATTTCGTTGAGACTATGTTCGGCTTAATTCTTGTCTCTTATAGGAACTCAATGTTAAAGGGATATTGTGAATCGTTGTGATTGAGTTGTTGCGGTTAATAGTTAACTAAAACATACTTGTTGATTATTAATACATACATAAGGATCATAGTAATTTTATTTAATACTTAGGCGGTATCTACTTAGCTTAGTACAGACATAATGTTAATCATAATGATTAGTTCATAATTGAGGTTCATTGTCAAACTTTATAATAGTTTGACCCTCATTTCTTCTTCCTCGATGGTTGATAGTTCTTCAGGACCGTCGTAATTTGTAGAGTTGATTAGTCCCACTTATTCCGGTAGCATTCCGACCTTTGATGTTTCATTTGCATAAACATTTGTTGTTATAAAGCAAATCTGGTGGCTGGTGATTGGCGGGCATGGCTTGAAAGGGTGACCGGTCAACTCAACCAGTAGACCATTTTAACAAGTAGCTCTCAACCAGTACCAAATCAACCAATACGGTTAGGTTAGGTTAGGTTAGTACTATATTTTGGCACTGGTTTGGTTGGTCTGGGTTAATTTGGCACTGGTTGAGAGCTACTGGTTGAAATGGTCTACTGGTTGAAATGACATGGAACCTTTGAAAGCTGTGTTGTGATAGAGTCGGATTTCTCTTTTCCCAGGGTGACTGTCCTAGGTGACCTCGCTCTGTGTTCCATAGAGTACGAGAAATTCCTGGAGTCATGGGGTGCTTCGGTATATGTTGCTCCCTTTGGTTCTTGTGTTCTCGCTTCTTCTTTGTGCTCACCTGCAAGCTAGCAATCTTGCAGGTGTCCATGGATTCCATTATAATTAACCCCGTCACTTCATATATATATCTTTATCTATCTATCTATAGATACATATATACATTTTATTCACTAAAACACGGGCATATACAGTATATTATATTAATCGTGATCGTGTACTCAACCTTTAACTGTGTTGGTGGTGTAATGGTTTAGGTGCTTATGTTCTCGGTGTGGTGTCCAGAGTTCGAATCCCGGGAGGAACATATGCTTTCATTAGTTTATTCAAGTACATTTGGGTTTGTAATTGATGATTCATGTTAAGAACGGGGTGTTACTTATTATATTAATGCTTAAATACTTCCAGCCGGGATCGAACCTCCGACATTCAGAACGAGTGCTCAAGCTTTTAATACACTACACCACGGCGTGATAAAGTAATCTTAACATTTTCCTATATTAAGGAGTAGGGAAATCCTACTTGGAGAAGTATTTCAATTCATGCACACGTCGCAGGATCCATATTGATGCACACGTCGCAGGATCCATATTCGAGGATACCATACAGGGATTTTTACAAGATTACCCACGCAACTCGGGTTATAGAGATTTCATTTTAATTCTCGCCCAGCCAAACACGAGTCATTAATATCTAGTATACCTCACGTGTACTTGTGAGATATACCGTCTTGGTGGTGTAATGGTTAAGGTGTCTACAAATCTGTGTGTGATAACCCAGGTTCGAATCCCGGTGGATCACATATATATACTGTATGCTTCCATTAATATATAAAAGTCATGTGCGTTCTCAGATGGATTACTGTTCACCTCTGTGGGGTGGAAGTGGAGTGGTTGCATTGAGGCAGTTGGACAAAATTCAAAATAAAGCTATTAAATTAATAAATAACCCTGCAATCACACAAGACCTACCTACATTATCCATACGAAGAAACGTTGCATCCCTTGCATTATTCTACAGATATTTTCACAGCAATTGTTCCGAGGAACTTGCTTCAATTGTGCCGCCTCTCCACATCTTTCCCCGTAGAACTAGGGCAGCTGAGAGCGCCCATGAATTTACACTTTCTCCTCCACAATGCAGAACTTCTGCTTATCAGAATTCATTTATCCCCAGAGCTACTACTCTTTGGAATTCACTGCCCTCGAATTGCTTTCCACAAACTTACAATCTACAAATGTTTAAATCCACTTGTTACAAACATTTTATGAATGGAGGATGCCTTTAGGCACATGGACCTTTTTGTTTTATCTGTGTTTTTCCTTCCTCCGTTCATTGTCTCTTTTATAAAAAAAAAAAAAAAAAAAAAAAAAAAAAAAAAAAAAAAAATGCAATGGAGGTGTTTGGTGGTGTGGTGAAATTAATAAAACATAGATTATATTAATATATTGGGATATATGATGGTTGTGTGTGCGGCTCACCTTTTACGTCCTTGCAGGCTGGCTATCCTGGCAGGTCCTCGATAGGGGGAAGTGGTCGCCAGTCTTCAACGCCCTACAATTGAAAAAGAAGAAGAAATACGTTTGTGATGAAGTGCAAAATTATCTTAAATGTCGGATATGTTTAACTGTTTCACCCCTAGACATGGACGCTAACTCTTAAAACGCCACCTATTGAGCAATTAACTCACTAGACATTGCCCCCATGTAGTATATTTTGAATGTGGGAATATTCACACAGTGCTATTTAAGGGGAGGTTTTTATTTTTTTATTTTATTTATATTTTTTTTAAAGAGACAATGAACGAAGGAAGGACAAACACAGATAAAACAAAAAGGTCCATGTGCCTAAAGGCATCCTCCATTCATAAAATGTTTGTAACAACTGGATTTAAACTGTTGTAGATTGTAAGTTTGTGGAAAGCAACTCGAGGGAAGTGAATTCCAAAGAGTAGTAGTTCTGGGGATAAATGAAGTTTGATGAGCAGAAGTTCTGCATTGTGGAGGAGAAAGTGTAAATTCATGGGCGCTCTCAGCTGCCCTAGTTCTACGGGGAAAGATATGGAGAGGCGGCACAATTGAAGCAAGTTCTTCGGAACAATTGCTGTGAAAATATCTGTAGAATAATGCAAGGGATGCAACGTTTCTTCGTATGGATAATGTAGGAAGGTCCTGTGTGATTGCAGGGTTATTGATTAATCTAATAGCTTTATTTTGAATTTTGTCCAACTGCCTCAATGCAACCACTCCACTTCCACTCCACAGAGGTGAACAGTAATCCATCTGAGAACGCACATGACTTTTATATATTACGGCCAACTGCTCGTCAGTGAAGAATTCTCGAACTCTGTACAGGAGTCCCAGTTTTTTAGAGGCATTCTTAGCAATGCCTCTAACATAATGTGTCCAGCTCAAGTTAGTAGTTAATGTTACACCGAGAATGTCAATACTAGGGGAAGTGGGAATATTTACATCATTAAAAAATATATGGGAGTCAGTGAGATTCTGTCGGTTAGAATATTGAATGGACTTGGTTTTCTGTGCATTAAAGGAAACTAGATTCTTTTGTCCCCATTCATTAATTCTAGAAAGGTCCTGGTTCAGAGAAATTGCAGTGCTTATTTTTGAATTTATAAGATCGGGTTGGGTGAAAGAATTGGTAAATGTGAAGGAACTGTGGAGTGTTGAGTCATCTGCGTAGGAATGTATTGGATTATGAGTGGTAGATATGAGATCATTGATATGAATGAGGAACAGAGTTGGGGCCAAAACTGATCCCTGGGGAACACCAGCATTTATTGAGTGAAATAGAGAATAAAGGCCATCTACCATTACACATATTTTTCTGTTATGAAGATAAGAAGAAATTAGTGGAACTAATGATGCAAGGCCGTAGTGTGACATCTTCGACAATAAGGGTTGATGCCAGACTCTATCAAATGCCTTTGATATATCCAGTGCTATTGTATGTGTTTCACCATGTTGGTCTGTAGCTTGGTTGATTTGATGCGTAAGAAGGCAAAGAATGTCTGCAGTTGATCGACATCGTCTAAAACCATATTGCCTATCACCGATTAATGTATTATTCTCAAGATGCTTAATTATGTGATTATTTAATATAATTTCAAAGACTTTACCAAGAGTGGAAGTTATAGCTATTGGTCTGTAATTTGATGGATCTGAAGAGGCACCTTTTTTAGGAACTGGATGGATGTTTGCTTCTTTCCAGGATACTGGGAAGCATGAGGTATGAGTACACAGACGGAAAAATTTGCCAATACAGGAGCGAGCACCAAGGAGCAATTTTTAAGTACTATTGGAGGAATTTCATCAGGACCAGGAGCCTTATCTACTGAGAGATTCTGCAAAATAGTTTTGACATGTCTGGCGTGGATCTTAAGTGAGGGAATTTCAGGCGAATTAAAATTAAGTACAGGGGCATCTTGATTTATTTCATCTAAGGTTGAGTTGGTGGAAAAAATATCCGCAAGAAGGTTAGCTTTACCTCGTGGATCACTTACAAGATTGCCAGTCGGAGATTTTAATGGTGGAATGGATGAAGCAGTAGTGAAGTTGGATTTGAATGAGTTAAGAGTAGACCAAAATATTTTGTTATCATTTGGATTATTTAGAAGTTTATTTGCCTGCTTGTGGAGAAAGTTTGATTTAGTTAGATTTAATACAGTTTTGGCATGATTTCTGATGTTTCTAAAGTAATTAAAGGCTTCATGTGTTTTTGATCTTGTGTATGCATTATAGGCTATTGCTTTTTGTTCAGTTACTCTAGCACAATTATGGTCGAACCATTTAGGTGAATTAGATCTTTTACTGTACTTTTGATGAGGAATAACAGTTTCCATTCCAATTTTTACAAAATCTTGTATGTGGCTCAAGGTGGAGTGTGCATCATTAGAAAAGAAAGAGGTTCAGGGAATATCAATAAAGAAATCTTGAAGACCCTCCCAGTCTGCTCTATCGTAATGCCATTTAGTCACCAAAACAGGTTCAGAGTGGGAAGGTGTGGTAGGTGATAGACAGGTGGCCTGTATCAGACAGTGATCAGAAGATCCAAGCGGGGACCTCACTGTAACATCATAATTGTCTGAATTGGTTGTTAAAAATAAGTCCAGTAGGTGGGAATTATGATCAGGATTATCTGGTACACGGGTGAGTTGGTTGACTAGTTGAGTGAGATTAAATGAGTCTGCAAATAGCTCACATTCAAGACCAGCATCATCAGTCCTGGCTGAATGAGTGAGCCATTCAACATTATGGACATTAAAATCACCCAACACAGTGATTTCAGAAGAAGCATCTAAGTTGAGGACACTGAGTTGTGAGGACAGAGAATCAAAAAGACTTTGCTCTGGAGGAGTATTTGGGGAACGGTAGATGCAACATATGTATTTAAATTTACCAGCAGAAATTAATTTGTATATAGAATAATCAAAATAGGGACAATTGAAACTAGTAACCTCCTCTAGGGCAATTTCAGATTTTGCGAAGCAACATACACCTCCTTTAGGTCTGAAATTTTGGAGCAGTTGATAACCTGGACAATTTAATCTAGATGTGTCAGATATGGATGTTACTTGAGTCTCTGTCAAAAAAAGGAGAGTAGGGGATTCTGCTTGAAGAAATTGGTGTACAGAATTGATGTTAGAGTGAAGTCCCCTTATATTGCTAAAGAAAAAGCTGCACCGACGAGCAGCTTTGGGACGTTGCAATGCTCTTGACACAGTCGCATGATGACGACCGGGAGGGCCCTGTGTCGATGACCCAACCCTGCCGGGGGTGGATATCCGAGGGACCACCAGGTTTGCTCTTAACAATTGCACTGCCATGATTTAATAGGTAAATATGTATAGTGTTACATGTATGATATGTAGTGGGAAGAGTAGTGTTTTATAGATAGAGGATAGCGATGTAGGGCAATGTCGTGAAGTTGGATGTGTATGTTATATAAAGAGGGTTTTCCTGATACCCCTATGGTTGAGGCAGAAAGATATGTATCCAGCTACCAAGGCCTAGGAGATAAAATGGAATTCAGGCTATTCCCTGAGTTGTTTTCTACTCCTCCAACAATCTTAAAATTTCACCCCCTCGAACCCCTTTCAAGATAAATTTGTACATTTTTCGGTAGAAAAATGTCCCGGCCGAAGGCCGGTTACCCTTAAATTACAGGCTCGCTATAGCTCGCCAGGGTAAAATCGACAACTTAATGGCACGAAAGGTCAGAATGGGGCGGAAATTCTTAAAATCACCAAACTAATGGGGCAAACATCTTAAAATCTCAGGAGCAATGGGGCTAGACATGAGGGAGAAGGGGGTCAAGAAAAAAGTCCCTCAAGTGGAAATCTCCCCTTAACTCCTTCTGTACCGGTGACGCCTTTTTAATTTGATTTCAGCTAACTTTTAGACAATTGTACGAGGTTTAGGAAGGCTATGTGTTACTAGCTAAAAAGGATTCATTGAGATAGTGTGTAGCCTTTTGATGGGTAGACGTCCTTCCTAAGCTCAATAAAATCGTCTAATAGTTGCCAGAATATAAGTACAATCAGCGGTATAGAAGGGGTTAATCAGGGAACAATGAGGGTATTTTGTTGGCGTTTCGGTGGGCTTTGTGGTAATGCACTGATTTACTAGGTACAGCACAAATTCCATCCCAATAATATCTACCCATTGATACATCGGGATTCGAACCCGGGACCATTGGATTACCAGTCCAGTGGCATGACCACTCCACCACACCTCCCCTTGTAAGTCTAGGAGGAGGAGGAGGGGGGGGGGGGGGGAGGGGGGATGTGCCACGGAGAATTTGATGGGTATGTCTCCAGTTGCTGTATATTGACCAGCTTCCTTAAGGGGAGGTTTTTAGTGTGTTTCCTAGACTTCCATCAAGCTTGAAATTACACTCCCTTGACCCCCTTTCAAGATAAATTTGTACATTTTTCGGTAGAAAAATGTCCCGGCCGAAGGCCGGTTCCTCTTAAATTACAGGCTCGCTATCGCTCGCCAGGAAAAAATCGACACCTAAATGGCACGAAAGGTCTTAAAAGTGACATAAGCGGGGTAAAAGTTCTTAAAATCGCCAAACTAATGGGCCGAACGTCTTAAAATCTCAAAAGCAATGGGGCTAAACATGAGGGAGACAGGGGGCCAGAAAAAATCCCTCAAGTGGAAATCTCCCCTTAATCCTTTGAGTTACCATATATGCTTCCTAAGCGTCATCAAATCTTCTAAATGTAGCTGAAATGAAATACAAAAAATACGTCATCGGTACTGAAAGGGTTGATCCTCGTTTTCTTTTTGGGGGGTTGTAGGTCTCTAGGATGTTATTAATACGCAGAGATGAGAGGTGTTATTAGCGCATAACACATAACTGTCTCGATGGTGTATTGGTTATAGAGTGTTTTTAAGGGGGCTCACTGGCTTTTTTTTTATCTTTCTCTTCTTTTCTCTCTTGCCCTGGCTTGTATCCATTCGGCCCCATTCAGCCAACTGTTTTAAGACGGTCTTCCCCATCCAGGTGTCGATTTCTTGCTGGCGAGCGATAGCGAGCCAGCATAGTATGGAGAAATCCGGCTTCGCCGGAGACATTTTTCTATCGGAAAAATTTACAAATTTGTTTAGCTTGCTGTCAAAACAAATATATATATATATACAGTATATGCTGGCTCGCTACTGCTCGCCAGGAAAATATTGACACCTAGATGGGGTTAAGCATCTTAAAACAGTAGGCTGAATGGGGCCGAATGAATACAAGCCAAAGAGAGAGGGAGAGAAAGAGAAAAAAAAGCGAGGTTGGCTCCCTTAAGATCTGTATGTGGTAACCCAGGTTCGAATCCCGGGAGGATCACATGCTTTCATTAATTTCATTGGGAGGTGTTTGGTGTTGGGAGCGAAATGAACACATTTAGGAACACCCCAAATCTTAACCCCTTGAAGCTCTGACGCGTTTTAGCAGTATATTTTGGCTATCATTAGACGATTTTATGCAGCTTAGGAAGGATCTGTGGGCAATTAAAGGGTAAATACTATATCAATCAACCCTTTGACTTCCGTATACCGTTACTAATCTCAATAAAATCGTCAGCTATAAAACATCACAGAAACGCGTATTGGAGCTTGAAAGGGTTAATTAACATTAATCCTATATTACAATCCCCAATGCACTTGAACAAATTAATGAAAGCATTTGGTCCTCCCGGGATTCGAACTCGGGACACCACACCCCGAACGTAAGCATCTAAACCATTACACCACCAACACAGATACAATTATATTATATATGTTTAATTATTTGTTGGGAATCATGCACGGTGGCGCTAATAAGTCATGTCTCAGCTGGCATTACGTTTGGCTCGCTCTGTGCTGTATTAATGTCTGTCGGATGTTGAACAGGGTGGGTAAGTGTTGGAATGCTCTGTGCTGTATTAATGTCTGACAGATGTTGAACAGGGTGGGTAAGTGTTGGAATGCTCTGTGCTGTATTAATGTCTGACAGATGTTGAACAGGGTGGGTAAGTGTAGGAACATAGTTGTATGCTCTGTGCTGTATTAATGTCTGTCAGATGTTGAATAGGGTGGGTAAGTGTAGGAAAATAGTTGTATGCTCTGTGCTGTATTAATGTCTGTCGGATGTTGAATAGGGTGGGTAAGTGTAAGAAAATAGTTGTATGCTCTGTGCTGTATTAATGTCTGTCGGATGTTGAATAGGGTGGGTAAGTGTAAGAAAATAGTTGTATGCTCTGTGCTGTATTAATGTCTGTCGGATGTTGAATAGGGTGGGTAAGTGTAAGAAAATAGTTGTATGCTCTGTGCTGTATTAATGTCTGTCGGATGTTGAATAGGGTGGGTAAGTGTTAGAAAATAGTTGTATGCTCTGTGCTGTATTAATGTCTGTCGGATGTTGAGTAGGGTGGGTAAGTGTAAGAAAATAGTTGTATGCTCTGTGCTGTATTAATGTCTGTCAGATGTTGAATAGGGTGGGTAAGTGTAAGAAAATAGTTGTATGCTCTGTGCTGTATTAATGTCTGTCGGATGTTGAATAGGGTGGGTAAGTGTAAGAACATAGTTGTATGCTCTGTGCTGTATTAATGTATGTCGGATGTTGAATAGGGTGGGTAAGTGTTAGAACATAGTTGTATGCTCTGTGCTGTATTAATGTCTGTCGGATGTTGAATAGGGTGGGTAAGTGTAGGAACATAGTTGTATAGCTCACTCAAAAAGGAAGAAATCCTGTGTAAATATTGCTGATTCCAATTATTGATCAAAACATAATTAGTGCAGAGACATTACTTATTAGTCCGACTGTACAGGGAGAGGAAGGCGTCTGTGGTTGGCTATATTTTACACCAACACGTTTTTTTTTAAAGTTCTATTATTTAACTATTATTATTATTTACGAAGAACACGGATGTTTAATTTTACAAAATTACAAAATTACAGGCTCGCTATCGCTCGCCAGGAAAAAATCGACACCTAAATGGCACGAAAGGTCTTGAAATTGGGCCAAAGGTATTAAAATCGCCAAACTAATGGAAGAAACGTCTTTAAATCTCAAAACTAACATGCTAAACACGAAGGAGAAGGAGGTCCATAAAAAGCGAGTCGTTCCCCCTTCAAGCCATGACATAAAAACATACAAATGAATGAATCAATAAACCCCCTGCCTCACCAGACCACTCTTCAAGATTAAGGAGGGTCACCGGCTCTTTTTTTTTTATCTTTCTCTCCATTTTTCTCTTTCCCTGGATTGTATCCATTCGGCCCCATTCAGCCAACTGTTTTAAGACGTTTATCCCCATCCAGGTGTCGATTTCTTCCTGGCGAGCGATAGCGAGCCAGCATTGTATGGAGAAATCCGGCTTCGCCGGAGACATTTTTCTGTCGAAAAATTTACAAATTTAGCTTGCTGTCAGAACATATATATATATATGCCGGCTCGCTACCGCTCGCCAGGAAAATATTGACACTTGGATGGGGGTAAACTCTTAAAACTGTAGGCTGAATGGGGCCGAATGGATACAAGCCAAAGAGAGAGGGAGAGAAAGAGAAAACAAAAAGCGAGGTTGGCTCCCCCTGGGTTAATTTCAGATAAATGTGTAGCAATGGAGTTAGAATTCAATAAAGCATGATTGGATGCCAAAAATATAGAGAGTATGTGAACGAATAATGGAAGACTCCAAGGGAAAACCGCCCACGCCAGAAAGTGAAACACGGGTAGCGAATCCCGCAGACTTTATCCCGGTAAACTGGTCCCTTCCAAAACCCACTACTCGCTAAAGGGGAGATTTCCACTGGAGGGATTTTTTTCTGGATCCCTTTCTATCTCATGTTTTGTCCCATTGCTTTTGATATTCTAAGACGTTCGCCCCATTAGTTTGGTGATTTAAAGAACTTTCAACCCATTTCTGTCAATTTTAAGACCTTTCGTGCCATTTAAGTGTCGATTTTATCCTGGCGAGCGATAGCGAGCCTGTAATTTAAGAGGAACCGGCTTTGAGCCGGGACATTTTTCTACCGAAAAATGTACACATTTATCTTGAAAGGGGCTCAAGGGGGTGTAATCTTAAGCTTGAAGGATATCTAGGGACCAAACTAAAAACCTCCCCTTACTACTCGCTTTGTTGGGTCTAATTATGTATATATTCCTTTATCTTTTAGTTTCTTCCCTAGACCTCCATCAAGCTTTAAAAAACACCCCCTTGAGTCCCTTTCAAGATAAATTTGTACATTTTTCGGTAGAAAAATTTCCCGGCCGAAGGCCGGTTCCTCTTAAATTACAGGCTCGCTATCGCTCGCCAGGATAAAATCGACACCTAAATGGCACGAAAGGTCTTAATATGGGGTGAAAGTTCTTAAAATCGCTAAACTAATGGGGCAAACATTTTATAATATGAAAAGCAATGGGCCTAACATGAGGGAGAAAGGAGTCAAGAAAAAAATCGCTCAAGTGGATATCTCCCCTTAACACTATTTGGTACAGGGCGGGTATTTTTGGAACCAGACTGCTTCACTGCATTAGATTAGAGATTTTGAGAAGGTTCACGTTAGTTTGGCGATGAGAAGACGTTTCAACCCATTAAGGAGTATATGTTTTTTGTCTGGGCGACCGATAGCGAGCCTGCAATTTAGAAGAAACCAGATCCCGGTAGAGTGATTTCCTACCTAAAAATGTACATATTTATCTTGAATACTTAACACGCCGGAATAATGAACGTGTGACACCGCCTTTAACTAAGACTTTTTGTTATCGCTTTCGAGATTATTATGCATTTTGCCATTTTGTTCTGGCTATCATTAAACGATTTCATAATATTTATATAGGATCTGTGGGAATTATTAGGGTAAAGACTATCTCAATTAACTCCATATACCCTTCCTAATCTGGTTGTCTAATAATAGTCAGAAATAAAAATGAAATGTGTAATCGGAACTTGAAAGGGTAATCCCGTAATTTTACCTGTAATGGATATTACAAACAGGGCAGACCTATGAGAGTTCCGTTTGGGGCTCAGTAGTTTCAACACATATTAAATATATATTATGTAACAAATACCATTGCATAACACCTGTTATTAAAGCATTGTGTATATTAACGGTATATAAAACCACACACCACACACACACACACACACACACACACACACATAGGCTTGTTACCTATTCACAAACACACAGGAGCCGGCGGACACAAACACATCTATAAGGACAATTATGTAAACTACCAGACAATACCCCCTCTGGACACACACAACAATACCCTCACACTCACACATTCAGGGAGGATTACGGTACCTCTCTATGTAACTATATATACGACTACATGGGATATACATATAGTTTAATTCATCTAACAAGATCAATATTTCTCTATGACTCCCTATTCAGTACAAAATGCTTATATATACAGTATATATATATATATATATATATATATATATATATATATATATATATATATATATATTCACACATACTGTATACTGTACACGTGCATATAAATATATATTTGTTATGTGAATTAAGGAGACAAAAGGCAGGTTGCCTGTAACAAGTGTCTCCCACAGAGTCAAAAGAGTTACAGAGAGTCTAACTCAATGGATGTTGTGGTCAAAATGTTTTGATATACGAAGTTTAAAGAAGCTTAATTCAAAGGATGAAGGAAAGATTGATTGAGGGAGAGAGTTCCAGAGTTCACTTGTTGAGTAGAAGAAGACTGAGGAAATTTGCCAATTCTTGGGTTGGAGAGTTGGACAGAATATGGCTGGGACTGTGTTGAAAGGCAAGTGCCTCGCACTCGCCGCAAGGGAAGAGGTATGCACTGAGAGAGATCTGAAGAACACTGATTGTTGTAATAGCGATAGAAGACTGAACGAGATGCAACATTGCAGCGTGTAGAAAAAGAATGTAGGGAACTAGTAAGAGGAAGTGAGTTGATGAGGCGAAATTCTTTAGACTTTACTTACTCTTTCGATAAGTGCAGTATGGGTGGAATCTCCCCACGCATGCGAACAATACTCGATACATGGGCGCACTGTGCCCCTATACAGAGCAAGAAACTGTGCGGTGGTGAAGAACCCACGGAGACGGTTAAGCACACCCATCGTTTACCATGATCAGGGTTCGAACTTAAATTCTCAAGGTTGACGTCTCAGCTACTATATCCAGTACATCATGAGGAAATATAACCTTACTCCCGATTCCTGGTCGGTTACAAAGAAAAATAAGTAACACCCCGTTCTTAACAACATTAATCATCAATTACAAACCCCAATGCACTTGAATAAACTAATGACAGCATATATAATGGTCCTCCCGGGATTCGAACTCGGGACACCACACCCAGAACATAAGCATCTAAACCATTACACCACCAACACAGTTCCAGAGACCGATAACGATAACTGAAAATAATCTACATAGGCCTAACTTCGTTGACCGTGGGGTTGGAAATCTTAAGGGAACCCACCTCACTTTCTTTCTCTTTCTCTCCCTCTCTCTTTGGTTTTTATCCATTCGGCCCCATTCAGCCTACTGTTTTAAGACGCTTACCCCCATCCAGGTGTCAATATTTTGTTTTGACACTAGCTAAATTAGTACATTTTTCGATAGAAAAATGTCTCCGGCGAAGCTGGATTTCTCCATACAATGCTGGTTCGCTATCGCTCGCCAGGAAGAAATCGACACCAGGATGGGGATAAACGTCTTAAAACAGTTGGCTGAATGGGGTCGAATGGATACAAGCCAGGGAAAGAGAGAAAAGGAGAGAAAGATAAAAAAAAACGGTGACCGCCTTAATAGGAGTTCCATTTATCAACCATGGACACATTTCTTTATTTGAATTTTGTGAACATGTTGCTGTTTAAGGGGATATTTAAGCGGGTATTTCAGCTTTACTGGTGAATATATGACATTTATTGCATGTAAGTTGGTTTATGACGAGTATAGTACAAAAGAGTCCATATTCCATCTTCTATGCATAACAACAAACAAATAGAAGTACTTGAATTGACTGTGAGGATGAGATGTGCTCTCTCTCTCTCTCTCTCTCTCTCTCTCTCTCTCTCTCTCTCTCTCTCTCTCTCTCTCTCTCTCTCTCACACACACGCATACACACACACACACACGGGTTCGAGACCCGGGCGGGGAAGAGACATTTGGGCAAGTCTCCTAACGGTGTAGCCTCTGTTCACCTAGCAGTATAAATAGGAACCTGGTATAAGTGGACGGAGTTGTGACGTCCCATCTGGGGTTGGTGATCGGTTACAAGGTGAGATGGGTATCGTACTGGTCAACCTAAGCTATTGGTCAACCTAAGCCTTCGGGTGAGACTGGTACCGTAGTGAGCATGGTACTGTACAGATTAACCCTAAGCCTTCGTTTCCAGATGTCGCCAATTGGCTAAAATACAGACTACACACACATCCACAGCCATTCCAACGATACATAGCCAATTGGCTAAAATACAGACTACACACACATCCACAGCCATTCCAACGATACATAAACACTTAACATGCATTTCACGCAATACATTCCCAGTTAAGGAGGCGCGATAATAATGAGCTTAGCTCGCATTGCACGCATTGCGTGGATTCCCCTTGACGAACAAGTAAGTGAGTGAGTAACACAAACACATGCATACACACACAGAAGAATGTATAATGCAAATGTATACACATATTTATGCTCGTTTATATATATATATATATATATATATATATATATATATATATATATATATATATATATATATATATATATATTACCAGTCTTACTAAGGCAGCCTCCCAGAAGCTGGGTGTGCTCAACCGCCTTGGGGGGTTCTTTTCCCCTGCACAACTTCTTGCTCTGTACAGGGGTATAGTGCGTCCTTGTATTGAGTATTGTTCACATGTGTGGGGAGGTTCCTCTCACACCGCTCTCCTAGACAAAGTTGAAAGGAAGGCCTTTCGTATCATTAACTCCCGTCCACTCACCAACTCTCTGCAATCTCTCTCTCTCCGCCGCAATGTTGCATCTCTCTCGCTATTCTATCGCTACTATAATAATCAGTGGTCCTCAGAGATTTCCCAGTGCATACCAACTTCTTTACGTAGGGCACGTGGTACCCGTCTTGCAACTCAATCTCACCCCTACTCTGTGCAACTCTCCAACCCAAGAGTGAAACGTTACTCTCAAACTTTCTTCTACTCAACAGCTGAGCTCTGGAACTCTCTCCCAAAATCAATCTTTCCCTCTTCCTATGACTTAAATTGCTTCAAACTCCGTGTGTCCAGGCATTTTGGCTCGATCGTCTCTTGATTTTGGCCCTGTCACTCTTTCAACTATGGGGGAGGCACTCGCTATAGGCAATTCTGCCTTTTGCCTCCCTCAATCACATAGAAAAAAAAAAAATACCGTATACAGTATATATAATTATTTGATAGTATCCTTCCATGTTTATATACATGAGAGAGAGAGAGAGAGAGAGAGAGAGAGAGAGAGAGAGAGAGAGAGAGAGAGAGAGAGAGAGAGAGAGAGAGAGAATGAGAGTGAGAGGTAGAGATAGCGCCTCTTGGATAAGGGAACCCAACTTGAAAGAAGAATGCTCCTTGCAATTAGATGTGTGTGTGTGTGTGTGTGTGTGTGTGTGCTAGTGTGCTAGTGTGTGTGTGTGTGTGCTAGTGTGTGTGTGTGTGTATTCATGTTCGCATGTAAGTCTAACCATCCACACGCCCACACACACACACACCTAGATCAATGTCTTCCACGCCTTTTTCATCATGCACGCCCACACACGCCCACATAATCCATGATACAGATATAGCACGCCCATTTATATCAACCACTTCTTATTCAAACTGTGATAAGCCAGTCATCCACATACATCCACATGCTGCCACATACATCCACTCAACATACCCACTGTTATATCCACATTCATCCACTCAACATACCCACTGTTATATCAACATACATCCACTCAACATACCCACTGTTATATCAACATACATCCACTCAACATACCCACTTTTATATCAACATACATCCACTCAACATACCCACTGTTATATCCACATTCATCCACTCAACATACCCACTGTTATATCCACATTCATCCACTCAACATACCCACTGTTATATCCACATTCATCCATTCAACATACCCACTGTTATATCCACATTCATCCACCTACATCCACTCAACATACCCACTGTTATATCAACATACATCCACTCAACATACCCACTGTTGTCAACATTCATCCACTCAACATACCCACTGTTATATCCACATTCATCCATTCAACATACCCACTGTTATATCCACATTCATCCACCTACATCCACTCAACATACCCACTGTTATATCCACATTCATCCACCTACATCCACTAAACATACCCACTGTTATATCCACATTCATCCACTCAACATACCCACTGTTATATCAACATTCATCCACCTACATCCACTCAACATACCCAGTTATATCCAATTACACCCACATACAACCAGTCATCCACCTACATCCTCTCAACACACTCCACCTTCTAACCTCATGTACAACACTGTCATCCACACTACACCAATATAACTCCCTTCATCCACACCAACACTGTCATCCACACAACACCAATATAACTCCCTTCATCCACACAACACCAATATAACTCCCGTCATCCACACCAACATTGTCTTCCACACCAACACTGTCATCCACACAACACCAATATAACTCCCTTCATCCACACCAAGTCATCCACACCAACACTGTCATCCGCACAACATCAATATAACTCCCTTCATCCACACCAACACTGTCATCCACACAACATCAATATAACTCCCTTCATCCACACCAACACTGTCATCCACACCAACATTAATATAACTCCCTTCTTCCACTACAACACTGTCATCCACACCAACACTGTCATCCACACATCAATATAACTCCCTTCATCCACACCAACACTGTCATCCACACATCAATATAACTCCCTTCAACCACACCAACACTGTCATCCACACCAACACTAATATAACTCCCTTCATCCACACCAACACTGTCATCCACAGAACACCAATATAAGTCCCTTCATCCACACCAACAGTCATCCACGCCAACACTGTCATCCACACAACACCAATATAACTCCCTTCATCCACACCACCAGTCATCCACACAACATCAATATAACTCCCTTCATCCACACCAACAGTCATCCACACCAACACTGTCATCCACACAACATCAATATAACTCCCTTCATCCGCACATCAATATAACTCCCTTCATCCACACCAACACTGTCATCCACACATCAATATAATTCCCTTCATCCACACCAACACTGTCATCCACACAACATCAATATAACTCCCTTCATCCACACCAACACTGTCATCCACACCAACACTAATATAACTCCCTTCAGCCACTACAACACTGTCATCCACACCAACACTGTCATCCACACAACATCAATATAACTCCTTTCATCCACACATCAATATAACTCCCTTCATCCACACCAACACTGTCATCCACACATCAATATAACTCCCTTCATCCACACCAACACTGTCATCCACACAACATCAATATAACTCCCTTCATCCACACCAACACTGTCATCCACACAGCATCAATATAACTCCCTTCATCCACACCAACACTGTCATCCACACAACACCAATATAACTCCCTTCATCCACACCATCACTGTCATCCACACAACACCAATATAACTCCCTTCATCCACACCAACACTGTCATCCACACAACACCAATATAACTCCCTTCATCCACACCAACACTGTCATCCACACATCAATATAACTCCCTTCATCCACACCAACACTGTCATCCACACATCAATATAACTCCATTCATCCACACCAACACTGTCATCCACACCAACACTGTCATCCACACCAACACTGTCATCCACACATCAATATAACTCCCTTCATCCACACCAACACTGTCATCCACACAACAACAATAGAACTCCCTTCATCCACACCATCACTGTCATCCACACAACACCAATATAACTACCTTCATCCACACCAACACTGTCATCCACACAACACCAATATAACTCCCTTCATCCACACATCAATATAACTCCCTTCATCCACACCATCACTGTCATCCACACAACACCAATATAACTCCCTTCATCCACACAACACCAATATAACTCCCTTGATCCACACCAACACTGTCATCCACAAAACACCAATATAACTCCCTTCATCCACACCAACACAGTCATCCACACAACATCAATATAACTCCCTTCATCCACACCAACACTGTCATCCACACAACACCAATATAACTCCCTTCATCCACACCAACACTGTCATCCACAAAACACCAATATAACTCCCTTCATCCACACCATCACTGTCATCCACACAACACCAATATAACTCCCTTCATCCACACCAACATTGTCATCCACATATACACATACATGGGTGTGTGGCTGAGTGGTTAGAGCACCGTACCAATAACCAAGAGACCGGTGTTTGATTCCCAGTGTATCTAGGAAAGAATATATATTTATATTTAGTTGTACTACTTTTCCATTCTCTAGGTCTTCTCCTAGATGACCTAGATGTGTGTGAATTTGTATTTTGTGTTTGTGTGTTCATTGTTTTCTGTTGCGTTTTCTGTTGTCCCTATTCTGGCTCTGTCTAGTCCCTCCCCCCAAAAAAAATAAATAAATAAATAAATAAAAAAGAAAAGGAAAAGTGGGGATTGGACCTGAGTAGATAGGCAGATAGATAGACTTTTCTATATAGTCATGGAAATACCAAAAAAAAAACAAGCTGTGTGCAATATACTGGTACTGCAAACGTTATCTCAAACAGGAAATACGTCCTAGTAGGAGTCAGTATTTGATGTTATTTTATATATATATATATATATATATATATATATATATATATATATACCGGTATATATATATATATATATATACATTTTTTTTTTTTTTTTTTTTATGAAGGAGGCAAAAGGCAGGCCGCATGTAACAAGTATCTCCCCCAAAGCCAAAAGAGTGACAAGTTTTATCCAGCTATAGTGTTACGTTAATTATGAAGGAATGCAGTGTCTAATGGCTTCTTAACCCTTTCGCTGCAGACTTTTTTTTTCGCTATTTAGGGCATATTCAGGCACTCCTGAATGATTAATCAAGTATCTGCATTAAATTAACTGTATTCTGCCAAAAACTAGGCAAAAATAGCTTCAAAATGACACCAGAACGAGCTTCGTAGGTGGCGGGGCTCACCCGTAGCGTTGCCATAGACATTCGGGAAAACTCGCTAATTATTAGCACTTGCTCGCTCGGCAACACTGTCGAGACACCCGCGCGTGACCACAGTCTCCCTCAGTGAGCGGCTGGCTGCTCTGAGGGTCGGACGGAGGTCCCTCACGCTCCCGCCCACTGACACTCGATTTCTACAGCTTTTACAGGCTTTTAAAGCCTGGAAATTGCTGTAAATTGCCTATGCATTCCAGAACGTCACCCGCAGGGAAAGGGTTAAGGAGATTTTTTTCTATTTTATTTTGGTTTTGGACCCGGTTTTTCCTCATGTTTAGCTCCATTGGATTTTGAGATTTTATATACAACGTTCGCCATCTTAGTTTGATGATATTAAGACCTTTCGCCCCATTTCTTTGCCAATATATAGACCTTTTGTGCCATTTAGGTGTCGATTTTTTCCTGTCGAGCGAAAGCGAACCTATATTTTAGAAGGGTACAGTGTTCTACCGAAAACAAAAAAAATAATGTACACATTTATCATGAAAGGGGGTCTTGGGAGTGTTTGTTTAAGCTTGATGTACAGTCGCGCTAATAAGTGATGTATATATTGTTCTATAATTGGTATCAGCAATATCTAAACAGGATTTCTTAATTTCGAGTGAGATATACAACCATGCTCCTACACTTACCCACCCTATTCAACATCTGACAGACATTAATACAGCACAGAACAAGCCAAACGTAATAACTGCTGGGACATGACTTATTAGTGCAACTGTACATCTAGGGAGGAAACAAAAGCATAAACAAATAAATATATTAAATAAATGAATATACTAATAAACAAACACATGAATACATATATAAATAAATATACAAATAATTATAAGTCTCCCCTTAATATTTTGAACGATATTATAGTGTGTGTGTTGGTTCGTCTGTTTGTCTGTCTGTCTGGCTGTCTGCTTGGCTCTCATCTTCCTACACCACATCACCCCCACATGTACACCCACCCACCCACCCACACACACACACGTCAACGCACACAAGCAAATAAGCCCTTGGACATTAATACACACAAACTTGCACACCTACACCTCTTTCTATTCATACCCACACACGCACACACACACACACATTAACTCTAACTCACTCTCTTTCTCTCTCTCTCTCACATACACACACACACACATACACATTAAATCTAACTCACTCTCTCTCTCACACAAACACACTATCACACACACACACACACTCTCTCTCTCTCACACACACACATTCTCTCTTTCTTTCATGCACATCTCTCACACACACACACACACACTCTCTCTCTCTCTCTCACACACACACATTCTCTTTCTTTCATACACATCTCTCGCACACACACACACACTACATCTCTTTCACACACACACACTCTCTCTCTCTCTCACACCCACACACATACACTCTCTCTCTCTCTCTCTCACACACACACCACCCACACTTCTATCTCCACTCCCTCTCCTCTCTATCTCACCCCCCCCCCCCCTCTTCCCCCGCATGCCCTTAAACAACGCCCATCTCCGCCCACATTCTCTCTCTACAAGGAAAAATCTAATGACGAAATCTCTAAAAAGGCTTCAGACGCCATTGCTAGTGAACGAATGAGAGAGAGAGGAGGAGGGGAGGGGGTAGTGACGTCATTGAATTCGGCGCCTCTCATTGGTCCCGCCTTCTCTGACGTCACAGGGTCAAGGGGCGGGGCTTAGTATAGTGGAGAGAGAGAGAGAGAGAGATGTACATAGCCATAGATTTACATAGATACACTGGCCACACAGATCCAAACGAGGTGGTCAGGACTTAATTCTAGTAGAAAAGAAAGAGAGAGACAGAGAGACAGAGAGAGAGAGAGAGAGAGAAAGAGAGAGGAAATATTATGGTAAATAAATAAATAAATAAATAAATAATTATATATACCGTATATATACTATACTATATATATATATATATATATGTTGGTAAAGCCAGGTAATAAATTTTCTTTAATACATACGAGGTTGAATGAAATGGCAATTTCTGCGTTGGAAATTTTATTATTCAAAGTTTCCAGGTCTCTGATGAGTTTTCGCTGGGTGGCAGGAAGTAGATGAAGGAGATGAGCAAAATTCATGGTGGTACATGGTTACATTACAGTACATGAAGATACAGGATATACGACGCGTTTCACTGGACAACCAGCATTATCAAGTAAGGAAGGAATGATATAAAAGGTAAACAGGAAGGGTATATATAGAGGGTGGAGGATCAGAGGAGGCGGAAAACAGGGGGCAAAAGTCTGCTATTGGTGGAAGGGTAAACTAGGAGAGAGAAAGGGGGGTAACCGCTTCACGCATGCGCACTGGATGCGGGATGGTGGTCGGTAGGTGGGGTCGAAGCTGATTGGCTGCGTGTCGAGGGGCGTGGCCTAAGTTGTGTGGCGCCTGCAGAAGACGAAGCTGAAGGAGGTAGCGCGGGGGGCTGCGTCAAGGGCACCGGGGGGCGAGGAGGGGTGTTAGGTCCTGTAGGGTAGTGCCTTTTGGCAGAAGGAAGGATCTGAAGGTCCAGAGTTTGGTTGTTGATGTTGGGATGTAAGGCTTGGATATATAAAGCTTCGAGTATAGGTAATCTCCTTGGGTCACTTTCTTTATCGAGTATGGTGGTGTGTTTCTCTAACTCGTTGCGTGTGAGGTGAGGGTGGTTAGGGGTGAGATAGTGGTCTTTGATGGCTCCAGCCTGAAGGTGAAGAGTTAACCGACGTGAAAGACGAGTCTGCGTCATACCAATATAGGAATGAGGTCCCCAGTCCTCATAATTACAGGTATGTTGGTAAATGACGTGATCGTCGGTCATCGGGCTCTTTATCTTGGTGGAGGCTGGTTTGTTGTGGAGAACGAGGTTGGAGGTCTTGGGGGATTTGTAATAAATTATTAATTTGATTTTGTTTTCCGGGTTGGTTGGGTGGACATGCTTGGAGATTATTTCTTTTAAGACGGCCTCGTCATTTTTGTGTTCAGAGGACATGTAATTGCGGTAGAAGATCTTAATTTCATTGGGGGGGTCAATGTTGGGAGGGCTTTGGGTGTACCATTTTTCAAGATGGTGGTTGATGGTGCTGGAGATATCGGAGTTGGAGTATCCGTTATTTACTAAAACTTGGAATAGTCTTTCTAGTTCCTGGTGGGTGTCGGCCCAGGTAGAGCAGTGCGTGAGGGCTCTCCTAACATAGGCGGAGATGGAGGATAGAAGATAACGGCGGGGGCATTCACTATCGCCGTTGAGGCATTGTCCTGTGTTAGTTGGTTTAATGTAGACGGTGGTTTTGAACCCATGGTCGTTCAGAGCTACGAGGATGTCGAGGAAGGGGAGTTGTCCATTGTTAGATTTTTCAAAGGTGAAGTTAAGTCCGGAGGAGGTCATGAAGCGACGCTGGAGTTCCTGTAGTTCGTGGAGGTCCTTGATTTGCACGAAGATGTCATCCACGTATCTACAGTAGACGGCGGGTCGTTGGGCAGCTAGGAGCTCTTCCTCGATGATTTTACCATCGAGGAAGAGCTCCTAGCTGCCCAACGACCCGCCGTCTACTGTAGATACGTGGATGACATCTTCGTGCAAATCAAGGACCTCCACGAACCACAGGAACTCCAGCGTCGATCTTCGTGCAAATCAAGGACCTCCACGAACTACAGGAACTCCAGCGTCGCTTCATGACCTCCTCCGGACTTAACTTCACCTTTGAAAAATCTAACAATGGACAACTCCCCTTCCTCGACATCCTCGTAGCTCTGAACGACCATGGGTTCAAAACCACCATCTACATTAAACCAACTAACACAGGACAATGCCTCAACGGCGATAGTGAATGCCCCCGCCGTTATCTTCTATCCTCCATCTCCGCCTATGTTAGGAGAGCCCTCACGCACTGCTCTACCTGGGCCGACACCCACCAGGAACTAGAAAGACTATCCCAAGTTTTAGTAAATAACGGATACTCCAACTCCGACATCTCCAGCACCATCAACCACCATCTTGAAAAATGGTACACCCAAAGCCCTCCCAACATTGACCCCCCCAATGAAATTAAGATCTTCTACCGCAATTACATGTCCTCTGAACACAAAAATGACGAGGCCGTCTTAAAAGAAATAATCTCCAAGCATGTCCACCCAACCAACCCGGAAAACAAAATCAAACTAACAATGTATTACAAATCCCCCAAGACCTCCAACCTCGTTCTCCGCAACAAACCAGCCTCCACCAAGATAAAGAGCCCGATGACCGACGATCACGTCATTTACCAACATACCTGTAATTATGAGGACTGTGGACCTCATTCCTATATTGGTATGACGCAGACTCGTCTTTCATGTCGGTTAACTCTTCACCTTCAGGCTGGAGCCATCAAAGACCACTATCTCACCCCTAACCACCCTCACCTCACACGCAACGAGTTAGAGAAACACACCAGTGACACCACCATACTCGATAAAGAAAGTGACCCAAGGAGATTACCTATACTCGAAGCTTTATATATCCAAGCCTTACATCCCAACATCAACAACCAAACTCTGGACCTTCAGATCCTTCCTTCTGCCAAAAGGCACTACCCTACAGGATCTAACACCCCTCCTCGCCCCCCGGTGCCCTTGACGCAGCCCCCCGCGCTACCTCCTTCAGCTTCGTCTTCTGCAGGCGCCACACAACTTAGGCCACGCCCCTCGACACGCAGCCAATC
Organism: Paralithodes platypus; assembly: GCA_032716605.1. Lineage (NCBI taxonomy): Eukaryota > Metazoa > Arthropoda > Malacostraca > Decapoda > Lithodidae > Paralithodes > Paralithodes platypus. Next base: position 40,372,758 of record CM064511.1, read on the forward strand.
AGCTTCGACCCCACCTACCGACCACCATCCCGCATCCAGTGCGCATGCGTGAAGCGGTTACCCCCTTTCTCTCTCCTAGTTTACCCTTCCACCAATAGCCGACTTTTGCCCCCTGTTTTCCGCCTCCTCTGATCCTCCACCCTCTATATATACCCTTCCTGTTTACCTTCTATATAGTTGGGGCAACCCTGCCTAACGCTTGCAACCCTGATAATAGATCAGAAGGTTAAGCAACGTAGGGTCTGGTCAGTAGTTGGGTGGGTGACCGCACCTGTTGGGTGATTGCACCCTGTACCGACATTGACCAGATGTTGCCCTAGGGGTGGGTGAAATTTCCCTGGCTTGCCACCAGGGTTTAAGTAGCCCAGGAGTGTTGAACAAACTCCATTCCCTGTCAGTTCCGTCTCACTCAGACGAAAATGAATACCTGGATTCATGGTGGCTAAAATGAATTCAGGGGCCTGATTGGTGGCTTCCTACAACCAATCAACACACGAGACTGAGAACTTGGTTAGCCACCAGGATTGCTCAGTGGCCATTGGGCAGGCCTTCTCTCGTGTTCGCCTCGTCCCACCCATACGTTAAACTGGGTACCTGGAGTGTAAAATCGGCTTTGGCGTAGGTCGTATCACTAGGGTAAATTTGATTACTTGCTTCACCTTTCCTATATACTTCCATTCCCTATGTGTTGTCCGTCCTGTCCCCTCTCGAAAAGTATCCTCAAACTGTCTCTCCAACATAAACCAGCTCACGCAAGTTGGGTCAAGCCCCGACGCCTTCATCTCCTACTAAAATTCACTTCCTCACCCCCTACTACTTCCTCTGTACCAACTCTAGTATTCGAAGCATAAGAGTGATCAAAATTATTACTTGCCTCACCTTTACTATATACTTCCATTCCCTTTTATATGGGGCAACCCTGCCTAACGCTTGCAACCCTGATAATAGATCAGAAGGTTAAGCAACGTAGGGTCTGGTCAGTAGTTGGATGGGTGACCGCGCCTGGGGGTGATTGCACCCGGTACCGACATTGACCAGATGTTGCCCTAGGGGTGGGTGAAATTTCCCTGGCTTGCCACCAGGGTTCAAGTAGCCCAGGAGTGTTGAACAAACTCCATTCCCTGTCAGTTCCGTCTCACTCAGACGAAAATGAGTACCTGGATTCATGGTGGCTAAAATGAATTCAGGGGCCTGATTGGTGGCTTCCTACAACCAATCAACACACGAGACTGAGAACTTGGTTAGCCACCAGGATTGCTCAGTGGCCATTGGGCAGGCCTTCTCTCGTGTTCGCCATATGTTAAACTGGGTACCTGGAGTGTAAAATCGGCCTTGGCGTAGGTCGTATCACTAGGGTAAATTTGATTACTTGCTTCACCATTCCTATATACTTCCGTTCCCTATGTGTTGTCCGTCCTGTCCCCTCTCGAAAAGTATCCTCAAACTGTCTCTCCAACAAAAACCAGCTCACGCAAGTTGGTCAAGCCCCGACGCCTTCATCTCCTACTAAAATTCACTTCCTCACCCCCTACTACTTCCTCTGTACCAACTCTAGTATTCGAAGCATAAGAGTGATCAAATTTTATTACTTGCTTCACCTTTCCTATATACTTCCGTTCCGTTCCTTTTATATCATTCCTTCCTTACTTGATAATGCTGGTTGTCCAGTGAAACGCGTATATCCTGTATCTTCATGTACTGTAATGTAACCCTGTACCACCAGGAATTTTGCTCATCTCCTTCATCTACTTCCTGCCACCCAGCGAAAACTAATCAGAGACCTGGAAACTTTGAATAATAAAATTTCCAACGCAGAAATTGCCATTTCATTCAACCTCGTATGTATTAAAGAATATATATATATATATAGAGAGAGAGAGAGTTGAAAGTTAAACTATCAAAATGGTAGGTAAATTTCCGTATTACCAGAGGCTATGGGAGAAGATGGGGAATCAGGGGGTGACTAAAATATAAAAATAAGGTAACTCAAACGGGGGACCAGCAGAAGAGAGGAGAGGAAGAAGGAGAGGAAGAAGGAGAGAGAGAGAGAGAGAGAGAGAGAGAGAGAGAGAGAGAGAGAGAGAGAGAGAGAGAGAGAGAGAGAGAGAGAGAGAGAGAGAGAGAGAGAGAGATAATTAAGAGGACAGTGGTTATTTTTGGGGGTCCATTTATATATATTTCATTATTTATATTTCATTAATAGGTGGTTGGTGAACAAAATATAAATATATATATTATATATTATTTTTTCTTAGTTTCCTCCCTAGACCTCCATCAAACTTTAAAATAAAAAACACATCCTTCAGATCCCCCTTCTACATTAATTTGTAAATTTTTATGTACGAAAATGTTCCGGCCAATGGCCGGTTCTTCCAAAATTACAGGCTCACTATCGTTCGCCAGGAAAATATTGTCGCCTAAATAGCACCAAAGGTCTTGATATTGACAAATAAATGCGTCGAAAGGTCTTAAAATCGCCAAACTAATGGGCCTCCTAGACCCTCTTTCAAGAAAAATTTGTACAAATTACAATTTGTACAAATTGTAAAGGTAGACAAATGTTCCGGCCGAAGGCCAGTTCCTCTTAAATTACAGGCTCGCTATCGCTCGTCAGGAAAAAAAAGACACCTAAAAGGCAAGAAAGGTCTTAAAATTGACAAAAATGGGGCGAACGTTCTTAAAATCCCCAAACTAATGGGCCGGACGTCCTAAACTCTCAAAAGCAATGGGTCTAAACATGAGGGAGAAAGGGGTCCATAACAGAATCCCTCCCCTTAAGAAATAGGCGATACTGTTGGCTGTCCTGTGACCGTAGAGTAACGGTATAGGTTTAAGGGGACAGTGGCTGTTTTTGGGGGTCTATTATTTCATGTATTCATTTTTGTTGTTTTTGTAGTTTCCTCGCTAGACCTCCATCAAGCTTAGACAAACACCCACTAGACCCCCCCCCCCCACCCCCCCAAGATAAATTTGTAAATATTTCGGTAGAAAATGTATTACAAGCTCGCTTTCGCTCGCCAGGAAAAACAATCGACACCTAAATGCCAGGAACGGTCTTAACATTGACATCAAAATGGGGCGAAAGGTGTTACAATCGCCAAATTAGTGGGCTGAACGTCCTAACTTCTAAATACTAATGGGGCTAAACATGAGGGAGAAAGGGGGCCAGAAAAACGACCCATCTCCCCCTTAACCCCATGCACTACCGGTGACGTCATTCTCATTATAGTCTGGCGAATATATGAAGATTTTATTCAGCTGAGGAAGGACGTAGACCTATCAATTAAAAGACTACAGATGATGTCAATGTATCCATTTAACTACCGTATGTCCTTACTAAGCTTAATAAAATCGTCTAAGTGTAGCTGAACTATATATAAAAAGAATTAAATGGAGATTATTATTTACTTGTTCATTTATTCTTATATTTTATGTTACATACTATATTTTTTTCAGTTTCCTCCCTAGACCTCCACCATCCTTAAAAAACATCCCCTCGATCCTCCTAGATATATTTGTACATTTTTCGGTAGAACAATGTTTTTCGCCTAAAATTTCAGGCTCGCTATTGCTCGCCACGAAAAAATCGACACCTAAAGGGCACGAAAGGTCTAAATATTGACTTTCACCCCATTTCTTTGTCCATATTAAGAACTTTCGTGCCATTTAGGTGTCGATTCTTTTCTGCGAGCGAAGGGAAACCATTCTACCGAAAAAAATACAAATTTACCTCGAACTGGTGTATTTTTTGGCCTGATTGGGGTCTAGGGAGCAAACTACAGTAATTAATCTATTTTTTATTAATATCACCACACCACCAAACACCTCCAATGAAATTAAGGAAAGCATATATGTGATCCACCGGGATTCGAACCTGGGTTATCACACACACAGATTTTTAGACACCCTAACCATTACACCACCAAGACGGTTAAATTCCACCCTAAACATATGAACCAAAATGGAAAATACATAACAAAATCTATAACAAGGGTGTCAAGGGAAAGCCGAGTCCGTCATTTTCAGTCTGTATTATTGTATATGAATAGCTATAGTCTATTATTGTATCTGTATAGCTATAGTCTATTGTATATGTATAGCTATAGTCTATTATTGTATATGTATAGCTATAGTCTATTGTATATGTATAGCTATAGTCTATTGTATATGTATAGCTATAGTCTATTGTATATGTATAGCTATAGTCTATTGTATATGTATAGCTATAGTCTATTGTATATGTATAGCTATAGTCTATTGTATATGTATAGCTATAGTCTATTGTATATGTATAGCTATAGTCTATTGTATATGTATAGCTATAGTCTATTGTATATGTATAGCTATAGTCTATTATTGTATATGTATAGCTATAGTCTATTGTATATGTATAGCTATAGTCTATTATTGTATATGTATAGCTATAGCTATAGTCTATTGTATATGTATAGCTATAGTCTATTATTGTATATGTATAGCTATAGTCTATTATTGTATATGTATAGCTATAGTCTATTATTGTATATGTATAGCTATAGTCTATTATTGTATATGTATAGCTATAGTCTATTATTGTATATGTATAGCTATAGTCTATTATTGTATATGTATAGCAATAGTCTATTGTATATGTATAGCTATAGTCTATTATTGTATATGTATAGCTATAGTCTATTATTGTATATGTATAGCAATAGTCTATTGTATATGTATAGCTATAGTCTATTATTGTATATGTATAGCTATAGTCTATTCGCTGCAAGTAGGCGATAAATCATGACCTCTATCCTCTGTAACTCAAAAACGAGTAGAGTAATCGAGCTAATATGTCTACCATTTGGGAAGAGTCAGTCAAGGAATACCCTCTAACCTCTGTAACTAAAAAACGACTAGGGTAATCGAGCTAATATGTCTACCATTTGGGAAGAGTCAGTCAAGGAATAGATGTGGAAATGTACAGCCAATTTGCTCTAGCCCTTTTCGAGTTACAGAGGGTAGAGGTTATGATTTATCGCCTACTTACAGCGAATAGACTATAGCATTATGGTTTATAAGGCCAGTAATATGGCTTCAACAATGCTATTTCATGTTAAGGGGAGACAGGCCCCTTTTTCTGGACCCCCTTCTCCCTAATGTTTAGCCCCACTAGTTCGAGATTTTAAGACGTTGGTTCCATTAGTTTGGGGATTTTATGACCTTTCAACCCATTTCTTTGTCAATATTAGGACCTTTCGTGCCATTTAGGTGTCGAGTTTTTCCTGGCGAGCGATAGCGAGCCTGTAACTTTAGGCGGAATCGCCCTTTGGCCGGTACATTTTCTACCGAAAAATGTACAAATCTATCTTGAAGGGGTCTCTAGGGATTGTTTTCTAAGCTTAATGTAGGTCTAGGGAGGAAACTAAAAATATATATATATGAATAAATGTATTAATTGACCAAACAAACAGCCAGTCTCCCCTTAATTATGCTGTATTTCTTCTCATGTTCATTCAAGTCTTGAAACAAAATGGCTCCGATTTGACACCCTGATCGACAATTAGGGTATGTTGGCTAAGGGGGGATAGTTCACTTTTTGGTCGATTTTTGTATATCTTTATTATTTCTCTAGTTTCCTCCCTAGACCTCCATCAAGCTTAAAATAACGCCCACTAGACCCCCTTTTTTAAGATATATTTGTACATTTTTCGGTAGAAAATGTCCCGGCCGAAGGCCGGTTCCTTCTATAATTGCAGGCTCGCTACCGCTCACCAGGAAAAAATGTACAACTAAATGGCACAAAAGCTCTTAATATTAACAAAGAAATGGGGCGAAAGGTCTCAAACTCGCCCAACTAACAGAAAAAACGTCTTCAAATCTCAAAAGTAATATGCAAAACATGAGGGAGAATTAGGGGGTCCAGAAAACATGAGGGAGAATTAGGGGGTCCAGAAAACATGAGGGAGAATTAGGGGGTCCAGAAAACATGAGGGAGAATTAGGGGGTCCGAAAAACATGAGGGAGAATTAGGGGGTCCAGAAAACATGAGGGAGAATTAGGGGGTCCAGAAAACATGAGGGAGAATTAGGGGGTCCAGAAAAAAGCGACACTATCTGCCCCTTAATGCAGTGGCGATATTTGGGGTATTTTAGGGAGTTTACTTATTCCATTCATCTTCTAGGAGTATATATATTAATTTACATCTAATTTATTGTGCTCGTAATATTGTTGTCATACTGGACATCACGAACACTCATTGTTCATCATATTTTCCTTCCATGTGGTAGTGTTTGCAAGAAATTTATTTGCTATCTGTCCCTTAGGCTAACAAAAACGTCTTCCCAGACTTACTTAAACAAATATATAAATATGTATATAAATAAAAAAAGAATAATAATAATATAAAGAAAATAAACACCATGCTAGGAAGAGCACTTTATTGACAGCGTTTCATCAGGCCAATGCGAAACGTTGTCAATAAAGTGTTCTTCCTCACATGGTGTTTATAAACGTTGTCAATAAAGTGCTCTTCCTCACATGGTGTTTATAAACGTTGTCAATAAAGTGTTCTTCCTCACATGGTGTTTATAAACGTTGTCAATAAAGTGTTCTTCCTCACATGGTGTTTATAAACGTTGTCAATAAAGTGTTCTTCCTCACATGGTGTTTATAAACGTTGTCAATAAAGTGTTCTTCCTCACATGGTGTTTATAAACGTTGTCAATAAAGTGCTCTTCCTCACATGGTGTTTATAAACGTTGTCAATAAAGTGTTCTTCCTCACATGGTGTTTATAAACGTTGTCAATAAAGTGTTCTTCCTCACATGGTGTTTATAAACGTTGTCAATAAAGTGTTCTTCCTCACATGGTGTTTATAAACGTTGTCAATAAAGTTTTCTTCCTCACATGGTGTTTATAAACGTTGTCAATAAAGTGCTCTTCCTCACATGGTGTTTATAAACGTTGTCAATAAAGTGCTCTTCCTCACATGGTGTTTATAAACGTCAATAAAGTGTTCTTCCTCACATAGTGTTTATAAACGTTGTCAATAAAGTGTTCTTCCTCACATGGTGTTTATAAACGTTGTCAATAAAGTGTTCTTCCTCACATGGTGTTTATAAACGTTGTCAATAAAGTGTTCTTCCTCACATGGTGTTTATAAACGTTGTCAATAAAGTGTTCTTCCTCACATGGTGTTTATAAACGTTGTCAATAAAGTGCTCTTCCTCACATGGTGTTTATAAACGTTGTCAATAAAGTGTTCTTCCTCACATGGTGTTTATAAACGTTGTCAATAAAGTGTTTCTTCCTCACATGGTGTTTATAAACGTTGTCAATAAAGTGTTCTTCCTCACATGGTGTTTATAAACGTTGTCAATAAAGTGTTCTTCCTCACATGGTGTTTATAAACGTTGTCAATAAAGTGTTCTTCCTCACATGGTGTTTATAAACGTTGTCAATAAAGTGCTCTTCCTCACATGGTGTTTATTATCATTCGGTCTACTTTCAAGGTATATTTTGATCAATAATAATATAAATAATGAGTTCTGATGTACTGAGATATCCAGCACGTCCACCATATGATGTGTGTTACAAGAAAAGAATATTAGTAATTTTGGTATTTTTCCTTTTCTTTTCTTATTAATATTTATTTATTTATTTATTTATTTGTGAATGAGGGAGACAAAAGGCAAAACTGCCTGTGACGAGTGCCTCCCCCAGAGTTGAAAGAGTGACAGGGCCCAAATCAAGGAACGTACGAACCAAAATACCTGGACACACGGAGTTTGAAGCAATGTAATATACTGTATATTATGCAATGTTTTAATGACGTCCTTCTGATTTAAGGGGAGACTGGCCCTTTGTTTGGTCTATTAATTCATTTATTCATATATGTGTTCAGTTTCCTCCCTAGACCTCCATCAAGCTTAGAAAAACACCCCCTAGACCCCCTTTCGAGATAAATTTGTAAATTTTTCGGTAGAAAAATTTCCCGGCCGAAGGCCGATTCCTCTTAAAATTGCAGGCTTGCTATCGATCGCCAGGAAATAATCGACACCTAAATGGCACGAAAGGTCTTAAAATTGACAAACGAAATGGGGCGAAAGGTGTTAAAATCGCCAAACTAATGAGCCAAACGTCTTATAATCTCAAAACTAGTGGGGCTAAACATTAGGGAGAAGGGGGTCCAGAAAAACGATCTGTCTCCCCTTAAAAAAAAAAAAAAAAAAATTATCTTCGGCCGGAACACTTTTCTGTCGAACAATGTACAAATTTAGCTTGAATGGGATTTGGGTGGGGGGGGGGGGGGATTTTATAGTTTGAAGGAAGTCTGGGAAGGCAATTTTGGTTAGTCTAAGGGGACAAACTAAAATACACCGCTTGAAAGTGGCAAAAGCAAGCAAAATCCTCAGCAGTAATCGCACAAAATATCATAATAACCTTACCAGACGTCGGACCAGCTAGTGATAAAGAGATGCGCATGTATTACTAATGTGTTGATGCTTAGCTCTTTGTCCGAGTGGTGCTTAAGGGGGTATATGTGTTGATGCTTAGCTCTGTGTCCGAGTGGTGCTTAAGGGGGTATATGTGTTGATGCTTAGCTCTTTGTCCGAGTGGTGCTTAAGGGGGTATATTTATCTATTTATCTATTTATTTATAATTTCATTTTTTAAATTCCTCCCTAGATTTCCATCAGGCTTAAAAAATACCCCAAAGACCCCCCTTCGAGATAGATTTGGGTATTTTTCGGGTGTAAAATTCACCGGCCGGTTACTCCAAAATTGCAGGCTCGCTATCTCTCTCCAGGAAAAAAACAACACCTTAATTGGCAGGACACTTTTTACCATTTACCAAACTAATGGGGCGAATGTCTTAAAATCTCAAAATAAATAGGGCTAAAGATGAGGGAGGGAGGGGGGGGGGGGGTCAGAAAAACCCCTGTTGTTATTATTGGGCACTGGCACTGGAGTAAACATAATATCATAATTTATATTAGTTAAGCATTAGTCGGTAGTCAGTCCATATTTCTGAAGTCTGACTCAAATTTGAACCTTTTGACTATTTGGAGTTAGTCAAGGTAGACACATTTAAATTAATTTGGAGGTTACCTGAAGATGTCTTGAGAGAATAGACGAAAGCTGGGTGTTTCAATGTTTAATTTTCCTGCAAGTTCTACTAAATATTAAGATTAAAATTCAGGGCTATTCTTTCCTGTGGAGACGCGAGAGACGAAACATGCATACGAGGTAAGGGAAATGGAACAAGGTGTTGATGTACAATCGCGTTAATAAAGGACGTATCGGCACCAATTATGTTTTGATCAATAATTGGCATCAGCAATATTTACACACGTTTTCTTCTTTTTGAGTGTGATATACTACCATGTTCCTACACTTACCCATCCTATTCAACATCTGACAGACAATAATACAGCACAGAACGAGGCAAACGTAATGACAACTGAGCCATGACTTATTAGCACGACCGTACAGGAAATGAAAAAGGGGGCTGAGGTACAGTACAAGAGATGGAACAGAGGGTTGAGGTAGATGATAGACAGTACAGAAAGGGGGGGGGGGGGTAGAGAAGAAAAGCGTTGAAATAGGAGATTAGGTGGTTGGAGACAGTGGAAATGGAATAGAGAGACAAGATAGACTAGGAGAAAAGGGGGATGGGAGATTAAATGGGAGACTATACCATGTTCCAAATAAGTAGTTCAAAAAATCGTGAACCCTAACCTCTGCAACTCAAAAAGGGCTAGAGCAAATGGGCTGTACATTTCCACACCTATTCCCCGGCTTACCCATCCCAAGTGGTAGAAATATTAGCTTGATTACTCTAGTAGTTTCTGAGTTATTAAGGTTAATGTTCAAGAGTTTTGGCCTATAGGGTATACAGTAGGTGGTTGGAGATGGAGGCCATGGAATAACATAACAGGAATAGAGAGAACAGATTTATTAGAAGAACAGGGGTTTGAAGAGATGGAACATACCTGAAGAACAGGAAAGCAGGCGTTGAAAATAAAGGATATAAAATAGGAGAACATAAGATTGGAGACCATTAAAGAACAGATAGAACAGAGCAAGGGTATGGAAAGAGGTGACGTAGAATAGGAGAAGCGGAGGATGGAGATGCAGAAAATGAAATAGGAGTTAAGGGGGTAGTGCTTGTTTTTTTTTGGTCTATATATATGATTATTAATATATTTCTTAGCTTCCTCGCTAGACCTCCATCAAGCTTAAAAAAAGATCCCCTAGACACCCTTGCAAGATGAATTTGTACATTTTTCGGAGGCTCGCCAGGAAAAAAAAACCCAGCTCCTAAAGAACACGAAAGGTCTTGACATTGACAAAACAAAAATGGGGGGAAAGGTCTTAAAATCGCCTAACTAACGGAACAAACGTCTTAAAATCTCAAAAACTAATATGCTAAACATGATCGAGAAGGGGGTCCCGAAAAAGCGACTACCTGCCCCCTAACTATAACATGGGACACGAAATAAGAAAGCTAAGGGTTGGACTATAAAGTAATGGAAGAACAGCGGGGTGGAGATAAGGAACAAGATATAAGAAGAACATAGAGATAGAATATATGGACAAGGAGATACATGGAGACAGTGAAAGAGATGGGACACAACATAAGAAAGCTAAGAGTTGGATAATAAAGTAATGGGTGAACAGCGGGTTGGAGATACAGAACAAGAAGAACATGGAGATAGAACACATGAACAAGGAGATATATGGAGACAGTGCACGAGAATTGGTAAATGTCTTAAAATTTCAAAACTTATAGAGGATAAGCATGAGGAAGAAAGGGGACCAGAAAAACGGCCTTTCTCCTCTTATGTTCAAATGTTCATAATCAACAACACAAATCACTACAAAATCTTCGAAATAGCTGAACGATCAAGATGGGAACATGGCAATTTACCATCAGCCTAAGAAACATAGATCATAGTACACTCTTTCAACACTGGGGGAGGCACTCGTCACGATCAGTTTTGCCTTTTGTCTCCCTAATCCACATATAAAAACAAAATACTATCATTATGTATTCATATATCCTATTCACGTCTATGATCTGGTTTATTGAACCGTCTTGGTGGTGTAATGGTTAAGGTGTCTAAAAATCTGTGTGTGATAACCCGGGTTCGAATCCTGGTGGATCACATAATATGCTTTCATTAATTTCATTGGAGGTGTTTGGTCTTGTAGTGAAATTAATACAAAACAAAATATTATATTCATGTTACACTTCTACGATGTTTGTCTTCAATCTCCTCGACATGTACACTCGGATGTTATAGTCTCTACCCCATCCATAATCATTAGTGGACCCCTATGGTTTTCTGTATGCAATTTTTACTATTTGGATTGATTTTTGGATATAAATTGCTTTTCAATGAATAATATAATCATATAGTTTTGTAGTTGATGTATGAAAAATGATATTCATAAATTCGTTTCCAGAGATATACTGCCCTAGTTAGAAATATATGAAGGTATCCGAGTATACATATGTAGGAGATAGAAAACAAACATCGTAGAAATGTGATATGAATAAAGATTAGAGGATAATATTATACACAAATAATACATGGAATACATAATGATAGTAAATAGGACACATGGAATACATAATGATAGTAAATAGGACACATGGAATACATAATGATAGTAAATAGGACACATGGAATACATAATGATAGTAAATAGGACACATGGAATACATAATGATAGTAAATAGGACACATGGAATACATAATGATAGTAAATAGGACACATGGAATACATAATGATAGTAAATAGGACACATGGAATACATAATGATAGTAAATAGGACACATGGAATACATAATGATAGTAAATAGGACACATGGAATACATAATGATAGTAAATAGGACACATGGAATACATAATGATAGTAAATAGGACACATGGAATACATAATGATAGTAAATAGGACACATGCAGATAAGTGATAATTATGGAGCTATAATAATAAGCGCTTTACATCGCTCAGTACAATGGCTTTCTAATTTATCATATTCTGGCAACCATTAGACTATGTCACTTAGCTTAGGAAAAAGCTCTAGGAATCAAAGGAGTAAAATCTGCCTCAATCAATCTTAGACTCCTAAATACCCATTATAAGCTTAATTAAATCGCTTAGTACTAGCAAGAATGTAATGAAATAATATATCATGGTATAGCAAAAGTTTAATATACGGTTTATATACTGTGTGTATATATACAGTATATATATATATATATATATATATATATATATATATATATATATATATATATATATATATATATATATACCGGTATATAATATATATATTTTATATATATACATACTTACATATTATATTCATGTATGTATTTATTATGTAATATGTAATGTAATCTAACATGTAACTAATTGATATATACAGTATATATGAAATAGAAAACATTATCTCTTTCACTTTACCAAGACGCGTCTCTGAATCACATTCTGGTTATTATTGGGTAATGTTATGCAGTTTGGGAAAGATCTCCAGACTTCATGGGGTAAAATCTATTTCAATTAACCATCGTACTTCCAAATTTCCCTTTTAAGCTGAATAAAATCGTCTACTGATAGCCATAATAAAAGGAAGAATTATCGTACTTCCAAGTGTCCTTCCTAAGCTGAATAAAATCGTCTACTGATAAACAGAATACAAGGAAGAATCACGAATGGAATGGTTAGTATAATACACAGTCATTAACCCTTTGAGTACCAGCGACGTGTGTTATATGGTTAGTATAATACACAGTCATTAACCCTTTGAGTACCAGCGACGTGTGTTATATGGTTAGTATAATACACAATCATTAACCCTTTGAGTACCAGCGACGTGTGTTATATGGTTAGTATAATACACAATCATTAACCCTTTGAGTACCAGCGACGTGTTATATTTTAGTCTAGCTTTATTTAGACGATATTATGCAGCTTAGGAAGGATCTGTGCTAGGTAAAAGGGTTGGTTGAGATAGGTTGAAGCCCTATTACTGCTAGAGGTCCTTCCTAAGCTGAATAAAACCGTCGAATAGTTGCCAGAATATGATGGCAAAAGACGTCCCTGGTACTGGACGGGTTAATAATGACCGATTGTGTATTTACCTATCCACCTGACTCTCTGATGGACTACTTGTGAATGTCAGGCTATGAGGAAGTTGGAGCCGTAAACTTCGCTATAAAACAGACATGCAAAACTAATAATGTAGGTTTCTGATAGATAGCAAGGTATACGTTGAAATGGGTTTTATGTATGGATAAATGTACTACAACCGCATTGCAGCTGGTAATTCTGCTAAATATGGATGTCTACAGCTCCAACTTCCCTTGTCGGTGGTCAATTATTAAGGGGAGATGGGCCGTTCTTTTTTGGTCTACTAATTAACTTACCGGTATTCATTTATTTCGTATTATTTTCCTCGCTAGACCTCCATCAAGCTTAGAAAAACACCCCTAGACCCCTCTTCAAGAGAAATGTGTTCATTTTTTGGTAGAATAATGTCACGGCCGAAGGCCGGCTCCTCTAAAGATTTCAGGCTCGCTGTCGCTTGCCAGCGAAAAATTTACACCTAAATGGCACGAAAGGTGTTAAAATCGACAACGAAATGGGGCGAAAGGCGTTAAAATCGCAAATTGATGGGCCGAACTTCTTATAATCTCAAAACAAATGCGGTTTAACACGAGGGAGAAAGGGGCCCAGCATAACGACCCATCTCCTCTTAAAGAGTCAGGTAGCGGACAATTTGATACAGAATATATTAACCCCTTCTGTACCGGAGACGTATTTTGAAGTTTATTCTTGATATATTTAGACGATTTTATGCAGTTCAAAAAGGATCTGTGGTAGTAAAACGGGTTAAGTGAGATGGTTCGAAGCCTATTACTTGCTGTAGGCCCTTTTTAAGCTGAATAATATCGTCTAATAGTAGCCAGAATAAAGCTAAAAGGCGTCGCCGGTACGAAAGGGGTTAAATCCATGTATATAGGAGCAAAGAAAGAAAAGAGGCAAGGATATAGATAAAATAATATACTATAGATAAAATAATATATAATACTATAGATAAAATAATATGCTATAGATAAAATAATATGCTATAGATAAAATAATATACTATAGATAAAATAATATACTATAGATAAAATAATATACTATAGATAAAATAATATACTATAGATAAAATAATATACTATAGATAAAATAATATACTATAGATAAAATAATAAACTATAGATAAAATAATATACTATAGATAAAATAATATATAATACTATAGATAAAATAATATGCTATAGATAAAATAATATATATAGATAAAATAATATATATAGATAAAATAATATATATAGATAAAATAATATATATAGATAACATAATATATTTAGATAAAATAATATATATAGATAAAATAATATCTATAGATAAAATAATATATATAGATAAAATAATATACTATAGATAAAATAATATACTATAGATAAAATAATAAACTATAGATAAAATAATATACTATAGATAAATATACTATAGATAAAATAATATACTATAGATAAAATAATATACTAGATAAAATATATACTATAGCTATAATATACTATAGATATAATATACTTAGATAAACGATATACTATAGATAAAATACTATATATAGATAAATAATATAGATAAATAATATACTATAGATAAAATAATATAGATAAATAATATACTATAGATAAAAATACTACTATAGATAATATACTATAGATAAATAATAAACTATAGATTAATAGATAAAATAATATACTATAGATAAAATAATAAACTATAGATAAAATAATATACTATAGATAAATATACTATAGATAAAATAATATACTATAGATAAAATAATATACTATAGATAAATATACCGAGATAGGAGAGATAAGCCCAATTAAGGGGATAGTGGCTGTTTTTTTGGTCTATTAATTCATTTATTTTTTAGTTTCCTCGCTAGGCCTCCATCAAGCTTAAAAAAACACCCCCTAGACAAGATAAATGTGTAAATTTTTCGGTAGAAAAAATGGCCGGTTTATCTTCGAATTACAGGCTCGCTATCGCTCGCCTGGAAAAAAATCGTCACCTAAATGATACGAAAGGTCTTAACTTTGACAACGAAATGGGGTGAAGGATGTTAAAATCGCCAAACTGATGGGCCGAACGTCTAAAAAATCTAAAAACTAATGGGGCCAAAGACGAGGAAAAAGGGGGACCAGAATAACGACCCATCCCCCCTTAACACAGGAGATGGGAAACACGCGCTGGGGAGATAACAGAGACGAATAGAAACATAGTGATAAGAATAATTAGGCGGGTGGGTGGGTGGGTGGCGAGAGACGAGGGGACCTTACCAGGGTGGGTGGGTGGGTGGGTGGCGAGAGACGAGGGGACCTTACCGGGGTGGGTGGGTGGGTGGGTGGCGAGAGACGAGGGGACCTTACCGGGATGGGTGGGTGGGTGGGTGGGTGGCGAGAGACAAGGTCACCGGGGTCGCGAGAGACGAGGGGACCTTACGGGGGGGGGGGGGGGGGGGAGGGGGGGGGGGGGCTAGTGTAGTAGGGAATCAGGGTATGGGAGGGGTGCGGCTTGACTGGGAGGGGGTATGGGTGGGTTGGTGGGGGAGGGAGGAGGAGGGGTGGAGGAGTCATGGCTAGAGTGGGAGGGGGATATGGAGGTAGGGTATGGGTGGGTTGGTGGGGTAGGGAGGAGGAGGGGTGGAGGAGTCATGGCTAGAGTGGGAGGGGGATATGGAGGTAGGGTATGGGTGGGTTGGTGGGGTAGGGAGGAGGAGGGGTGAAGGGATCATGGCTAGAGTGGGAGGGGGTATGGAGGTAGGATATGGGTGGGTGGGTGGGGTAGGGAGGAGGAGGGATGGAGGGGTCATGGCTAGAGTGGGAGGGGGGTATGGAGGTAGGGTATGGGTGGGTTGGTGGGGTTGTGTGGAGGGGGCATGGCTAAAGTAGGTTGGGGTATGGGGGCGGGGTGGGTGGGGTTGTGTGGGTTGGGAGGTGGGTGGAGTACGTAGGAGGGCAAGTGGGTAGGTGGGTGGGCTTGTGTGGGCGTGAGAGATGAGCTGGTGTGTGGGCGTGGGTATTGTGTGGAAAAATAAAGTGGGTGGCTTGCTTGTGGGATAAACAAATGACTTCAATTGTTAAGTGAGAAAATATTAGCTGCATAGATAAATTAACAAATAGTTCAGCAGATATATAAATAGATAGATAACTATATATATATATATATATATATATACAATAGATAAATATTAAAGACAGGAAAATAGAAATTGGCAGACAGAGAACTCGAGAGAGAGAGAGAGAGAGAGAGAGAGAGAGAGAGAGAGAGAGAAAGCGAGGGCGGGATGGATAGATGCTGCTTCTGGAAGTGGGCGTGGTCCTATCCAGCCAAAAGGTGGGCGGGGCATAACACCACCCCGACCCTATATAAGCCCGTCCCAACCTGGTTCACCTCCAATCCTCGCCCGGCTTCCTCGCACTCACACGCACACTCTCACTCACCCACGAGGCCCACCCGCACTCAACTTTCACTCCCCTCGCCGGACCTCCAAGTTCCTCCCAAGCGACTGCGGTGACTGAGCGACTTTTTCCTTCAAGCACTCTCACAAACTCCCTAGCAGGTAAGTCATTGTGTGTGTGTGTGTGTGTTTGTGAGCCATAAGCCCATAGTGATTTGTTTTGTTCAATTTATCATATTCTACGAGTCTACTGTATACCCTGTGTTCCAAATAAGTGTGCCAAAACCATTGAACATTAACCTCTATAACTCACAAACGACTGAAGTAATCGAGCTAATATTTCTACCATTTGAGAAAGGTCCGCCAGGGAATAGGTGGGGAAATTTACAGCCCATTTTCTCTAGCCCTTTTTGAGTTACAGAGGTTATGCTTCACGATATATGACCTAACATAGACTACAGTAGATCTGGACTGGACACGAAAATGGAACTTTGCAGTAAGGGACCCAAAATAGGAAACGAACCCCCCAAGTTCGCATCTCGAATCCGCGAAAATGTGATATTTTCGCGGTTTCGAGGTTCGAACGTGGGGGTTCGTTCTCCGAGTTTGGGTCCCTTACTGCAAAGTTCAAATTTTGTGTCCAGTCCAGATCTACTGTAGTCTATGGACCTACCTATTTGGAACAGTGTATAGTGTGTACATATGTGTGTGTGTATGTGTGTGTGGTAAAATTGTCCATCCTGTATGGCAATGTAGTCCAGCTGGCATCGAACCTGTGGCCTCTGGATAATAAACCTTGTTCTTTTTGCCTTGTTTCCAAAGCGGTGGTTCAGCGGATAGAACGCCACCTACACTCCGTTCAAATCACCTTGGCAACTAATCTAAAAACGCTTTGATGTGATTATGAATAAGCATGATCAGTTGGCAGGCGTGTGTAGAAGGAATAAAAGAAGGTCCGATTTAACCCTTTGAAGATTATGTCGGATTTTGACAGTATATTTTAGCTATCACTAGACGATTCTATACAACTTAAGCCGGTATCACACGAGCGCTTTTTCACTAAACATTTATCCTTAACACTGGTCTGGCAGCTCGTAAGGTAAACATTAAATATCTTGATGTTACCTAAATTCATCTACCATCAGTCTAGATTCCGATACCAGTGCAAAATATTCCAGAAATAATGCCAGAAAAATGTTGATAATCGAATGTTGACTATAAAAGCTCTCGTGTGATACCGGCTTTAGGAAGGATCTGTGGAAATTATAAGGGTCGACACTATCTGAATTAACCCTCTGACTTCCATATACCCTTCCTAATCTGAATAAAATCGTCTAATAATAGCCAGCAAATGGAAACAAAATGCGTTATCTGATCCTGAAAGGGTTAATTACGTTGGCCTATATTCGTAAACTTATGAATGACCATGATTACTTGTCAATGGTGTGTGGAATGTCTAACCCTTTCAAGATCCGATTACGCATTTCTTTCCTGTTTTCTGGCTATTATTAAACGATTTTGTTTTCAGATTAGGAAAGGTATATGGAAGTCAGAGGGTGAATTAATATAATCTTTACCCTGAAAATTCCCCACAATTCTTCCTAAACTGTCTAAAATCGTGTAATGATAGCCAGCATAAACTGTCCAAATGCGTCAGAATCTTCAAAGGGTTAAACATATCAAGATCCAATTTCACCAGAAGGGTAGAATGACCTGCCATGTTAATGTGATCCTGCTATAGTACCTCTTGAAATATACTGACCGCATACATAATTGGAGATACGCCATTTCAGAGGTAAACTCGACAATTTTTTTTTTACACTAACGCTCTAAACATTCTGGAAGTGGGTCGAAATCTTATGATAATACCTCACAGACGTATGTTTCACCCGATTCATTCCGTTCACACTAGATTATTTACAGCTCACCAGTGTAAAGATTTTTGTTTGTTTTGGTCGAGTGTACATACGCCATGATTACACACAGTAGTAGGGAAGGAAGAGTACAGTATGAGTAAATATCAACACCATATGAGGAGGAGCACTTTATTGACAACGTTTCGTATTAATTCACCTGATGAAGCTATATGCGAAACGTTGTCAATAAAGTGCTCCTCCTCACATGGTGTTTATAATAATTATCTCTACTGTTCCAAAAAAAAATTTTTTTTATCACAGTATGAATAGTTTATTTCCCTATTGTTTTCAACATTTAGTTTAGAATAGTTTAGTTAGAATAGTTTAGTTAGAATAGTTTAGCTAGAATTATTTAGAATAGTTTATTTCCCCATTGTTTTTAAAGTTTGGACAAGCCACTGCCTATCTCTAGTGTCTGAAAATGGGTTCTGGAAAAGCATATCACGAAAGAGAACTTCAGACTTCAGAATTCCTACTCTTCCAAGTGTTCCCTTTCACACCAAATTTACCTGCATTTTGTTTTTAACCCACTCAGCACCGGTGACGTTCTTCTTGTTATATTCTAGCAACTATTTGGTGATTTTGTTCAGCTTAGGAAGGATCTGTGTTTGCTAAAAGGATTCATTGAGATAGTATGTATCCTTTTAATCGGTAGCGGTCATTCATAAGCTGAATAAAATCATCTAATAATTGCCGGAGTATGATGAAGTGAACGTCACCAGTATTGAATGGGTTAAGATTTACATTATATTCGATTTTGTATCCCCCTAATTTGATTACAAATATCATAAATTAAATTTGAGTTTATCAGGTTGAACAATCAAACAATTGCCGACTTGCGAGTTTCGTTCTAGAAGGAAGTTGGAGCTGTAGAAACCGATATTTAACATAATTTACTGCTAAAATACGGTTGTAGTTCATTCATACATACATAACACCCAATTCAACATACTATTTATCAATCAGAAACCTAAATTATTATTGAATAACTGTTTTATGTCGATGTTCACGGCTCCAACTTCCTTATAGCCTGAAACTCGCAAGTGGTCAATTGTTTGCTAATAATTGTATTCGACGGTGTTTTACCTACAAGAGCACCGCAGTTTTACCTACAAGAGCACCGCAGTTTTACCTACAAGAGCACCGCAGTTTCTAAGTGTTCATCACTATCATTGTCACCACTCACAGTTCCAAACTTTCTATTATATTATTATATTATGTTCTGGGTGTGGTGTCCCGAGTTCGAATCCCGGGAATACCATATGCTTTCATTAGTTTATTCAAGTACATTGGGGTTTGTAATTTATATTAATGTTAAAGAACGGGGTGTTACTTATATCAACATTTAATGACATTACATAAAACATTTGTAATTATGATTTACATAAAACATATTCTATTTAGATAATGTTATCATGCAGCGACGTTTTGCATAAATAATGTGTTTGTACAAAAATACTATCAAACATTAATTCTGTGTGCGTGAGTATAAATTCTGTGTGCGTGAGTATAAATTCTTGCTCAATTATGTGATCTTAAGGGGAGGTTTCTAGTTTGTATCCTACTCCTCCAGCAATCTTAAAATGTCACCCCCTTGACCCCCTTTCAAGATAAATTTGTACATTTTTCGGTAGAAAAATGTCCCGGCCGAAGGCCGATTACTCTTAAATTACAGGCTCGCTATCGCTCGCCAGGATAAAATCGACACCTAAATTGCACGAAAGGTTTTAAAATTGACAGAATGGGGCGGAAATTCTTAAAATCACCAAACTAATGGGGCAAACATCTTAAAATCTCAAAAGCAATGGGGCTAACCACGAGGGAGAAAGGGGTCAAGAAAAAAATCCCTCAAGTGGAGACCTCCCTTTAAATTTGATTCGTATGGGATAAAACCGTGACCTACATTCCCGACTTTCTTAATTTATTGACACGACTTCGCTTTTCTCTCTCTCTCTCTCTCTCTCTCTCTCTCTCTCTCTCTCTCTCTCTCTCTCTCTCTCTCTCTCTCTCTCTCTTTCAGTATGTATGCATTGTTTATTTGTATACTGGAGTATTTTCGTTCTACAACAATGCTTAAGGGGGGTGACCTGTTTTTGTTCTGTCATTTTCTATCATTCTCTGGCTTGTATCCATTTGGCCCCATTCAGCCTACTGTTTTAAGACGTTTATCCCCATCCAGGTGTCACTTTTTTACTGGTGAGCGGTAGCGAGCCAGCATATTTTTTATTTTTGTTTGACAGCAGGCTAAATTTGTAAATTTTTCGATAGAAAAATGTCTCCGGCGAAGCCGGATTTCTTCATATAATGCTGGCTCGCTATCGCTCGCCAGGAAGAAATCGACACCTAGATGGGGATAAACGTCTTAAAATAGTAGGCTGAATGGGGCCAAATGGATACAAGCCAGAGAAAGATAGAAAAGGACAGAACCAAAACAGGTCACCCCCTTAAGTACTAGACTGTATGTGTAATACAAGTTATAACTCCTAATAATATCATTCCCTTCCAATGCTTCACTCCACTTCTGACGTCACCTCGGTATTTTCTCTCCCTCAATCAATCTTGCCTTCATCCTATGACTTTAACTGCAATTACACTTTGTGTGACCATGCATTTTGATCCCAACGTCCTTTGAATTTGACTCTATTACTCTTTTGGCTCTGAGGGAGACACTTGTTACTGGCAACCTGCCTTTTGTGTCCTTCATACACTTAGAAAATAAATGTGTTCCCTTCCAATGCTTCACTTCACTGCTGACATCACCTCGGTCTTTCCTTTATATCAATATTATTCATTCCCTTCCAATGCTTCACTCACTCTCTCTCTCTCTCTCTCTCTCTCTATGACGTCACCTCGGTCTTTCCTTTACTATATCAATATTATTTATTCCCTTCCAATGCTTCACTCACTCTCTCTCTCTATGACGTCACCTCGGTCTCTCCTTTACTATATCAATATTATTTATTCCCTTCCAATGCTTCACTCACTCTCTCTCTCTACCTCGGTCTTTCCTTTACTATATCAATATTATTTATTCCCTTCCAATGCTTCACTCACTCTCTCTCTCTCTCTCTCTCTCTCTATGACGTCACCTCGGTCTCTCCTTTACTATATCAATATTATTCATTCCCTTCCAATGCTTCTCTCTCTCTCTCTCTCTCTCTCTCTCTCTATGACGTCACCTCGGTCTCTCCTTTACTATATCAATATTATTTATTCCCTTCCAATGCTTCACTCACTCTCTCTCTCTCTATGCCGTCACCTCGGTCTTTCCTTTACTATATCAATATTATTCATTCCCTTCCAATGCTTCACTCACTCTCACTCTCTCTCTCTCTCTATGACGTCACCTCGGTCTCTCCTTTACTATATCAATATTATTCATTCCCTTCCAATGCTTCACTCACTCACTCTCTCTCTCTCTCTATGACGTCACCTCGGTCTCTCCTTTACTATATCAATATTATTCATTCCCTTCCAATGCTTCACTCACTCTCACTCTCTCTCTCTCTCTATGACGTCACCTCGGTCTTTCCTTTACTATATCAATATTATTTATTCCCTTCCAATGCTTCACTCACTCTCACTCTCTCTCTCTCTCTCTCTCTCTCTCTCTATGACGTCACCTCGGTCTCTCCTTTACTATATCAATATTATTCATTCCCTTCCAATGCTTCACTCACTCTCTCTCTCTCTCTCTCTCTATGACGTCACCTCGGTCTTTCCTTTACTATATCAATATTATTTATTCCCTTCCAATGCTTCTCTCTCTCTCTCTCTCTCTCTCTCTATGCCGTCACCTCGGTCTTTCCTTTACTATATCAATATTATTTATTCCCTTCCAATGCTTCACTCACTCTCACTCTCTCTCTCTCTCTCTCCTGACGTCACCTCGGTCTTTCTCTCACCATCAATAATATTTGTTGAGTGTGCTGGTCAAACTTGTGCCATCATTCAGCATCCAGACAGTCTTCACACTACTCTTATATCTAGACTCCTCCATTCTTTGACAACTTATCTCACAAATTTTCCCTTACTATAAATTTTATCAAGACAAATTATATATATTAAAGATCCGTTTGTGATATCTTACATTAGATAGATAGATAGATAGATAGCTAGATATATATATATATATATACCGGTATATATACAGTATATATATATATATATATATATATATATAGAGAGAGAGAGAGAGAGAGAGATAATATTAAGAACACGTTTTCTAATGATGGAAATGTTAAGTGTCCCCATTTGACGCACACATGCATCATCTTTCTGTTGTTCCAATTACCAAACCGCCCATATCTCCCGCCCACATCCCCCGCCCATCCGGAGAGCATATAAAGCTGGCTTAGATCCAATGTTGTTGTAACGCCCCCCTCACCCGCCTTCAAGCTTAAGGGGAGACGGACCGTTTTTTTTTTTTTTTTTTTTTTTTTTGTCTCTTAATTCATTTATTCCTTAATTTCTTAGTTTTCTCGCTAGACCTCCATCAAGCTTAGAAAAACAGCCCCTAGACCACCCTTCAAGATAAATTTGTACATTTTTCGGTAGAAAAATGTCCCGGCCGAGGGCCGTTTCCTCTTAACATTTCAGGTTTACTATCGCTCGCCAGGAAAAATCAACATCTAAATGGCACGAAAGGTCTTAAAATTGACAACAAAATGGGGTGAAAGGTGTTAAAATCGCCAAACTAATGAGTTTTATAATTTCAAAACATAACACGAGGGAGAAAGGGGCCCAGAATAACGACCCATCTTCCCTTAACCTCAACAGTCCATCAGCCTCAACTTAACAACACTTTCCCAGACCCCCTTCAAGCTAAAGAATATAAACCCCTCACCCCACTTCAAGCTTGATAACACTTTCCCAGACCCCCTTCAAGCTAAAGAATATAAACCCCTCACCCCACTTCAAGCTTGATAACACTTTCCCAGACCCCCTTCAAGCTAAATAATATGAACCCCTCACCCCACTTCAAGCTTGATAACACTTTCCCAGACCCCCTTCAAGCTAAAGAATATAAACCCCTCACCCCACTTCAAGCTTGATAACACTTTCCCAGACCCCCTTCAAGCTAAATAATATGAACCCCTCACCCCACTTCAAGCTTGATAACACTTTCCCAGACCCCCTTCAAGCTAAAAAATATGAACCCCCCTTAAACGTAGGGAACAAACTAAATACCTCCCCTTAAACTGCACACAATAGTCTAAATATAGCGATAATACAATGACAAAGACGTCGTCGGCACAGAAGGGGTTAATAAACCCTGCGCTAAGTGGGTCAAAAGTCTTAAAACTTATGGGTAATAAGCACAGCCGCCCACATCCCTCCCCCCCCCCCCCCCACCGAGGCCGCCCGTCCATATAGCATACTATGGTTGGCGGGCGTCCAAGGCGGTACATGTAGTTTCCTTGTGGCGCCTGTACTGTGTTTGGTGAGAGAGAGAGAGAGAGAGAGAGAGAGAGAGAGAGAGAGAGAGAGAGAGAGAGAGAGAGAGAGAGAGAGAGAGAGAGAGAGAGAGAGAGAACAGGAAGCTATGTAGAAGCAATATGATCTCTCTCTCTCTCTCTCTCTCTATATATATATATATATATATATATATATATATATATATATATTGCATTTAAGTGTCGGTAACTAATCTGGAGGTCGATTAATTGGGATGGCAAATATCTTATAAACTTTAAATTATTTACAGGTAGTCGTGTAAAGGAATTTTGATTTTGCTCTTTGGAAGTTTTAATTCTTGTCTGCAGTCGTCAGTATCTCCAAATTCTTAGCTAGTTATTTTTCCACTGCCTCGACAATTTTCGAAGGGTATATGGTTTCTAAGCAATGGTATTAGCCACTAGAATGAAAGCTGACTTGTTACAGTGATAACATTCGTATAAAGGTGTAATATAGGAAGTGTCCGACCAGAAAGACCTATAACATGTACAGTAATTAAGGGGAGATTTCCACTTGAGTTTTTTTTTTCTTGACTCCTTTCTCCCTCATGTTTAGCCCCATTGCTTTGCTAATTTGAAAACGTTCGCCCCATTATTTTGATGATTTTAAGAACTTTCAACCCATTTCTGTCAATTTTAAGACCTTTCGTACAATTTAAGTGTCGATTTTATCCTGGCGAGCGATAGCGAGCCTGTAATTTAAGAGGAACCGGCTTTCAGCCGGGAAATTTTTCTACCGAAAAATGTACACATTTATCTTGAAAGGGGCTCAAGGGGGTGTAATCTTAAGCTTGATGTATATCTAGAGACCAAACTAAAAACCTCCCCTTAAATATTGGTCTGGCGTCACATAAAATAAATCATGTTTTGTCATTACGATTCTTATATTCTGTCATGTAGTGATCAGTGTCATGACATTCTCTACTTGCTATTACTCCATTTTCCGGTCAAATTTCGATGGGAGACATTTATACTTTACTTTTTTTCCAATGTACAATTTGGTTTCATTAGCGCCAAACTATACTCGATGTTTTCTTTTGACCTGGCGGAAAGTATAATCCCCTAGCAGTTTATTCCTCGATACAAAATGGAATAATTTCATATGTATTCACCAACCCACCAACTAATTTACAAATAAACCTAGTAATGAAATAAAAAAAAAAAAAAAATCAAATAAAAAAATAAAAAAAAAAATAAAAAAAAAATCAATGAAACTAATGCATAATTATGTGTAAACTGCAATGTCTCTGCATCATCATATTACGGACATGTTTTCACAATTAACACCATATTTGCCAATACAAACTTTGTAATAGCCGATTAATTAAAGTGGGGATTAGGTCAGTTTCTCGCCAGCTAAAAATAAATAAAAATAAAGCCGCTGTCACACGAGCGCGTTTTCCGTCAATTTTCCATGAGCAAGTTTTTTCTCATATTATTTCGAGACATTTTCGCACTGGTATCGGTAACTAGACTGAAGGTAGATTATGTTAGGCGGTTGAATTCTGATAAAGTGTAATTTTTTAAGCTTCCAGACCATAATTGCCCGTAAAAATTGCTCGAAAAAGGGCTCGTGTGACTCCGGCTTAAGACTGTAGAGTGAAGATACACTTTTATAGGTGACTGAATTCCCATAGAACTTTAAATCCAAAATGATTTAAGGGGAGATGGTTAGTTTTGCTGGCCCTCCTTCGTCATGTTTAGCCCCATTAGTTTTCAGAATTTATGACTTCGGCGATTATATTATGTTTCGTCCCATTTCATTGTCTATTGATAATTAAATGGATCGAAAAGACCTTTCGTGCCATTTAGGTGTCGATTTTTTTTGTGACTAGCGATAGCAAGCCTGTGTGTTACTCAGTTACTCAGTTACTTGTTCGTCAAGGGGAATCCACGCAATGCGAGCTAAGCTCATTATTATCGCGCCTCCTTAACTGGGAATGTATTGCGTGAAATGCATGTTAAGTGTTTTATGTACTGTTGGAATGGCTGTGGATGTGTGTGTAGTCTGTATTTTTAGCCAATTGGCGACATCGGAAACGAAGGCTTAGGGTGGATCTGTATGGTACCATTCTCACTATAGACGGTACCGTCTCGCCCGAAGGCTTAGGTAGCCATCAGCTTAGGTGAACCATATGATACCCATCTCGCCTTGTACCATTTTTGCCAACCCCAGATGGAACGTCACAACGTCGTCCACTTATTCCAGGTACCTATTTACAGCTAGGTGAACTGAGGCTAACACATGAAAGGAGACAAGCCCAATTGGTCTCCGCCCGGCCGGGGATTGAACCCCCGACCCCTCGTGTGTGAGACGAGAGCTCTACCTACTAGGCTACGGGCTGTGTGTGTGTGTGTGTGTGTGTGTGTGTGTAACCACACCAAACTGTCTACATTAACAACTAAATCTAGATCAGCGAACAAAAACAACACTTTCCTCTCTATTATTTCCCCCAAGGCAGAACTAGCCCCCCCCCCCAAAAAAACAAAAAAACAAAAACGGAATCACCACCGTAATTCAATGATAAAGAAACTCCTAAAAACCCTCAGGAAGCGGAAACACTACTAATGGAGAGCTGGGGGAGGCCACACACACAGAGAAAAACATGGATAGGAAAAAGTCTACGATGAAAATTGAAAGCAGGAAAAAAGTGAAATATGTACAATGGTGGATAGATGGACTTAAAAGGATAAATAGATAGACAGACAAACAGATGGATAAATAAGTGGATACAAAATAGATTATATATATATATACCGGTATATATATATATATATATATTTGGAGAGAGAGAGAGAGAGAGAGAGAGGTTAGACAGCATTGCAATAGACAGTATACAAACTAGCTCTAGACAGTTTGTGGTAAGTTGCCAAGTCTATTGCAGCCAAGAACTTCAACACGTGCATCATTGAAGTCGCCAGAACCCTTCCCATTCCTTCCATAAATCAATAACTGTTAGTCACACGAACGTTTAAGGGGAGATTTCCACTTGGGGGGATTTTTGTCTTTACCCCTTTCTCCCTCATGTTTAGCCCCATTGCTTTTGAGATTTTAAGACGTTCGGCCCATAAATGTTTGCGATTTTCAGAACTTTCGCCCCATTTATGTCACTTTTAAGACCTTTCGTGCCATTTAGGTGTCGATTTTTTCCTGGCGAGCGAAAGCGAGCCTGTAATTTAAGAGGAATCGGCCTTCGGCCTGGACATTTTTCTACCGAAAAATGTACAAATTTATCTTGAAAGGGGGTCAGGGGGTGTAATTTCAAGTTTGATGGAAGTCTAGGAAACACACTAAAAACCTCCCCTTAATCCCTTCTATCAGACGAATTTTGTGTATATACTGTATATGCCAAATATTATAAAGCCAGATATTTAGTTTAGTTTAAGAATGAACTTTAAGGGGAGGTTTCCACTTGAGGGACTTTTTTTCTTGACTCCTTTCTCCCTCATGTTTAGCCCCATTGCTTTTGATATTTTAAGACGTTCGCCCCATTAGTTTGGCGATTTTAAGAACTTTCACCCCATTTATGTCACTTTTAAGACTTGTCCCATTTAGGTGTCAATTTTTTCCTGGCGAGCGAAAGCGAGCCTGTAATTTAAGAGGAACCGGCCTTCCTTTGGCCGGTCATTTTTCTACCGAAAAATGTACAAATTTGTCTTGAAAGGGGGTCAAGGGGGTGTAATATCAAGCTTGATGGAAGTCTAGGAAACACACTAAAAACCTCCCCTTAACCCATAAATATTTGCTCTTCCAACTTTTTTGTGTAAATATTTCTGCGAACTTTTTTTAGAGCCTAACATATTGTGCAAGAACAACACAAACTTTAGGGTATTATTTAGGGTATTTCAATAGTTTGTAATATGAGTGTTATTGAATCCGTTCATGTGGAGAATTGGTGTTTACGACAGTAGAAATCATCCAGCCATTTACTCAGGCCCAAATCCCCTTTGTTCCTATTGTTATTTATTTATTTGTGTGTATGAAGAAAACAAAAGGCAAGGTGGCTGTAACGAGTGTCTCCCCTAAAGCCAAAAGAGTGACACACCCGAATTGATTATCTTGTCTTCGTTATTACTTATCCTGGCAAAGTTCTGGCAAACTAAGCTGAGAGTAGAATTGCCCAGATGATTGAAATTAATTAATGCAAACATAATATTCTTAAGGGGAGACTGGCCGTTTGTTTGGTCAATTAATTCATTTATTCATATATTTGTTTAGTGTCCTCCCTAGACCTCCATCAAGCTTAGAAAAACACCCCCTAGACCCCCCTTCAAGATAAATTTGTACATTTTTCGGTAGAAAAATGTCCCGGCCAAAGGCCGGTTCCACTTAAAATTGCAGGCTCGCTATCGCTCGCCAGGAAATAATAGACACCTAAATGGCACGAAAGGTCTTACATTTGACAACGAAATGGGGCGAAAGGTGTTAAAATCGCCAAACTAATGGGCCGAAGGTCTTATAATCTCAAAACTAGTGGGGCTAAACATTAGGGAGAAGGGGGTCCAGAAAAACGGTCTGCCTCCCTTTAAAATACAAGACAACACTATTCGAGAAATATTTGTGATATTGTAATTAATCCTTGACAATGACACTGCATAAGTGGCAATTCCGAGGGACTCGTGTAAAGGCGGTGTCACAAGAGCAAATTTTCCGTCAATTTTCCGTCAATTTTCCATGAGCAACTTTTTTCTTGGTATATTTTCGAGAGTTGTTTGCACTGGTATCGGTAATAAGACTGAAGGTAGATTATGTTAGGCGGTTGAATTATGATAAAGTGTAATTTTTGAAGCTGCCAGACCATAATTGCCCGTAAAAATTGCTCGAAAAACGGCTCGTGTGACTCCGGCTTAACCCTCTGAAGATTATTACGCATTTTATATTCTGGCTATCATTAGACGATATTATACAATTCACGAAGGATCTGTGGGAATTATAAGGGTAAAGACAGTCTCAATACACCCTCTAACTTCCATATACCCTTCATAATCTGAATAAAATCGTCTAATAATTACCAGAAAACAGAAAATAAACGCGTCATCGGATATCGAAAGAAGAGTTATTTTTATAAACAAAGAATTCGAGCTAAGATTATATTGGCGCAAGTGTCCGCAACTTTGAAACTAATCTAAAATGCTTCGAAACTTTTGCGGTGCTTCAGTATTACAAGGAAGAGGAAGTCTGGAATATACACAATAATAATAAACAATAATATATAGACAATAATATATAAACAATAATATATAAACAATAATATATACAATAATATATAAACAATAATATATAAACAATAATATATAAACAATAATATATAAACAATAATAATAAACAATAATAATAAACAATAATATATAAACAATAATATATAAACAATAATATATAAACAATAATATATAAACAATAATATATAAACAATAATATAAACAATAATATAAACAATAATATAAACAATAATATAAACAATAATATAAACAATAATATAAACAATAATATAAACAATAATATAAACAATAATATATAAACAATAATATATAAACAATAATATATAAACAATAATATAAACATAGTAACTGTACCTCTGTTTCGTGAATGTTGTACTATGGGCCTCATGTGCACTATGAGACAAATGCGCAAATTTAGACACTTTTGAACTCCAACAAAAGTAATATGCCAAGAATTCTTACATTGCTGGGGAGATTTCCACTGGAGGGATTTTTTTCTGGACCCGTTTCTCCCTCATGTTTAGCCCCATTGCTTTTGAGATTTTAAGACGTTCGCCCTAGTAGTTTTGACATTTTCAGACATTTTGCCCCATTTCTGTCAATTTTAAGACCTTTTGCCCCATTTCTGTCAATTTTAAGACCTTTCGTGCCATTAAGGTGTCGATTTTTTCCTGGCGAGCGATAGCGAGCCTGTAATTTAAGAGCAAGCGGCCTCCGGCCGGGACCTTTTTCTACCGAAAAATTTACAAATTTATCTTGAAAGGGGGTCTAGGGGGTGTAATTTTAAGCTTGATGAAAACTTAGGGAACAAACTAAATACCTCCCCTTAATTCAATGTATTATTAGGTTCCCTCCACCAACCGACTTTACTCCTAAACTCAATTAATTTGTACGCAAACACATTAAGTAAAACACAAATGCAAATAATAAATAAATAAATATATACTAAAGAAAAAACGTATATGAAGAAATTTATAAGAAAACATATTAGTAAACCTAAATATAACAGCAATATCAAAGCACATATCATTCAACACAAATACCTCTACATCGCCATTATGTAAAACGGAAGTCAAATCAAACGGGTTCAACATATATAATTATATCATCCCTATAAAGGTAATCGGTATTCTAATAAAAAAAACACATACTCTGTCTTCCAACATTGTCTAGGAAGGAAGAACAAATAAATACTAAAAGACGAACACACACACACACACGCAAATATATAATATAAATAAATAGATAAAACTCCTAC
The DNA here is from genome assembly GCA_032716605.1 of Paralithodes platypus. Taxonomy (NCBI): domain Eukaryota; kingdom Metazoa; phylum Arthropoda; class Malacostraca; order Decapoda; family Lithodidae; genus Paralithodes; species Paralithodes platypus. Next base: position 40,403,128 of record CM064511.1, read on the forward strand.
ACCCGACTCTTCACCTTACTGTCCGACTCTTCCCAACTTTTTAACCACCTTGCCCACACCCCGGTTATAACTTGTCCACAGTTTTGGCTTATGCAATACAGGCAGAGGAAACTTTGGGAAGGGGTTGTGTACTTTATTGGTTGATGGCGTTGTTGTTGTGTTTGTGAGGGGGATATAGAAGTAAATAACCACTCTCTCTCTATATATAATGAGAGAGAGAGAGAGAGACTATGCTTGCGTTCGATTGGTGTAACTTCTTTTTGCTAAATGTTAAACCAACAATAAATCCAAGAACCTATGCTATTAGACGCACATCAAAGTGGTCAATGAATAGTGATAGTATCCTAAAATTGAACAGCTTATAAACAAGATTGTCAATGAGCTATTGATTTTGATTAGACATTTAAGGGGACAGTGGGTGTTTGTTTGGTCTATGAATTAATTTATTCATATGTTTTTAGTTTCCTCCCTAGACCTCCATCAAGCTTAGAAAAACACACCCTAGACCCCTCTTCCAGATAGATTTGTAAAAAAAATCGGTAGAAGAATGTCCCGGCCAAAGGCCGATTCCTCCTAAAATTACAGGCTCGCCATCGCTCGCTAGGAAAAAATCGACACCTAAATGGCACGAAGGGTCCTAATATTGACAAAGAAATGGGGTGAAAGGTCATAGAATCCCCAAACTAATGGAACCAACGTCTTAAAATCTCGAAACTAGTGGGACTAAATATTAGTGAGAATATTAGTCCAGAAAAACGGAACTTAGTATCATACTTTTAATGAATTCACAAATATTTACTGTATTTGTAAAAAGGAAAATTACGGGAGCTCAGACGGTATTGTGCAGCATAATTTACTGGTTGGGCTCAATGGTTTAAGGAAGGGGTTTTAGTTTGCTCTCTAACCCTCTATCAAACTTTAAAAAAACACCCACAAGACCCCCCTTCGATATAATTTTTTTTTTTTTGTTGGTAGAAAAATGTCCCGGCCAAAGGCCAATTCCTCTTCAAATACAGGCTCACTATAGCTCGCCAAGAAAAAATCGACACCTAAATGGCGCGAAAGGTCCTAATATTGGCAACAAAAATGGGGCAAAATTTCTGAAAATCGCCAAACTAATGGGGCGAATGTCTTGAAATCCCATAACTAATAAGGCTAATCATTAGGGAGGAGGACTAAAAAAAACAACTGCCTCCCCTTAAAATAAGGAGACAAAAGTAAAAATAAGGTGAGAAGGGCCAATCACAGGATCGTCCTATACTGTGGTAAGAATGCCAAGAAAGAGAACACCACGACACTTGGACTTCGGACTCTCTCTCTCTCTCTCTCACACACACACACTCTCTCTCTCTCGTCTCCCACACACACTCTCTCTCTCTCCTCTCTCACACACACTCTCTCTCTCCTCTCTCACACTCACTCTATCACTCACACTCTCTCTGTCTCTCCTCTCACACTCACTCTCTCACTCACACACACACACTCTCTCTCTCTCACTCACACACACACACACTCTCTCACACACACACTCTCTCTCTCTCTCTCATTATACACACCTTTAGTATTTAACCCTTCTTGTATTTTTCCCGCCTAGTGACGAGACATGCCTCGGTCGTTACTACTGTTAAGGGGGGAATGGTTCATTTTCTGGGCGATTTTTGCATGTATTCATAATTGTTCTAGTTTCCTCCTTAGACCTCCATACAATGTAAAAAAAAACATCCATTAGATCCCCTTTCTAGATTAATTTGTACATTTTTCGGTAGAAAAATTTCCCGGCCGAAGGCCGGTTCTTCCAACATTACAGGCTCACTATCGTTCGCCAGGGAAAAATCGACACCTAAATAGCACGAAAGGTCTAAATATTGACTACGAAATGGGGCGAAAGGTGTTAAAATCGTCAAAATAATGGGCCAAATTTCTTTTAAAAAATCTCAAAACTAATGGGGTTAAACACGAGGGAGAAAGTGGTCCAGAAAACGGGCCCATCCCCCCTTAAGGGAGGATGGTCGGTATTTCTGGGCCCCTATCAGTTTATATGCCGTGGTAAGTCAAACATTTAGAAAACTATGATAACACAAATGAAATACATGGAATATATTAAAATTGCGTAAGAGGACATTTATATTGAAAACGTTACGCTTATAGATTATTAATGCAACATCAATTTGATATGAAGAAGCAACTGTAAACGAAACGTGTTTAATATTTGCTTGACATCTCTGCAATGTTCATCAGATTTGTATTGATACGCCAAAGTAATTTCCAACCCCTTCATTCAGACAGTATATATAATTATATACACATTTTAACCACCGTTAGATAGTTTACTTCATGAACCAGGGGTAACTAAAGTACCTAACATAATTGAACTTCTAAAATACATATTGACCGTTATAAACCCATCTCATATAAGGACAGAGGGATAAATCACTCAATATACCCAATGATCTTATATATAGCTTGTTTATAGTCTTGATTATTTCCACTTGAGGGATTTTTTTTCTGGACCCCTTTCTCCCTCATGTTTAGCCCCTTTGCTTTTGAGATTTTAAGACGTTCGCCCCACTAGTTTAGCGATTTTAAGAACTTTCCCCCCATATTAAGACCTTTCGTGCCATTCAGGTGTCAATTTTATGCTGGCGAGCGATAGCGAGCCTGTAATTTAAGAGGAACCGACCTTTGGCCGGGACATTTTTCTACCGAAAAATGTACAAATTTATCTTGAAAGGGACTCAAGGGGGTATAATTTTAAGCTTGATGGAGGTCTAGGGAACAAAGTAAATACCTGCCCTTAAGAACAGTTGATATCTTACTGAAATATCAATGACTTCCTTACTATCATGGCAAACCAAAATACTACACTTTTTTCAACACATACGTGCAGAAACGAGAACTATTTTACCTCACCAGCGGGCGAGGCGTAAATCCATTTTCTCGTTTACAATGGAGACTGTTCACAACTTTCTGGAGGCTACGGAAGAATGTGGTGGTGGTGGTGAATATAAAACGGTTATCCCACGAGCACTTTTTCCCCCAACATGTATCCTCAACACTGGTCTGGCAGCTTATGAGCTCAACATTTACAATATTTCAGTCACCTAAACTCATCTATCATCAGTCTAGTTTCCGATACCACTGTAAAATATTCCAGAAATGTTGCCAGATTTTTTTTTATCATCGAAAGTTGACTATAAAAGCTCTCGTGTGATACCGGCTGAAAGGGTGGCGAGAAAGTCGTTCAGCCAGGGGGGGGGGGGGGGGGGGGGGGGGAGACGTTGGTTCCGGGCAATGGGTGACAAAATAAGCGCGTTCACAGATACGGATATTGTGTTGAAGCGATCTAATAGGAGACGATTTCATTCAGGTTGGGAAGGGTATATGGAAGTCAGAGGGTTGATTGGGAAGGGTATATGGAAGTCAGAGGGTTGATTGGGAAGGGTATATGGAAGTCAGAGGGTTGATTGGGAAGGGTATATGGAAGTCAGAGGGTTGATTAGGAAGGGTATATGGAAGTCAGAGGGTTGATTAGGAAGGGTATATGGAAGTCAGAGGGTTGATTAGGAAGGGTATATGGAAGTCAGAGGGTTGATTAGGAAGGGTATATGGAAGTCAGAGGGTTGATTGGGAAGGGTATATGGAAGTCAGAGGGTTGATTGGGAAGGGTATATGGAAGTCAGAGGGTTGATTGGGAAGGGTATATGGAAGTCAGAGGGTTGATTGGGAAGGGTATATGGAAGTCAGAGGGTTGATTGGGAAGGGTATATGGAAGTCAGAGGGTTGATTGGGAAGGGTATATGGAAGTCAGAGGGTTGATTGGGAAGGGTATATGGAAGTCAGAGGGTTGATTGAATTAGTCTGCACCCTTTTGATTCCCAAAGATCCTTCCTAAATTGACCAGTTGCGAATTTCAGGCTATAAGGAAGTTGGCGCTGCAGAGGTCGATAGTAAATAGAAATGCAATAATAATGTAGGTTTCTGATGGCTAAAGGGTATGTTGAATTGGGTTTTATTTATTAATAAATGTACTACAGCCGTATTTTAGCTGGTAATTCTGCTAAATATCGATATCTACAGCTCCAACTTCCTTATAGAACGAAACTCGCAAGTGGTCAATTGTCCAGAGCTTATGAGTTTTAATTTTATATGCCATTGATTTGCTCCGACAAGATTTTGGATGGTAATAGAGGATCTATATCTGGCCGTCAATAAAACGAAACTGACGGCAAAAGTCGGACATCATTTGTTTTGCTGTGTGTTTATTTTGCACAGATGATTCAACACTTGGCTTTTCAAGGATTAAGGGGGGATGGTTGATTTTGTTAGTTTACTGCAATACTTCCTTATCCCCTTCCACACCGTCGACATCCATTGTTATACATGCTGGCTACTACTAACCCCTTCCACACCGTCGACATCCATTGTTATACATGCTGGCTACTACTCTAACCCCTTCCACACCGTCGACATCCATTGTTATACATGCTGGCTACTACTAACCCCTTCCACACACCGTCGACATCCATTGTTATACATGCTGGCTACTACTCTAACCCCTTCCACACCGTCGACATCCATTGTTATACATGCTGGCTACTACTAACCCCTTCCACACCGTCGACATCCATTGTTATACATGCTGGCTACTACTAACCCCTTCCACACCGTCGACATCCATTGTTATACATGCTGGCTACTACTAACCCCTTCCACACCGTCGACATCCATTGTTATACATGCTGGCTACTACTAAACCCCTTCCACACCGTCGACATCCATTGTTATACATGCTGGCTACTACTAACCCCTTCCACACCGTCGACATCCATTGTTATACATGCTGGCTACTACTAACCCCTTCCACACCGTCGACATCCATTGTTATACATGCTGGCTACTACTAATCGATGTTATGCAGTTTACGAAGGATCTCTAGTAATTATGAGACTTGAACTATCACGATCAACCCGCTTAACTACCACAGATCCTTCGTAAGCTGCATAAAATAGTCTAATACAGCCAGGATAAAGATTAACAGACGTCGCAGGTAAAGAAAGGATTAAGGAAAATATTAACTATAAACAAACAAACCGTGGATAATATAACTATAAACAAACAAACCGTGGATAATATAACTAAAAACAAACAAACCGTGGATAATATAACTAAAAACAAACAAACCGTGGATAATATAACTAAAAACAAACAAACCGTGGATAATATAACTAAATACAAACAAACCGTGGATAATATAACTAAAAACAAACAAACAAACCGTGGATAATATAACTAAAAACAAACAAACCGTGGATAATATAACTAAAAACAAACAAACCGTGGATAATATAACTAAAAACAAACACACCGTGGATAATATAATTTGTCGGAATACATATCAAACGGGGTCAGTTGCCGTGATCTGATTGGAAGGGTTAAGGGGAGATGGGCCGATTTGTTTTGTCTATTAATTAATTTATTCTTTTATTTCTTAGTTTCCTTGCTAGACCTCCATTAAGCTTAGAAACACACCCCCTAGACCCCCCTTCAAGATAAATGTGTACATTTTTCGGTAAAAAAATGTCCTCTTAAAATTTCAGTCTCGCTAGCGCTCGGCAGGATTTTTTTTACACCTAAATGGCACGAAAGGTCTAAAAATTGACAACGAAATAGGACGAAAGGTGTTAAAATCGCCAAACTAATGAACCGAACATCTAATAATCTAAAAATAAATGGGGCTTAACACGAGGTAGAAAGGGGAACAAAAAAAAACCCGACCCATCTCCCTTTAGCCTAATGCTCAAGAGTCCATCTTGGGAGTCAAAGGTTGAAAATTGAATCACGTAAACACTTGGCCAACTTTTCTGTTTACCTCCCACTCCTTGTGTTGGGGGTGAGTGTCTTCACGATATATATATATATATATATATATATATATATATATATATATATATATATATCTCTCTCTCTCTCTCTCTCTCTCTCTCTCTCTCTCTCTCTCTCATATTGTATGTACTGAAATAAAAGTCCACATTGATAAGAGGTACAGGTATAGGTAAAAGTGTACACAGTAATCAATCTTAAAGAATCATAGCCCCTCACTTGCAGCGTATTACCACATCTATATATCCGTCAATCTATCCATTTGTTCATTTTTATATCTTTCTATCTATCTCTCTATCTGCCTGAATATTTACCTCATCCCTCTATCTATCTACCTATCTCTATTGAGCCATCTCTCCATTTTGTCATTAATCTATCCATTTTCTATCTATCTACCTACTTAACTCTCTATTTGTTTTCCACCAATCTATCCATACATCTATATCTCTAGCTATATATCTATCTATCTATCTATATATCTATCTATCTACCCATTTATCCATGTTTCCATCAATCTATCCATCAATCTACCCATCTATCTATCTCTCTCTCTATCTACCCATCTCTCCATGTTTCCATCAATCAATTTATCTATCAATCTATCTATATATCCATTTTCCATCAGTCTATCCATCTATCTAACTATCTATACATCTATCTATCTATCTACCTCTCCACCCATCTCCCTCTATATCCCCTCCAATATACGGCCGTGTTTGTAGTAATGACTGAAGAGCGAGAAAGAGCGCTCCGACCATAACACAGGAACCGTATCACCACCACCTCTCGTGTGTATGGAGATGTGACGACCTAGCTAAGCCATCATACCCTCTGTTTTATATATATAACTCTTTTTCTGTATTGTTCTTGTTCTATTGCTCCATTGTTTACTTTTCCCGAGCTTTCTTTATATATGTCTCACTAAATCAATCACTCTTTATTCATTGTTTAATTTCCTTTCAAAGATGTTACGACCGACCCCCCTAAGCCCTCACGACCTCTCTTTGTATATATAATTCTTTTTTCTATACTGCTCTTGTTCTACTGTTCTTGATATTGTTATAGAAATGGGACGAAAGGTTTTAAAATCGACAAACTAATGGGGCTAAACATGAGGAAGAAGGGGTACCATAAAAACGACCCATCTCCCTTTACTTTTCTTTCAAATATGGAGATGTTACGATCGACCCCCCTAAAGCCCCCATGATCTCTTTTTGTATACATAACTTCTTTCTGTTCTTGTTCTATTGTTCTATTGTTCACTTCTATCGAGGTATCTTTTCATGGCTCACTCAATCATTCACTCTTTTTGTCCAGTGGGTATGTTTTGGGGGGTAGATTTATACATTAATTCATCTTTTAGTGTCCTCGCTATACTTTCATCAAACTGAAACAAACACCCCTAGACCCCCTTTCAAAATACATTTGTATATATTTCGACAACAAACAATTAATTACAGGCTCGCTATCGCTCGCCAGGAATAAATCGGCACCTAAATGGCACGAAAGGTCTTGATATTGATATAGAAATGGGACGAAAGGTTTTAAAATCGACACAGCAAAACTTCTGCTCCCTCTCCTCGCTGTGGTAAAGGAAGAGCTAGATCCGTCTGTCTCAAACCTTCCTTCCTTCCTTCCTTCCTTCTTTTCTTCCTTCTCTCTTCCTTCCTTCTTACCTTCCTTCCTTCCTTCCTTCCTATATCCCTTCCTACCTTCCTTCCTTCTTGTCTTCCTTCCTTCCTTCGCTCTTCCTTCCTTCCTTCCTTCCTCCTTCCCTTCCTTCCTTCTTTTCCTTCCTTCTCTTTTGCTTCATTCTTCCCTTCCTTTCTTACCTTCCTTCCTTCTTTTCTTCCTTCTTTTCTTTCCTTCTCTTGCGCTTCCTTCTTCCCTTCCGTCCTTTCTTTCCTTCTCTTTTGCTTCCTTCTTCCCTTCCTTCCTTCCTTTCTTCCTTCCTTCCTTCTTTACTTTCCATCTCTCTTGCTTCCTTCCATCTTCCTTACTTTCTTCCTTTCTCTCGCTCTCTCTCTCTCTCTCTCATATCACACAGAAGTTGTTCAGGAGTAGAAAATTATTATTGACAAGAGAACTTGGCAGAAATGAACCCTGTTTCCAGTTGAAGAGAACAAATAAATTGAAGGTATGCATGCCATTTCCTTTCTACTTCTAACTATTCTATAGATTCCTTCAGGCGATTTCCAAGCCCTGTAAGGTTATTCATTTCTAACTGTTTTCAAGTACGGCATTTTGTCAGAGGGAGCGGAGGGTGCGGAGAGAGTCTTCATCTTTGCTATCCCTTTTCTTCCACTATCGCTTGGGCTTGCTATCTCTACTAGGATTAAGTCCTGGCTACCTCGCAGGGCTCGTAAGATCTGTGTGTCCAGTGTAGCTTTGTAAGTCTATGTAAGTCTCTCTCTCTCTCTCTCTCTCCCGTGTTCGCAATACATCCACCGTCCTTCTTGACTTCTTAACTTCCTAATTCCCTTTCAATAATCTTCCTACCCTATCTTCTCTCTCCCTTCTCTCCTGTTCACGTCTCTCATTTCTTTCTGCTCAATTTCCGACGTCTTTCCTCCGTCCTTCAACCCATATACTGTACGTCCAGCCTTCATTTTGTAGTTCATTCACATATATCTTATCTTATCGTTCTAATTCTTGTTCAAAATCTTCCTCACTGTTTGTTGACATTCTACACTTCTTCTTTCTTTTTAAATTCCCCCTGTATACAAAACAGAAACAGAATACAAAGGAAAAAACACAAGATAATACACCAGAGAATACAAGAAGCAAATACCAAAAAATACAAAAGCCAATACCAAAGGATACAAAACAGAACACAAAATTTGAGACATGTAATAATAATAATAATAATCATCTGGTTAATTATATAACGCCCGTATCTCCTCCTTCGAGGATTCACAAGCGCTTGGCTTTCTTTAGTCTACCAGAGACCATTACCCATCCCCTTTGCTCATGGGGAGATGGTAACCGCCGGCTGTATCCCAGAAAAACTTTTCAATCTGAGCGGGGATTGAACGCGAGACCTCCAAGATGGGAATCAGGCACGCTATCAACTGAGCCAGCCGGACGGCTGGACGGCTGTAAGAAGAAGTGTAATGATAAAAGACGTAGAAGTCAAGGAATAGCAAGGGGAAAATAGTCTCTCGAATGCTTTGCAGTCCATTTGAGAGGGAGAGAGAGAGAGCGAGAGCGAGAGAGTAACCAACAAATCCACATTGTTGTCGCCACCAAATTTTCCTCGTAAAAGAGTTACACAGAGTTACACAGATACTCAGACCTTACAGTCCTTACTAGGTGGTCCGGCTTAAATATACTAGACAGTGAAAGTTTATAGTAGAAGAATAGGAGAGCAAAGTGGAAGGCTCTCTCCCCACTCTCCGCTCCCTCCGGCTAAAAAGCCGTAAAGGAAAATAGGATGAAGTGTAAACCTTATGGGTCAGGAAATGACCACAAGGACAGTGTTGATAGCATATATAAAAACATTAGGTTGAAAGGGAAATTACATTTACCTACTGATTCATTTATATTACATTTACCAACTGATTCATTTATATTACATTTACCAACTGATTCATTTATATTACATTTACCAACTGATTCATTTATATTACATTTACCAACTGATTCATTTATATTACATTTACCAACTGATTCATTTATATTACATTTACCAACTGATTCATTTATATTACATTTACCAACTGATTCATTTATTACATTTACCAACTGATTCATTTATATTGCATTTACCAACTGATTCATTTATATTACATTTACCAACTGATTCATTATATTACATTTACCAACTGATTCATTTATATTACATTTACCAACTGATTCATTTATATTACATTTACCAACTGATTCATTTATATTACATTTACCAACTGATTCATTTATATTACATTTACCAACTGATTCATTTATATTACATTTACCAACTGATTCATTTATATTACATTTACCAACTGATTCATTTATATTACATTTACCAACTGATTCATTTATATTACATTTACCAACTGATTCATTTATATTACATTTACCAACTGATTCATTTATATTACATTTACCAACTGATTCATTTATATTACATTTACCAACTGATTCATTTATATTAATCCAATCTCCATCAGATAATCGTCCAGTTTCTTCTTAAGGGGAGGTATTTACTTTCTTCCCTAGACCTCCATCAAGCTTTAAATAATACCCCCTTGAGTCCCTTTCAAGATAAATTTGTAAATTTTTCGGTAGAAAAATGTCCCGGCCGAAGGCCGGTTCTTCTTAAATTACAGGCTCGCTATCGCTCGCCAGGATAAAATCGAAACCTGAATGGCACGAAAGGTCTTGATATGGGGTGAAAGTTCTTAAAATCGCTAAAGTAATGGGGCGAACGTTTTATAATATCAAAAGTAATGGGGCTAAACATGAGGGAGAAAGGGTCAAGAAAAAAATCCCTCAAGTGGAGATCTCTCCTTAAGCGTATTAATTGAATTACTGTCGACCACCTTCCTATGTAAACTATTTCACTCTTTAACCACACTGTATGTGAAGACATTTTGTGTCACATCTAGGCATGCCTTCTTTTTAACTAATTTCATTCCATTACCTCGGGTTGCTGCTTGGTTATTAATCGTGAACAGCGCACTGATATCTACTCTGTCAAATCTTTTAAGTAACTTAAAACACTCGATAAGTTGGCCTCGTAACCTCCTTTTCTTTAGCGAGAACAAATATAATTTCTTTAATCTTTCATAATATGGCTTGTTTCTCAGAGAGGGAATTAGCTTAGTTGCTCTACGCTGCACGGATTCCAGTTTTCAATGTCTTTCTTGAAATACGGGGACCAGAAATGAACGCCATATTCAAGATGGGGTCCAACAATACTTTTGAATAACAAGAAAATACGGTTTTCGTTTTTAAAGGTAAAATTTATTTTGATAACTCTCAAGGCCTTGTTAGCTTTATTTGCCGCACATTGCTCTGGGGATTTTAGGTTTTCTGATATTATAACGCCGAGATCTTTAAGGGGAGATTTCCACAGGAGGGATTTTTTTCTGGACATCTTTCTCCCTTATGTTTAGCCACATTGTTTTTGAGATTTTAAGACGTTCGCCCCATTAGTTTGTAGATTTTAAGAACATTTGCCCCATTTCTGTCAATTTTATGACCTTTTGTGCCCTTTAGTTGTGGATTTTTTCCTAGCGAGCGATAGCGAGCCTGCAATTTAAGGGAAAGTGGCCTTCGGCCAGGAAATTTTTCTACCGAAAAATGTACAAATTTATCTTGACAGGGGGTCTAAGGGGTGTAATTTTAAGCTTGATGAAGATCTAGGGATCTAAAAACCTCCCCTTAACCTTAGAGTCTGCTATTATTGGTTGGCCTTTCATTTGATAATCATATTTACTTGTTTTGTACCAACGTGCAACATTAGACATTTGTCAACATTAAAGGGCATTTGCCACTTTTCTGACCTATCCATTATTTTGCTTAAGTCGGACTGTAGGCTATTGCTATCTTCCTCACTCACGACTATGTTCCCTAACTTGTATCGTCAGTAAATTTGAAGATAAAGTTATTCAGACTTACATCAATATAATTTATATAGATGATACATTACAGAGAGAGAGAGAGAGAGAGAGAGAGAGAGAGAGAGAGAGAGAGAGAGAGAGAGAGAGAGAGAGAGAGAGAGAGAGAGAGAGAGAGAGAGAGAGAGAGAGAGAGAGAGAGAGAGGGTAGAATAATATTTTTTTTTTATGTTCTATCCAACAACCAACTCTACTCCTAAAATCGATTAATGAAATATTACAAACACATGTGGCAGTCCGTGGATTCGAACCCAGGACGCTCACACCGAAAATCAACACCTTATGCATTGCGCCACGAAGACAGTTAAAGAATGGTGGACACTGCCTACGATTTACTATGCAACTTCGAATCGTGCATATCAATCTAAGCATGTACACACATCCCAACTGCAACTTACGTAGGCTATGCATATGTGAATGGAAAGAGCAATTAATGGGAAAGCATAAACATGAACACAGAGCACAATTATGGGGGTCACCGTTTTGTTTTATCTTTCTCTCCTTTTCTCTCTTTCCTTGGTTTGTATCCATTCGGCCCCATTCAGCCAACTGTTTTAAGACGTTTATCCCCATCCAGGTGTCGTTTTTTTCCTGGCGAACGATAGCGAGCCAACATTGTATGGAGAAATACGGCTTCGCCGGAGAAATTTTTCTATCGAAAAATGTATAAATTTAGCTTGCTGTCAAAACAAAAATATATATATGCTGGCTCGCTACCACTCGCCAGGAAAATATTGACACCTGGATGGGGGTAAACGTCTTAAAACAGTAGGCTGAATGGGGCCGAATGGATACAAACCAAAGAGAGAGGGAGAGAAAGAGAAAAACAAGCGAGGTGGGCTCCCTTAACGAATAGGACCAAACAACACGCATTTCATATTGCTCGCTACGTTCCAGTTTGCTTTTGAATGTACAGTGTAATGAAGAGACAATGTTACGTTATGTTAATTAATATTTTTTTTTCCACCCACTAACTTCACTTTTGTAAGAACAGGTAAAATATGTAATGTCTGGAGTAATTGTTTTTATTGAGGGATATTGCATTACAGAAGCGTGGACAAATAGATAATTGGGAGATATAGTCCGGCGAAGCCAGATTTCTCCATACAATGCTAGCTCGCTATCGCTCGCCAGGAAGAAATATACACCTGGATGGAGATAAACGTCTTAAAACAGTAGGTTGAATGGGGCCGAATGGATACAAGCCAAAGAAAGAGAGAAAGAGAAAAGGAGAGAAAAAACAGGTGACCCCCCCTTAAGAAAACAAATAATTAAGTATAGGGCTATACCTCTGATACACAAAAACGTAAATACCTCTGACAATAAATAATAGGTCTGACGTTTAATTAGTAAATATATAAAAACACAAAACAAAATACATGTAATTAAATAGAAGACCAGGTATACATTCTAAAAATACAGATATGTTACATTTACCTCCGCGTAAATTGCTTCTCGCATTTCAGTTCTGTTGCCTTTTAAAATACACAGCTTTAAAATTAAATCTGGAAATATAATTGCCATATGATTGGAGAGGGGTGAAGCTGGAATGATAAGGTGTTGGTATAGGCGAGAGAGTTGCGAGGAACAGTTACTATCTCGCATACCTTGCTGCCTATTCCGGGAGGTATTTTACAGTACGTTAAATGAGAGAGAGAGAGCGAGCGAGAGCGAGCGAGAGCGAGCGAGAGCGAGAGAGAGAGAGAGAGAGAGAGAGAGAGGGAGAGAGAGAGTCCGGTAAGGGTAGGGTGAAGCAGGTAGCTGTAAGGAGATACAAGGTGTCTATGTTTCACCAATTGACCTCTCCTTCACCGTCTCTAATTTGCTCGCTCTCTCTCTCTCTCTCTCTGTTTTTCGCTTAAGAAGCGGAGAATAAGGGGACAGCTGATAGAGTGTTTTAAGATACTAACAGTATTTAGTAACGTAAATTCTAATAATCTATTTAAGATAGCCAAAGAAGGTTCCACAAGAGGAAACAAATTATAACTAACAGGCAGGAAAGCGAACCTAGACACAACTAAAAATATCTTCACCCACAGTATCATTGGTGACTGGAATAAACCCCCAAAGGAAGTTATAGACAGTGACACTCAATATATACATTCAAAAACAGGTTAGTTGGTCTGGAGTAGAAAATGATCACTGACAAGAGAACCTGGCAGAAATGAAGATTGTTTTCAGTTGAGGAGAGCGGAAACAAGTTAAGGTGTGCCTGCCAATTTCTTTCCATTCCTAACTATACTATAAATTCCTTTAGGCGATTTCCAAGCCCTGTAAGGTTTATTTTTTTATTTTTTATTTTTTTCTATATTCCAACTTACTTCCTCTCGGGCATAGGCTGAGAGCCTTAACATTCACCGCTTTACAATGAACAGTGAAGCCCGTGAGGTCTTGTTCCAGTCTAGGGAGTGAGACATGTGAAGCACGTAGAGTACAACGAGCACCTGCCATCTTGCCTTCACATGAGGCACGGTGCTCACTCATGGCCCGAAACGACCCCATCTCTGAAGCCACCTCGTTCCCGTGCTTCACTGTCTCACCCCCTACACTCGGACTCTCACACTTACACACACACAACGCCACCTGTTGAGCAGATAACTCACCAGGCATTGCACCCCTATAGCATATTTTGAATATGGGAATATTCATACAGTGCTATTTAATCAGGGAACAATGAGGGTATTTTTATTGACGTTTCGGTGGGCTTGTGGTAATGCACTGATACTAGGTACAGCACAAATTCCATCCCAATAATATCTTCCCATTGATACATACTTGATACATACTTGTAACTGTGTTCATGTACGGCTAGCCTCACCTTCCACTTAGAAGCAAATTTTGTTAGAATTAAGTCTGGACTGCCTAGTAGGGGCCGCACGGTCTGTGCAGTGTGTGTGTATCTATGTAACTCTCTCTCTAACTCTAACTCACTCTCTCTCTCTCTCTCTCTCTCTCTCTCTCTCTCTCTCTCTTTACGAGGAAAGTTTGGTGGCGACAACAATGTGGATATGTCAGTTACTCACTCTCTCTCTCTCTCTCTCTCTCTCTCTCTCTCTCTCTCTCTCTCTCTCTCTCTCTCTCTCAGATATTAATTCCTTGAGGATTATGAAGCATTTCGAAAGTTTATTGTGGCTATTATAAGTAAATATTATACGGTTTAGGAAGGATCTATAGGCATCAAAAGGCTAAAGACTATCTCAACTCTCCCTCTGACTTCCATATACCCTTCCTAATCTGAATATAATAGTCTAATAATAGCCAGAATAATGCAAAAATACTTCATGTTCCTCAAGGGGGTAATGCTTAGTGGGCAGAATTTCGGCGTGAGTGTCCTAGGTTCGAGTCCTTGGAGTAGGCTACCACATGTATTTATTACTTTCATTGAATTTATTAGTCGGGTTTATTTGTAAATTAATTGGTGAGATGGTGACCAAAAAATACGAATTTATCTACGTCCAAGAAAGAGGCAAATGAAGGATCGACTTTTGTATTGTCTTTGAGGAGATTGCGGATAAGTCACTTTTGATTATGTAGTAGCCGAATTTTGTATATAGGTACTTACGTGAAATATAGGGTGTTGACCTACTGTATATATGCCACTTGAAAACTTAAGGGAGCCCACCTCGTTTTTGTTTTTTATCTTTCTCTCTTTTTCTATCTTTCTCTGGCTTGTATCCATTCAGCCAACCGTTTTAAGACGTTTATCCCCATCCAGGTGTCGATTTCTTACTGGCGAGCGATAGCGAGCAAGCATTGTATGGAGAAATCCAGCTTCGCCAGAGACATTTTTCTATCGAAAAATATACAAATTTAGCTTGCTGTCAAAACAAATATATACAGGTGTATATATATGCTGATGACACCTGGATGGGGGTAAACGTCTTAAAACAGTAGGCTGAATGGGGCCGAATGGATACAAGCCAAAGAGAGCGGGAGAGAAAGATAAAACAAAGCGAGGTGGGCTCCCTTAAGGAAATATAATGGTTAATAATCAACCTATGTGTGTCAATGTGAACACCGAAACACATTATTGCATATTAGAGCGTACCATTTTCATTACACTTTTTATTTGGAATTCAGAGACACCATTAATTTTGCGCCAGTTATCCATCTTAGCAGACATCTTAATTCACCTTACATTGTTTGGGCCCATAATTCATTTTCGCTGCACTCGCTTCGTCAATATGCAGAATTAATTGGTTCGCACCTAATGGAACTTAACCGAAGCTAGCATAATTTTGTCTTCAGTCTAACCTAATCAAGTTTATGCTACTCTAAGCCCACATACTCACACTATGCTTAAAATTAATATAAGAACCTAATTTAACCGTAAGACTAATATAATTGAACGTAATACAGCTTACCTTATCCTAGTACAACATAGCAAACACCCAAAGCTGACTTAACATAACTTGTTAAACGTAATATTATCTGACTGACTCATATTTAAGGGCAGATCTCCACTTGCGGGATTTTTTTCTTGACTCCTTTCTCCCTCATGTTTAGCCCCATTGCTTTTGATATTATAAATCGTTTGCCCCATTAGTTTAGCGATTTTAAGAACTTTCACCCCATATTAAGACCTTTCGTGCAATTCAGGTGTCGATTTTATCCTGGCGAGCGATAGCGAGCCTGTAATTTAAGAGAAACCGGCCTTCGGCCGGGACATTTTTCTACCGAAAAATGTACAAATTTATCTTGAAAGGGACTCAAGGGGGTGCAATTTTAAGCTTGATGGAGGTCTAGGGAACAAACTAAATACCTCCCCTTAAAGTGTAGGAGAAGTTAATGTTTGAGCAAATTTCTCTCTCTCTCTATCTCTCTCTCTCTCTCCATCACCACAGCCATCCAGCCATTCATCCATCAAATTGTCACACATTTTCCGACCTATTTCTCGCCCCCTTCCCCTCCTTTCCCCTCTCTCTCCTTTATTCATTACCATACTTCCCTCATTCTATTATTATTGTCTCCCCTCGGTCCCTGGCTGCTCGTCTTACTATAGTCAATGTTTGTTTTCCCAGCTGAGAGTAAATAGTCATGTTTCTATCTTGGTTACTCAGCTATAAGGTAGATTTTGTAGAGAAATATGATGTTAATTATGAAAACTTGGCATTAAGAAGAGGTATTTAGTTTGTTCCCTAGACCTCCATCAACCTTAAAATTACACCCCCTCGAGTCCCTTTCAAGATAAATCTGTACATTTTTCGGTAGAAAAATGTCCCGGCCGAAGGCCGGTTCCTCTTAAATTACAGGCTCGCTATCGCTCGCCAGGATAAAATAGACACCTGACTTGCACGAAAGGTCTTAATATGGGGTGAAAGTTCTTAAAATCGCTAAACTAATGGGGCAAACGTTTTATAATACCGGTATCAAAAGCAATGGGGCTAAACATGAGAGAAAGGGGTCAAGAAAACAATCCCTCAAGTGGAGACCTCCCCTTAAGACGACACACAGCCATAGTAGTTTCATATATTTCCACTAAGTATCGAGAAATCAGCTACTAAGGGATTCAATTTACCATCAGCTGGAAATAAAAATAGACTATAGCTATTATTAATTAGTCTCCGTTGATATGGCAACACAATGATGTTAAGATTTTTTTTTTTTTTTTTTTTCGCTACAGTATCTTTCCAGCTTAGTTAGTTAGTTCAAATAAGACTTAAGAGGCCATCAACCCTATTGGATTATTAGGGGGGGGTCACCGTTTTTTTTTAATCTTTCTCTCTTTCCATGGCTTGTATCCATTCGGCCCCATTCAGCCAACTGTTTTAAGACGTTTATCCCCATCCAGGTGTCGATTTCTTCCTGCCGAGCGATAGCGAGCCAGCATTGTATGGAGAAATCCGGCTTCACTGGAGAAATTTTTCTACCGAAAAATTTATAAATTTAGATTCCTGTCGAAACAAAAATATATATATGCTGGCTCGCTACCGCTCGCCAGGAAAATATTGACACCTGGATGGGGGTAAAAGTCTTAAAACAGTAGGCTGAATGGGGCCGAATGGATACAAGCCAAAGAGAGAGGGAGAGAAAAAAAAAAAAGCGAGGTGGGCTCCCTGAAGCCAGCACACTGTAAGTCAAGAATATCGTCTCAGGAATGGAGCCCCCTTTTCGAGAACTCCAGTCCCTTCTTTCCAGCACCTCTATTCTTTCTGTTAGCTGGAAATCCTGCACACCTGCTAGTATAGTTACATATTCCTCTTACCTTCACTATTTGATTCATAGTTAATATTATGTATATACAAACTTTTCGCGAGTTGGCATGTAAACTTAAGGGGAGGTTTTTAGTTGATTCCCTAGACTTCCATCAAGCTTAAAATTACTCCCCCTTGACCCCCTTTCAAGATAAATTTGTACATTTTTCGGTAGAAAAATTTCCCGGCCGAAGGCCGGTTCCTCTTAAAATTACAGGCTCGCTATCGCTCGCCAGGAAAAAATCGACACCTAAATGGCACGAATGGTCTTAAAATTGACAGAAATGGGGCGAGGGTTCTTAAAATCGCCAAACTAATGGGGCAAGCATCTTTAAATCTCACACGCAATGGGGCTAAACATGAGGGAGAAAGAGGTTGAGAAAAAAATCCTCCAGGTGGAAATCTCCCCTTAAACTATTATTTACCCTGTGTTTCCTGCGATTATATAATTTCCACATAAAGGACTTGAACTTTTTGATTTTTTTTTTTTTATCTTATAGCCTGCTTACAATACTGCCAGCGCCGAAGTTATCATGTTCGCTTTCAAGACATGACAGTCATACGTAATGGAGCGTCATATTTGTGTTAAATATTAAGACGTTTCACACCATTAGTTCGGCGATAATAAGACGCTTCATCTCATTCAGGTTTCAATGTGTTTCTGTGCAACTGATAACGAGCCTGTAACTAAGAAGAAATCGAGCTTCGGTCGGGATATTTTTCCGTCGAAAAATGTAGGAATTCAGCTTGATTGAGATGAGGATGAGCATTTATTGCTTTAGTTTATTTGTTCATTTATTTAGTTTTAGGTTGAAGGAAGTCTGGGAAGTCGCTTCAATATATTAGCCTACGGGACAAGCTAAAATACGTTGCTCAAACATGTCAAAATACGTTGCTCAAACATGTCAAAATACGTTGCTCAAACATGTCAAATTACGTTGCTCAAACATGTCAAAATACGTTGCTCAAACATGTCAAAATACGTTGCTCAAACATGTCAAAATACGTTGCTCAAACAGGTCAAAATACGTTGCTCAAACATGTCAAAATACGTTGCTCAAAAATGTCAAAATACGTTGCTCAAACATGTCAAAATACGTTGCTCAAACATGTCAAAATACGTTGCTCAAACAGGTCAAAATACGTTGCTCAAACAGGTCAAAATACGTTGCTCAAACATGTCAAAATACGTTGCTCAAACATGTCAAAATACGTTGCTCAAACATGTCAAAATACGTTGCTCAAACATGTCAAAATCCTGAATAATAGTTACACCAAATATCGTAACAACCCACAAGACCGAATAGTGTTAAGGGAGCCCACCTCGCTTTTTTTCTCTTTCTCTCCCTCTCTCTTTGGCTTGTATCCATTCGGCTCCATTCAACCTACTGTTTTAAGACGTTTACCCCCATCCAGGTGTCAATAGTTTCCTGGCGAGCGGTAGCGAGCCAGCTTATATATATTTTAATTTTAACAGCAAGTTAAGTTTGTACATTTTTCGATAGAAAAATGTCTCCGGCGAAGCCGAATTTCTCCATACAAAGATGGCTCGCTATCGCTCGCCAGGAAGAAATCAACACCTGGATGGGGATAAACGTCTTAAACCAGTTGGCTGAATGGAGCCGAATGGATAAAAGCCAAAGAGAGAGAGAGAGGGAGAGAAAGATAACAAAATCGAGGTGGGCCCCCTCAAGTAAACCGGGCCGAGAAGTGAACCCCGCTGAGAGTGACAGAGTGACCCACGTACCAACCCCCTGCTACGGTATGTGGGAGAGGTACAGGGAGGGTTAAGGGAGAGTTACAGGGAGGGTTAAGGGAGAGTTACAGGGGGGGCGAGGGCTAAGGGAGAGTTACTGGGGGATCAAAGCGCTACGTATCCAGCTATTAAGGGACTAGGGTTTGGTTTTTGGCCTATATATTCACGCATTTTTCAGTTTCCTCGCTAGACCTCCATCAAGCATAAAAAAACACCCCCTACACCCCCTTTCAAGATAAATTTGTACATTTTTCGGTAGAAAAATTTCCCGGCCAAAGGCCGGTTCCTTGTATAGTTACAGGCTCGCTGTCGCTCGCCAGGAAAAACATAGACACCTAAATGGCACGAAAGGTCTTAATATTGCCAAATAAATGGGGCCAAAGGTCTCAAAATTGCCAAACTAATGGAGCGAAGGGCTTAATATCTCAAAATCAATATGCCAAACATGAGGGAGAAGGGGGTCCCTAAAAAGCGAGTAGTACCCCCTTAAAGAGATATATAGGTAGTGGATTATAGGTTAACCCGTTCAAGATCCGATTACGCATTAATTTTCCGTTTTCTGGTTATTTACTAGATGACTTTATGCAGATTACGAAGGGTATATGGAAGTCAGAGGGTTAAATGATATCACAGATCCTTCGTAAGCTGTCTAAAATCATCTAATGATAGCCAGAATAAAGTGCCAAAATGCGTCATAATCTTCAAAGGGTTAACGCTGGATAAAAAAATTGAGAGATATTCAAGTGGGAAGGTAATGGAGTAAGTAATGATAACTGGCAGTACATTAATTGCAAAAGCTTAGCGGACATAGCATACATAGAGAGTAATCCAGCTAGCTCTCACAAACACATCTTCTTCATGGTCATTTCACTACACTTAAGGGGAGGTATTTAGTTTGTTCCCTAGACCTCCATCAAGCTTAAAATTTCTCTCCCTTGACCTCCTTTCAAGATAAATGTGTACATTTTTCGGTAGAAAAATTTCCCGGCCGAAGGACGGTTCCTCTTAAATTACAGGCTCGCTTTCGCTCGCCAGGAAATAATAGACACCTACTGTAAATGGCATGAAAGGTCTTAAAATTGACAGAAAGGGAGCAATTTTGTTTAAATCGCCAAAATAATGGGGCGAACGTCTTAAAATCTCAAAAGCAATCGGGCTAAACATGACGGAGAAAGGGGTCCAGAAAAAATCCCTCAAGTGGAAATCTCCCCTTAAGAAGCTCACCACACTTCTTTCCAGTACTCCAAAAAATATAATACATTAACGTGCCTTGAATTTAGGTCTCTGTCGCTCTTGTGATTTAGGTGGAGACACTTGTTGCAGTCAGATTTGCCTTTTGTCTCCTTCATAACAATAACAAAACACCTCTTTGCCATTATTTGAATATTGATGTTAGGTCACTCACTCACTCACTCACTCTTTCTCTCTCTCTCTGTCTCACACACACACACATACAGCCATTCCCATCCTTACTCTTACTCTCTCTCTCTCTCTCCCTTTCTCTCTCTCTCTCTCTCTCTCGACCAATGAGGTGTGGTGTAGGCTATCAGTGCCGGCCGAGTCACTACTAATGGAGGGAGCGCCGCCCCCCTTGGCGCCCCCCCCCCCCCCCCTCTTACCCCTTTCATTAACAGCGACATTCTCACACAGTTTACTCTCAACCATCACCTCCCCCCATCCTCTCTCTCTCTCTCTCTTTCTCTCTCGCGCGTTTATAACTATCTCTAACTCATACACAAATTAATTTTCTCTTATACACATACTGTACATACTCATACAGAGCAATTCCTACTGATCTATCTCTCTCTCACTCTCTCTCTCTCTCTTACACACACACATACATACATATAGAGCCATTCCCATCTCTCTCTCACACACACATACATACAGCCATTCCCATCCCTATTCTCTCTCTATCTCTCTCTCTCTGTCTTACACACATATACATACAACCATTCCCATCCCTATTCTCTCTCTCTCTCTCTCTCTCTCTCTCTCTCTCTCTCTCTCTCTCTCATTAACCCACCCGTAAAATAAGTGCATTTCCCACTAAACTGAAGTAAAGAAAATACCCCAACACGCCTCCCCCAGCGATCCCGGCGATAATCCGCGATAATCCAGGCCCGTTCTCGCACGACTTACCAGCATCAATCCGGCTTGACCCAACTCGATACCAAAGTCAAGCGGGATTG
>CM064512.1:0-84320 GCA_032716605.1 Paralithodes platypus
GTGTTCACGTATTAGGAGGTGTTCACGTATTAGGAGGTGTTCACGTATTAGGTGTTGTTCACGTATTAGGAGGTGTTCACGTATTAGGTGTTCACGTATTAGGAGGTGTTCACGTATTAGGAGGTGTTCACGTATTAGGAGGTGTTCACGTATTAATTACCACCAATATTCTTTGACAATAACTTAAGGGAGCTCACCTCGCTTTTTGTTTCTTTCTCTCCCTCTCTCTTTGGCTTGTATCCATTCGGCTCCATTCAGCCTACTGTTTTAATACGTTTACCCCCATCCAGGTGTCAATATTTTCCTGGCGAGAGGTACCGAACCAGCATATACATATTTTTGCTTTGTCAGCAAGCTAAATTAGTACATTTTTCGATAGAAAAATGTCTCTGGCGAAGCCGGATTTCTCCATACAATGCTGGCTCGCTTTCGCTTGCCAGGACAAAATCGACACCTGAATTGGGATATACGTCTTAAAACAGTTGGCTGAATGGGGCCGAATGGATACAAGCCAGGGAAAGAGAGAAAAGGAGAGAAAGATAAAAAAAATAGCCGGTGACCCCCCTTAATACACAAATATTTAATCTGGTTGCAGTATTTCAGAGGTATTTTAGCATTCCAAAGTCAGTCAGTGAGTGGAAAAAACTATAGAATTAATGCTTTCCAATAATGACTTCAATGAATGTTCCAAAGTAATGGTCAATTTTAATTTTCATCCAAACGTAAATACAATTATCACGCATCGCTCTCTCTCTCTCGCCCCCTCTCTCTCGCCCCCTCTCTCGCCCCCTCTCTCTCTCTCGCCCCCTCTCTCTCTCTCGCCCCCTCTCTCTCTCTCTCGCCCCCTCTCTCTCTCGCCCCTCTCTCTCTCTCTCTCTCTCTCTCTCGCCCCTCTCTCTCGCTCTCTCGCCCCTCTCTCTCTCTCTCTCGCCCTCTCTCTCTCTCTCTCTCGCCCCCTCTCTCTCTCTCTCTCGCCCCTCTCTCCTGCTCTCGACCCCCTCTCCTCGCTCTCGCCCCCCTCTCTCTCGTCGCCCCCGCTCGCTCTCGCCCCCCGTCATCCTCATCTCTCCCCCTCTCCTCTCCTCTCGCCCCCTCTCTCTCTATCGCCCAACAAGCCCCGCTCTCCTCTCCGCCCCCTCTCTCTCTCTCTCTCTCTTTCTCTGGCTTGTATCCATTCGGCCCCATTCAGCCAACTGTTTTAAGACATTTTTCCCCATCCAGGTGTCTATATCTTTTGTTTTTTTCCCCTGCACAGTTTTGAATTGGTGGTGTATCTAGAGGGAACGACAGAATCCACGGGCAACACCATGCAGGCACGCTACTCCTACCGTCCCTGTGACATACTCTGGGGTCACCGCTTCCAGAACCTCATACACTTCGACAAAACCTCCGACAACTATGTGGTCGACTTCCGGGAGTTCAATAAGACTAGAGAGGTTTGTGTTGTAGTTCATTATATATTGTTTGATGTGGGGGTGGAGGGTATCATACATACAAGTTTAAGAGGGAGGTAATTGTTTTTTCTCCCTATGTTTCGTCCCATTAGCTTTGACACCCGGTGGACCCCAAGCGATTTAATATAAATGTACGGTACACTCCAGGACCAGCCACTTGTAATTTTTTTTTTTTTTTTCTCCTGAAAACACATGGGATGGGTTAGTAATGAAGGAAAAACAACAAAAAAACGTTCACCTAGGTAATTTTGGGGTCCTGGGCGGGGGGAGTCGCAATTAACATGGGGTGATGGGTAGGCAAAATACTGGAAAATCACTCCCGCGCGCGCCCACACGCACGCGGATGGATTTTATGGATTGTCAACCATCAGTATTGTTCTGTGGGATCCTAAAGTACTGTAGTTGCCATACAAATCTGAACTCTCTAGATGCCACAGGACAAGAGTAATTAACGCGAACACAACCATTGCGTTGCTGGGGTTTAGCATTACATACATAGGCGACGCATAACGTGCGTCACTGGTACTCAAGGGGTTAAAGACATTTGTTCCATTAGATTTTTCATTTAATTTCTCCTTCCATTGTATTCTACTTCTATCACTCATTTTACCTCTTAACTTTCTACTCTCTCACATTGTACCTTTTACTGTCTATACAGTACCTCTCTCTCTCTATCTATCTATCTATTTTCCTATCTATCTCTCTCTCACTGTCTTTAACTCACTCTTTCTCTACCCCCGCAGATCCCGACGCCCCTATGCAGCGCGAGAGACCTGGAGGAGTTTAAGGCGCAGGAGACGGACCCGCTCACTTATTACGCCCCCTCCGAGTCCGACCCCCTAGTGTGTCTCGAGCCAGAGATGTTTGCCCCTCAGGACTCACTTTCTCCTTGATTATTATATTATTTTTTGTATTCTATCTATCAACTACAAAACTATCTATCTATCTTTTTTTTTTATTTATATTATGTTGTTGTTGTTGTTGTTGTTGTTCCCCAAGCTGCCTGGCCGAACAGCCCCAAGGCCCCGAGCAAGGCCAAGGCCACAACCGAGCACCCCCACAGAACCCCCCCCGCCGACCACAACAAAGCCTGGGTGACCGAAGCCACTCCATGGCGGGGAGCTTGAGGAGGGCGCGGAAACGCCCGGGAAACCAAAGCCCCACCCAGGGCCCTGTGCCCCTCAGCAATTATGAAGAGAAAGTTGAGGGGCAAGGGAAAAATGTGACACTCCGGCTTCCAATCTTGGTAGATTGGGAGGTCAATCCACGTTAGAGACGCCGTCACTTGAGATCTAGAAAATATATAAGTAAAAGGAACAGTCAGAGTAAGCTATGGGTATGGCAGAGATTGCTCAGTTCTCACTCTGATAGACCAGCCCATCACCACATGACTAGAACCCAATCCTCTCAGCATCAGCTAGGAAAGGCCCTAGAAAGCCGCCTTTGGCGGGGGGATAGCTCCCCTATTTCAACCCTTTTCGGGGTTGAGCACCCGCCCTGTATTTATATTATTATTTATTTATATTATTATTATTATTAGTGGTACAGTTGCGCTAATAAGTGATGTCTCGGCACCAAGTACAGTATGTGTTGATCCATAATTGGTATCAGCAATATCTAAGCTTCATTTCTTCATATTGAGTTAAATATACAAATATGTTCCTACACTTACCCACCCTATTCAACATCTGACAGACATTAATACAGCACAGAGCGAGCCATACGTAGTGAAACCTGGGATAGGACCACCGTACTAATTGTAAGAGAACTATACTCCTTTTTTTTTTTTAGGGGGGCTGGTTGGTTTTCTGACTCCTCTTCTCCTTCATGTTTAACCCCATTCATTTTGAGATTTTAAGAGGTTCGCCCCATTAGTTTGAAAATTTTAAGATATTTTGTCCTATTTAGCGAGCCTGTAAGTTAGGAAGAATCGGCTTTTGGCCGGGATATTTTTCTACCAATGTACGGGTGCCCAACCCCGAAAGGGGTTGAAATAGGGGAGCTATCCCCCCGCCAAAGGCGGCTTTCTAGGGCCTTTCCTAGCTGATGCTGAGAGGATTGGGTTCTAGTCATGTGGTGGTGGGCTGGTCTATCAGAGTGAGAACTGAGCGATCTCTGCCATACCCATAGCTTACTCTGACTGTTCCTTTTACTTATATATTTTCTAGATCTCAAGTGACGGCGCCTCTTCCGTGGATTGACCTCCCAATCTGCCAACCTAGAAGTTGACAGATTGGAAGCCAAAGCGTCACATTTTTTCCTTTGCCCCTCAACTTTCTCTTCATAATTGCTGAGGGGCACAGGGCCTGGGGTGGGGCTTTGGTTTCCCGGGCGTTTCCGCACCCTCCTCAGCTCCCCGCCATGGAGTGGCTTCGGTCACCCAGGCTTTATTGTGGTAGGCAGGGAGGGTTCTGTTGGGGCGCTCGGTTATGGCCTTGGCCTTGCTCGGGGCCTTGGGGCTGTTTGGCCAGGCAGCCTGGGGAACAGCAACAACAACAACAACCAATATACAAATATATCGAGAAGGGGGATCTTGGGGTTATTTTGCTAAGCTTGATGGAGGTCTAGGGAGGAAACTATAAAAATAATTAATAATATTTAACTCGACCAATAAATAAACTATCCCCCGTTAACTTGGCGAAAATTTCACTCCCTTCACAATTTTGCAGCACATTTCTGAGTAACGAAGGGAAAAATATGAAACTATTATGTCTCGGCATCATTATTATCACCAAGTTTTTGTGATGGAGATGAGCTGCTAGATGAATATGTGTGGAGTGATTCGTAGAGACAGATTGAGGAATGAAGAGATACGTAGGAGAGTGGGGCAGCAGGAACATTTGTCGGCCAGAGTGGACCGACGGGTGCTGAGCTGGTATGGTCATGTTGAACGAATGGAAGATGAAAGGCTTATAACGAGAATATGCGAGTCAGATACAAGGGGAGGTAGATGGGTAGGAAGACCTCCGTTGAGATGCTGTGTAAGACAAGCTTTGGATGATAGAGGAATGACTATAGATCAGGCAAGGGAAGTGGTAATAAACAGGAATGAATGGAGAATGCTAGTGAATAGATGAGTGAAAACGCGGTCGTTTGGGAGAGGGGTGTCGGGCGCCAGTTGGACTAGATAATAGTCCGTCAGGTGCCTGGCCCGGGGAGTCGGTATATATGAAGGATACGCCTGGATGCATGGTGGACGGGCACTGTGGTGTGCTCCGCTGCATGTCTGCCTGCTGAGACCGGAACTTCTCCGGGAGGTAGGGGACTGGGGAAGTGCTGGAGTTCTCTTAGTGATCCCTGGTCTCTGGGTCCTCTCCTGGGAGACCTAGATGTGTGTGAATTTGTATTTTGTGTTTTTGTGTTGTGTTTACCCTGTTAGGGCTCTGTCTCGAGTCTTCCATTTTGCCTCTCTCCTTTTCTCCTTGTACCTCAATACTACCTTCCTGTAAAACCCTCTCAAACCACTGTCTCTTTTCCTCAATTCTGGCTATTACTAAACAATATTATTTAGTAAAGGAGGGATGAGCGTGAATCAAAAGGTTAATTGAAATTGGCTTTGCGCCTTTTTTTTTGCTAGAGGTCTTTCCTAAGCTGTGTGAAATCGTCTATTAATAGCCAGAAGAAACTGCTAAAATACGTCATTAACCTCAATGGGTTTAGAAGGGGATGGATGCAGTGCTATAGTTAACATATACAATGGGTGGTGATGGGCTGGTCTATCAGAGTGAGAACTGAGCGATCTCTGCCATACCCATAGCTTACTCTGACTGTTCCTTTTACAGTACTTATATATTTTCTAGATCTCAAGTGACGGCGTCTCTTCCGTGGATTGACCTCCCAATCTACCAAGATTGGAAGCAAAGCGTCTCATTTTTCCTTTGCCCCTCAACTTTCTCTTCATAATTGTTGAGGGGCACAGGGCCCTGGGTGGGACTTTGGTTTCCTGGGCGTTTCCGCACCCTCCTCAGCTCCCCGCCATGGAGTGGCTTCGGTCGTCCAGGCTTTATTGTGGTCGACAGGCTGTGGGGGCGCTCAGTTATGGTCTTGGCCTTGCTCGGGGCCTTGGGGCTGTTCGGCCAGGCAGCTTGGGGAACAACAACAACAACAACAACATATACAATGGTTGAACGTTGTTTTCCATTACATACATTGTAACGGCTCGGACATGGTTGCCTTTCCACAGTTGGAATATAATACAATAAAGTCCCGTCACAACAACGCCCCATCATGTCATCACTTTGGTTGATGTTGGCATAGTGCAGCACCTGCACCTGCATTACACTCATCCCTCCGTTATCGCGGGTTTGGTTATAGTGTTTTACTGTTATCGCGCATACCCCCCCCCCAAACTATTCTGTCACCGCGGATCCTAGAGCCGTTATCGCGGTCCCTCATTGTCGGGAAAACCCAAAAATCCCACCTGTCTACGTCACCGCCAATCATGGGGTGATTCATCAGCTGATTGGCTTGATGTCAGAGCAAGGTGGGGCTCTTATTGGCTGTTATTTCCGTTCTAATAATTATTCATCATGTTGTATCATCATACAGTGGAGCAAAAATTATAAAAGACTACATCAAACTATAAAACACAAACAAACAAGTGAACTGAACTCCAAGAAACTACCATTGTCATAGTGTTTGTTACTTGGAGGCGAAATCTGAGTGAATCCGGTGAATCCAAAATCCGAGAGTCACTTGCGCAAGTTTGTATTCATTCTGTCAACTTTTCTGAGTTAATTATTATTATCAATATGAAGTTAGCCAAAAGACAAGATAACTTATAAATATACCTCCTCGTACACACATCTTTGTTACTGTGTATTGTACTTATGAAAATAAATATTTTACTTTTACTGTGTAACCTTTTATTTCTTAACTTTAAATCAGTCTTTTTATTTTTATGTTTATGTTTTTATTTTTATTTTTTATTTTCATATTTATTTTTTATTTTCGGGCTCTGTCTCAAGTCGGCCACCCCCAATAAAAAATAAAAAAATGGGTATGTGCCAGGGTAGGCTATATGTATGTATACTGTATATGTATGTCATTATCACAAAGACATCTTCATAGACTTGAACGTACTGAGATGAGTATGGAGAGATGTACAGTCTGCCAAAATTCCACCTGGCCCAGGGCTTTTTTTATTTATGGTAATTAAGCTTTTGTGGTGAGCGGGCTTGCGGTTTCGGCTTCGCTACATGTCTGCCTGCTGAGACCGGAATCTCTCCAGGTGGTTGGGGACCGGGGGAGTGCTAGAGGGACCTTGGTGACCCTAGTCTCTGGGTCTTCTCCTGAGTGACCTAGATGTTTGTGAATTTGTGTTTTGTTTTGTGTGTTCATTGTTTTCTGTTTTGTTGTGTTGTCCCTATTCGGGCTCTGTCTTGAGTCGGCCACCCCCAGAACAAAAACAAAACAAAAGGAAAAGTGGGGAATGGGCCTGAGTAAATACATAAATACATACAAATATAAAAATTAGAAATGCAAAATACAGAAATGAGCAAACTAGTGTCTGTATACTTTGCTATTAATCTACTTTATTACTCCTTAATAGTATAAATATAAGAAGCCCTGGCCCAGCTGGAATATTGGCCGACTATATGAGACTATATTGATAGGGGTCGATGAGAGCAAAGTTGAAAGAGCTGCCTGGCCGAACAGCCCCGAGCCCCTAAGGAAGGCCATGGCAACAATCGGGCTTTCCCACAGGACTCTCAAAAAGTGTTGTTGTTGTTGTTGTTCCCCAAGCTGCCTGGCCGAACAGCCCCAAGGCCCCGAGCAAGGCCAAGGCCATAACCGTGCGCCCCCACAGAACCCTCACTGCCGACCACAATAAAGCCTGGGTGACCGAAGCCACTCCATGGCGGGGAGCTGAGGAGGGTGCGGAAACGCCCGGGAAACCAAAGCCCCACCCAGGGCCCTGTGCCCCTCAGCAATTATGAAGAGAAAGTTGAGGGGCAAAGGAAAAAATGTGACGCTTTGGCTTCCAATCTAGGTAGACTGGGAGGTCAATCCACGGAAGAGACGCCGTCACTTGAGATCTAGAAAATATAAAAGTAAAAGGAACAGTCAGAGTAAGCTATGGGTAGGCAGAGATTGCTCAGTTCTCACTCTGATAGACCAGCCCATCACCAGTTTTTTAAAAGATGCAACCTCCCGTTTATGAGCCCGTTTATGAG
This sequence comes from Paralithodes platypus, assembly GCA_032716605.1. Classification (NCBI taxonomy): domain Eukaryota; kingdom Metazoa; phylum Arthropoda; class Malacostraca; order Decapoda; family Lithodidae; genus Paralithodes; species Paralithodes platypus. The sequence goes on from CM064512.1 coordinate 7,631, forward strand.
AAGTGTAGATTATGTTGCTGGTGTAAACGATTGTGTAGAATGCAGTCTTCTATGATGTGTTTAATGGTATGGTATAGAGTGTATCAATTATGTTGTTGTTGTTCCCCAGGCTGTCTGACCGAACAGCCCCAGGGTATGTGATAACGTTCTCCTGAGGAGGGATCTCGGGGACAAGGACACTGAAGGGTATGGTGTAGTATGGTGAGCAGCATCAATGCATACAATTAGTACAGGTCTCCCTCACTATCTGATGCCCCAATTTACAATATTATTATAGGTGTTTGGGTTTGGTTTTTGGCTGGTTATAATAATAATAATAATAATAGTTCTTAAAGCTAGCGCATGCGCCAGCTAAGGATAGCCCAATAAGACCGATTAGGCGTATTTCCATTGGGGTCCTGTACTATTACCCCATCCCCTTGCTCATGAGGGACGGTAACGACTCGGTGCTTGTGAAAAACCTTTAATGCACCGAGCGTGGGTGCGATCCTGGGCCTTCTAGGTGGAAGTCCAAGACGCTAGTCACTACACCAGCGAGCCGCTGAACACATCCCCATTTACCCCATTAATTTTAGGGCTTGCTGTATGATTTTACTATTTAAGATCGAGTTTTCAGGAACGTAACACAATTGTAAATCGAGGGAGACCTGTATATAAAAGTTTAAAGATCGTTTGTCCACAGAGAATGTGGTTACATACTCTCGTTCTACATGGCGGAATTCCAGGCGACCCTGTCATGGGCTGCCTCTCTTGTCAAGTTCTTTATTTTGAGATCGGACCGGAGTACCTGATCCCACGTCTTTCTAGGTCTACCCCTACACGCTGCTCCTCCACTAGCCTGTGACGTCAAAGTGCCGTTCATCAAGGAGACTCGTCACGCAGTTGGTACCTTGCTTTCCCCCACACCTCCTACCTGGGCGGGTAAAATTATAATGTAAAATTTGCAAAATAAACAAACCAAAACTGGGACGACACAAGATAAAGGCAAAATAATTTATCAAAATCTCTAAGACAGGAGAATGCCAGGCCAGAGAAACAAGGGCGTAGGAGCCGCCTCAACCCCACCACACAGACCCTTCCTCCCCTCTTTTAGGGCTTGCCCCCCTCAGCAACCTTTGCAAGGTTAAGAAAGTGACCAACTTCACCAACCCTTCGCAGGCCACAACCTCATTCTTCAACCCCTGTGAGACACACAGAGAGTTCAGCAACCCTTGCTCTCTGTCAGAATTCGCCAACTCCATCGGAGCTGTGGTGGTCAAGTGGTGAGCACGCTCGCGTGTGAATCTGAAAGACCCGGGATCGAATCCCTGCCACGGCGGACATTTAGTGGGTGCGGTAGTACGTCCTAGCATGTTTCACGTGCTTGCACCCAGTCAGGGGACATCCTGACGACGTATACAGACTAAACACACATAACAAAGCCACTCCAACACCTTCCTCTCTCTCCAACACCCCTCTCCCCTCCCATCTCAACACTCTTCTCTGAGCTAGTGCCGATAAAAATGGCATGGTCAGTCCTGTAAAGAATCATAAGATTCAGAGTCGTAAAGATTCCAGGACGAGCTCATTAGCGGCGGATCCCCAGATCGACCGTGGTGATTGTCACCTAAACATCTACAAAAGTACAAAAAAGTAACTCCTCTGAGGCACCTATACTCTGGCTAGCTTATAAAGACCCTTCACTGCCTATGGATTGACAACACTGGTGTTGTTGTTTTTTAAGCTTGATGGAGGTATAGGGAGCAAACTAAATAAATTAATAAAAAGTAAAAGAAGAAGAACAAGAATAAATACAGAAGCCCATCCCCCTTAAGCTATGACCACAAATTAAGTAACCTCTGCTATTCAAAAGAGGTGAGTTATGGAGGAAATAAACCCATCTATATAGTCTGTTCATTCTAGGTTGGCCAGAAATCTTGACCACTAACCTCTATAACTCAAACACTACTATAATAATCCAGCTAATATTGATACCATTTGGGAAGAGTCCGCCAGGGTATAGGTGTGGAGATTTAAAGCTAGCCCATTTAGTCAATCTCTTTTTTTAGTTACAGAGGTTATTAATCGAACTAATATTTCTACCATAAAGGAAGACTTGGGCAGGGAATAGGTGTGGAAATTGACAGCTCGTTTGCTCTAGCCCTTTTGGAGTTAAAGAGGTGAGTAATTGAGCTAATTTTTCTACCAAATAGGAAATCTTGGCTAGGGAATAGGTATGGAAATTGACAGCTCATTTGCTCTAGCCTTTTTTTAGTTACAAATTAGGTTAGTAATCGAGCTAATATTTCTACCACATATGGGAAGACTTAATTGGCTAGGGAATAGGTGTGGGAATTGACAGCCCATTTTCTCTAGCCCTTTTTGAGTTACAGAGGTTAAGATTTCTGCCCAACCTAGAATGAACGGACTATAGTCAATTGACCACTTGCGAGTTTCAGGCTATAATGAAGTTGGAGCCTTGACCATCGATATTAATGAAATCAAATACACCCGCCTATCCATGAAAACCATCCCAAAACCCGAAAAATACATATACACAGTTAGATTAAGACTACAAAAAGAAGGATATCCTTATTTCTTCCTCTAAAACCTATCTATGACATAAGTAAACCCGTCTGCCCATGAAAACCACCCCAAAACCCCCAAATACATGAATACAGTAGGAAGACTAGCAAATACAACGATCTGCTATTAAAAGGAGACATCATAGTTCAACATTGCTTCCTCTAAATCGTAGGCTATATATGGCAGAAATAAACCCGCCTACTAAAACCATCTTAAAACCCAAAAAATATATTAAAACAGTTGAGCTGCGAATTAAAACAAATTAATCTGATGATTATTCAATCCTCTAAAACCTATTTTTAGCCGAAATAAACCCGCCTACCCATGAAAACCATCCTAAAACCCATTGATATGTATTAGATATACTGCATGCTAAACCCTTCAAATTCATGAAAACAGTTAGTACGACTTTTTAAAAAAAAATCTGACCATTATATCTTCCTGTAAAACGTCTCTACGGCCTAAATAAACGCTCTAGCCCATAAAACCCAACCTAAAACCATGCTTAGGAACGGGTTTATTATAGATTTGAATTTGGCGCTGGGTAGGGGCCGTTACGATTTCAATTCAGTCAAAGCAATATGGCCGCCGGAGGGTCCATCTCGTCTCGAGATTCCCAACTTTGAAGACTGAAAACGCATCGGCCAGGAACGAATAGCCGGTTTTGAGGTACTGGGATCCTGGGTGAAGGTTTTGTCCGTCCTTGTGTGGGTTTTGGCGGTTTTAGTAATGGGTTTTGGGGGAGATAGGAGAGGTTTTATGAAGGGGGACGTTGGGCTGAGTGTTGTTGACATTCTCCCGGGTGGCCTATTTTTCCCATTTTCACCCCCATTTCCCGCTCTTTTACCCATTTTACCGCCATTTCCATCCACATACCCCCCATTCGCGCCCATTACCCATTAAAATCAGGTTAAATAAGGGAGAAATAAGCTCGTGTATTTAGTCAGCTTCTCTTCTGTCTTTAAATTACCAATACTAGGCTATTATCTTAAATATCCTAGGCTATCTTAACACCCTATTTAAGTCTGGACCCATTAGATTCACCCTGAAGTCCAAATGGGGAGGTTTTAATGGGGTTTTGGTCTTTAATTGAGAAAGTGAAATTGGTGAAAGGGAGTTCTGGGGTTTTCGAATTGCCATAGGGCCTATATGCTTTCTATATCCCCATTTTGCCTTATTTATGTGTATTTGATGTGCTATTTATGTGCTAGCCATGTGTCAGTTAATATGCTAGATTATTTAATAGGCTAGACTAATTTTTATTGGTGCCTTTCGGAGTAGCCTATTTAAATTGTATTATATTCAAATTTTACCCTATTTTATGTGCTGTTTATTTGCTATCCATGTGTCAGTTAATGTGCTAGATTATTTAATAGGCTAGACTCCTTTTTGGAGTAGGCCTACCCTATTTAAATTGATTTATTAATTTGTATTTAGGCTAATCTATTATATTCATATTTTGGCCTATTTGTGTGTATTTTAGATGCTATATAGCCTATCTGCTATACATGTGCCAGTTGCTATGGATTTAATAGACTAATTTTGGGTGATGCCTTGAGGAACAGCTTATTTAAATGCTCAAAAAATGCCTGCCATGCTTTCAAAATGCTCAAAAACAATGCTCTGCCCTCCCCCAGCGAGCATTTACAGCGTGGGTGGGCATTTAAACCAGGATACGCTTGCCAAATTGAGAAAAAGATATATTTTTGGTGGAGGGTTAGATGTTATGTAATGAGGAAACATGGCAGTTGGGAAATTTTGTAAGGTGGGTTAGTTTTGTATTTTTTTAGGGGAATGGGCCATTTTTGTGGTCCCCTTTCTTCCTCATGCTTATCTCCATTAGTTTTGAGATTTTGAGACATTTGCCCTATTAGTTTGTCGATTTTAAGACCTTTCGCCTCATTTCTTTGTCAATATTTAGACCTTTCAAGCCCTTTAGTTGGCAATTTTTGGGTAGAATGTAGAGTTCGGGAATACCGCCCGCCTTGTTTACACTACGCGGAGCGGCGGCGGACGCTTGCCATCATGTTCCAGTCTATTTTTGACTGCCTTTGAATATAATAATATGATGAGGGGGGCTTTGCCCCCCCTCACTCCCCCATGACATATTGTCATCATCATATAATTGCCAGCAGGGGGCAAACTACCTAAAAAATCGCCGTCAAAATAGACGCGAACTTAACCATGGCGATCGACAAATGAAACATGACGGCGGCGGACCTTTGCAATCATGTTCCCGTCTATTTTGAATGGCATTGGATACAATAATATGTTAAGAACATAAGAAAATGGGAGTCTGCAGAAAGCCGATTGGCCTAAGCAAGGCAGATCCCTGTCCCACACAACCCCAATTACAAAGCCCAATTATAGGCTCAACACTCTAATACCCTGAGGATCATCTTACCAAAACGGTTAGAGATTAACTCAGGATTACGGGGGTCTGCAGAGCGCTGATTGGACCAACCCTGCTGATTCCCCTTCACACCCAACCCTTCTCGTCCATATGCTTATCCAATTTTATCTTAAAGCTCCCTATCGTTTTTAATCCCACTATAGCACTTGGTAGTCCATTCCACCCATCTACAACTCTGTTACAGAAATAGGAGAAATGACAGAAAATGATTTAGAAATGTGCAGTACATTAAATAGTCAATTTCTTTCCGTTTTCACTAATGAAAATTTGGCACAGTTTCCAGAAGTCCGTAAGGTATATAGCGATAGTATAGAAAATAGGTTAAGTACGGTTACTATAAGTAGAAATGATGTGCTTAAGGAAATTGACAGACTGAAACCTCATAAATCGCCTGGTCCTGATGAGGTATATGCTAGAGTATTAAAAGAATGTAGGGATGAGTTAAGTTACCCATTAACATTTTTATTTAACAAGTCATTGGAGACAGGTATAGTTCCAGAAGCTTGGAAGCTTGCAAACGTAGTTCCGATCTTCAAAAAAGGTGACAAATCAATAGCAATACCAATTACCGTCCCATTAGTCTTACATCAATCATAGGAAAGCTACTAGAGTCAATTATTGCTAGTAAAATTAGAAACCACTTAGATACATTTAATTTAATAAATTCTTCTCAGCATGGATTCACTCAGGAATGTTCTTGCCTTACTAATTTGCTTAGTTTTTTCTCAGAGGTATATGAAGCAGTAGATAATGACAAGTCATATGATATAATATATTTAGATTTCAGTAAAGCTTTCGACAGAGTCCCCCATGAGAGATTGATGAGAAAGGTTGAGGCGCATGGAATAGGTGGGGCGTTGTTGGGATGGATTAGGTCATGGCTAATTGGTAGGAAGCAGAGAGTCGGTATAAATGGTACGAAGTCAGAATGGGGAGCAGTCAAAAGTGGTGTCCCCCAGGGATCTGTATTAAGTCCTCTGTTGTTTGTTATATACATAAATGACCTTGATTTAGGTATAACTAGTAGGATAAGTAAATTTGCAGACGATACCAAAATGGGGAGAACAATTGATTCAGATAGAGATATAGAGTGCCTCCAAAGGGATCTAGATACCTTACACGAATGGTCAGTAAATTGGCAGATGACGTTTAACATTGACAAATGCAAGGTATTAAAGATAGGGAAGATGCATACAAATGTTAAATATAAACTAGCTAATGTGGAATTAGAAAACTCGAATTGTGAGAAAGATCTAGGTGTGTTTGTTAGCAATGATTTGAAGCCTAGACAACAGTGTATAAGCGTTCGAAACAAGGCAAACAGGATTCTCGGGTTCATCTCAAGGAGTGTGAGTAACAGAACTGCTGATGTTATCTTAAAACTTTACTTGTCATTAGTGAGACCCCATATGGATTATGCTGTTCAATTTTGGTGTCCTTATTACAGAATGGACATAGATTCATTGGAGAGAGTACAACGTAGAATGACAAAAATGATCCATAATATTAGAAATCTTCCGTATAAAGAAAGGTTGAAGAAATTAGGCTTACATTCGTTAGAGAGACGCAGAGTTAGAGGGGATATGATAGAGGTGTTCAAGTGGGTTAGTGGGATTAACAAAGGGGACATGACAAATGTACTAAAGCTCAGTGATAGCGAAAGAACTCGTACCAATGGTTTCAAATTAGATAAATTTCGTTTCAGAAAAGATATAGGCAAATATTGGTTTGGTAACAGAGTTGTAGATGGATGGAATGGACTACCAAGTGCTATAGTGGGATTAAAAACGATAGGGAGCTTTAAGATAAAATTGGATAAGCATATGGACGAGAAGGGTTGGGTGTGAAGGGGGATCAGCAGGGTTGGGCCAATCAGCGCTCTGCAGACCCCCGTAATCCTGCGTTAATCTCTAACCGTTTTGGTAAGATGATCCTCAGGGTATTAGAGTGTTGAGCCTGTAATTGGGGTTGTGTGGGACAGGGATCTGCCTTGCTTAGGCCAATCGGCTTTCTGCAGACTCTCATTTTCTTATGTTCTTATGATACCAAACCAATATTTGCCTATATCTTTAATGAAACAAAATTTATCTAATTTGAGTGGGGTTTTGCCCCCCCCCCCCCCCCCCCCCCCATGACATATTGTCATCATCATATATATTGCCAGCAGGGGGCAAATAACCGAGAAAAAAAATCGCCGTCAAAATAGACGCGAAGTTAACCGCGGCGATCGCTCTATGGAAACATGACGACTGTACGCCCGAACTCTACATCCATCCCAAAAATTGACACATAAATGACAATGTAAAGTCTAAATATATAGGCCTATTGAATATATAATTAGAGCGAAAGGTCTTAAATTGACACTTAAATGACAACGTAAAGTCTAAATATACTGTATATTGAATATATAATTAGAGCGAAAGGTCTTAAATTCGCCAAACTAATTGGCCGTACGTCATAAATTTTAAAAACTAATGGGGCTAAACATGAGGGAGAAGGGGGTCTCGAAAAACGGCCCATTTCCCCCTAACAAATTATTGAAATAACAGTAGGCTACATCACTGTACAATATTCTATCTATGGCACAAGTCCCGTTATATTTATTTTATTTATTTATTTATTTATATATATATACCGGGTATACACTGAAGATGATGCCAGTGTGATGTCGAAACGTTTGGTAATAAAGTATGGAACTGCTCGTAGCGTACTTTGTTCTTCTATTCCTGCTGTATATATATATATAGGCCTACTGTATACTGTATATTTTTTTTAGCTCTGGGTGGCTGACTCGAGACAGAGCCTGTACAATAGTAGAAACCATCATTAAAGCTTTTCCTTGTGGAGATCTCATTTACTATGGTAGCTTTGGTTTCCCGGGCGTTTCCGCACCCTCCTCAGCTCCCTGCCTTGGAGTGGCTTCGGTCACCCGGGCTTTGTTAGTGGTAAGCAGGGAGGATTTTGTGGGGGCGCTCGTTTATGGCCTTGCTTGAGACCTTGGGGCTGTTCGGCCAGACAGCCTGGGGAACAACAACAACAACAACAACAACAACTATGGTAGCTGGAATAGCCTAATTTTATTCCCTGTAAGAGAAGATACTTTGCATTATATAAAATAGTTAGGCTACTGTATTATCATTGAGATTAAGAGATTAAATTGATCTGTGTAACATACCGGTATGTTATAAACATTTTCATATCTATTGCCGGTACAGTAGCCTACTGTATTTCCACTTATTACTTTTTACTTATATATTTTCTAGATCTCAAGTGACGGCGTCTCTTCCGTGGATTGACCTCCCAATCTACCAAGATTGGAAGCCAAAGCATCACATTTTTCCTTTGCCCCTCAACTTTCTCTTCATAATTGCTGAGGGGAACAGGGCCCTGGGTGGGGCTTTGGTTTCCCGGGCGTTTCCTCACCTTCCCCAGCTCCCCGCCATGGAGTGGCTTCGGTCACCCAGGCTTTATTGTGGTCGGCAGGGAGGGTTCTGTGGGGGCGCTCGGTTATGGCCTTGGCCTTGCTCGGGGCCTTGGGGCTGTTCGGCCAGGCAGCTTGGGGAACAGCAACAACAACCACAACAACTGTATTTCCATATACTGTATTGCCACTTCTGCTTACACGGCTATACCGGTACTGTATTTGTAAAAGTATCGGTAACTTCCCATGGAAAGTCCAGAGTTGGTGTTATTTGTTTTTACTTCAAAAATAACATTAAAATAGCCTAATATAAAATAATTACATGTATAAAAAATTATAAACATATACCGGTACGGTAATAATATACAGTATGTACTGTATATGATTTTTTGAGGTTTATTGTAGCCTATGGTTAATCAAGATAAAAAAAAATCAAACTGCCACCGGTGCACTACTCTGCAGTGTACAGTGCGTCGGAACTGCTTCCATCGTGTCTGGGATTTGTTTTGGATTCAGCTTCCTGTTTTCTCCTTGTCGTGCAATTAATTCAATATATACCCGGTAGTTTTATTGGTATAGTATGGTTTGTTTGGACCATATGTACGGCAGACTTGTACATACTGGTACTGTACATATGAGGTGGTCTAATTAGTAGGATGAATCAATAAAAGAATACAGACACACTAAAGTTGGTAGTTATATTATTATATACTGTGTATATATACCGGTATATATATATATATATATATATATATATATATATATATATATATATATATATATATATATATATATATACTGTACTGTATATGTATGTATATATACTGTATAATAATTATATGTATATATACATATAATTATACAGTATATATGCTGTATATAGTATATATATAGTGTATGTCTAAGCTATAAGTAAAGTTTGATGCAGTGGTTTCCCCTTCAAAATTATCTGTGTATTTTGTATTGGTCCCCAACTAACACTATTCTCTTGTGTTACAGGCAGTGTGGTGGTGGCCTGGTGGGTGTGGGGCACTGATGCTCTGATACCTGTCGACTGCTGCGCCAACATGACCAGTGTTAGAAAGAGGGTAAGAGGGGGGAGAGAAGAGGAGAGGGTTGGAGGGACAGTGTTAGTAAGAGGGGGGAGAGAGGAGAGGGTTGGAGGGACAGTGTTAGTAAGAGGGGGGAGAGAGGAGAGGGTTGGAGGGACAGTGTTAGTAAGAGGGGGGGGGGAGAAGAGCAGGTAGGGGGGTAGTGTTAGAAAGAGGGTTGGGGAGGGTCTTTGAAATAATTTGTAGATGTCTGCAGTACTGTTCAATATAGGAAATATAGAGGAGGGGTAGGGTTGTGGTTGAGTCTTTGAGGTCTTTGGAGTAGGTTGTTGTCAGATGACGTCTTGGTGGTGTAATGGTTAGAATGTTTAAAAATGTGTGATAACCCAGGTTCGAATCCTGGTGGATCACATATTATATGCTTTAATTAATTTAATCGGAGGTGTTTGGTGTTGTGGTGAAATTAATAAAATATATGTAGGCCTATAATATATGTCCCCTAAACAGGGACGACACAATATACATAGGCTATAGACAAAAAAACTTATAACAATCATCAAAATCATCATAATTAAATTATAAAACTTGCAAAATAAGCAAATGAAAACTGGGACGACACAAGATAAATGCAAAAGAACTAATACAAATCGCTATGTGGAAATGATGCTTGATAAAATAAAATTTAGAAATAAAAGAACACAATCTACCACAAAGGGTGTACATTAATTACTACATGAGCAAGTTAATCTGGTTCCCAAGCAAACTAATCGCACATATAACAACGCACTATCATCACTTTAAAGGAATTAGTCAATATGGAAAGTCCCTGATTTATAGCCACCGCAATAAATAAACAGCAGAGGAGATTAGGCCAGATTTAGTATAAGATGAGATTAGATTAGTGAGAAGATTAGCTGTGAGGGGGTGAGTGCTGTAGAAGTGTTGTTATATGGTCTTGGGGCTAAGTACTGTCCTGTTGCGTAGCCAGATATTCATGTTAACCCTCTCCGACATGACGCAATTTTGAGCCTATTAGGGATACTTTAAAGCCTTTGTTACCATCAGGGGTATTTAGAAACCTTTAGTTTAGTTACTTCAACCTCTGCAGTTGTCTTTGAGTTAGCTGTGGGCAGAAAACTAATTTTGGAGAGGTAATTATAAGAGTGAGAGAACTCTTATTTCGTATTGCTAATCTGGCAACCTCTGCGTCATAAAAGCGTGAAAGGGTTAACGCTATATTTGGCTATAAAAGATGTTATAATAGCAAAGTAATTAAGATGGGAACAAGCCAATTTCTCGCCAACTTAAGAAGGAGAACAGACGATTGTTGTATGCCCGTACGATCTGAAGGAAGAAGTGAAGTTGTATGTTGTCTGCATGCCTGCCTACTACTTGTCTCTTTGGCTGTGGTGATGGTTTGCTGGCTGTCCTGTGTTTAAATCACTTATTGACTCTTTCAGACCACACTTATATCATTCTAGCTACCCTCGGCCAATTTTGTTTTACTAACGTAGTGATTTTAGAACATGAGAAAATGGGAGTCTGCAGAAAGCCGATTGGCCCACATAAGGCAGATCCTTCTCACACCCAACCCCAATTACAAGGCCTAATTATAGGCCCAGCTCACTAATACAGCGGTCCATAATTAATTGGCTGGAAAATTATCTATTATAGGCTAAATCTTTTTTATGCAGTTAAATATTAGATTTTAAATGTTCAATAGCAACCTGTTGTAAGCTATTCACACTATTTTTACTTTCATACATAAAATCCCCCTAAATGGTTTCAAAATCATGCTTGCAAACGAAGCTCCTAAGATTTTCAGATGTCCTTCCTAAGCTGAATACAAATAATAATTCTTTCGATAAGTTATTTTGTCTTTAGATTGTGTGGTTCCTGTTTTGGTTGGTGTGTTTTGCAAGTCTTATTTAAATTACAGTCCGTATGATCTCACAAGGTCTTTCCTAAGCTAAATATTATTATGTTTTTTTACACCAACCCACTTCACATCTAAACTCAATTAATGAAATCAACAAATACATGTGGCACTCCGAGGACTCGAACCCAGGATACTCGCATCGAAATTCCGCGCACTATGCATTACGCTATCAAGACAGTACGTTGTCAGATTTGAACCCTTTGTTATCTGATGATTCTTTGTACCAGTACTTAAAAAATACAGAATAATAATAATTAACAGTATTATCTATCTACAGTATATACATTACTCAGGGACATACCGGTACCCCATTTGTATAGTCTATTCGCTGTAAGTAGGCGAAAAATCATGCCCTCTAACCTCTGTAACTCAAAAAGGGCTAGAATAATCAAGCTAATATTTCTACCATTTGGGAAGAGTCAGTCAAGGAATAGATGTGGAAATTTACAGCCAATTTGCTCTAGCCCTTTTTGAGTTACAGAGGATAGAGGCCATGATTGCTCGCCTACTTACAGCGAATAGACTATAATTAGTGTTTTGTCAGTACTGTACCGGTATGTATAATTCAAGATGTACCTTTGAATTTCAGTAAAGTGGTTTGAGGGTAATTAGCATGTAATAATAGAGTGGTCTGATATAAACTATTAACCCATCTTATTTGTCAGTGAGCCATAGGGAGAGTAATGCCTGATTAATATTTGTACCCTATAGTCTATTCGCTGTAGAGAGAAATAGGTGAGAAATAATTTCCATCACCTATCTATCTATCTATCTATCTATCTATCTATCTATCTATCTATATACTCAGGCAAATACCCCATAGCTGGAGGTGGCCGACTCGAGACAGCCCAAACAGGGACAGCACAACACAAATTCACACACATCTAGGTCCCCCAGGAGAAGACCCAGAGTAAGATTTCCAGGTCCCAGACCTCCCGGAGAGGTTCCGGTCTCAGCAGGCAAACATGCAGCGTACCACCACAAGCCAGCCCACCACACATCCAGGCGTACCTTTCATATATTGCACCTGTTTGAACTAGTCCCATCAGAGTTATGGTGGATATACAATTCTATAATTCTATTCTATGCTATTTACTCTGGCCCAATCCCCATTTTATTTATTTTTGTTTTTTTCTGGGGGTGGCCGATTCGAGACAGAGCCCAAATAGGGAAAACATCACACACCAGAAAAACATTGAACACACAAAAACAAAACACTAATTCACATACATCTAGGTACAGTACATACATAAATTTAAAGACTGAGCGCTCCTTGATCCACACGAAGTGCGGTTCCTGTCTCATGTCGGCGCACCAGGCACCCCTGTTTAGAGCTGCCTCACTTTTCAGGTTTTTTAATTCAAGATCAGACTGTATGATCTCTTGCATTAGGAATCCATTAACGCCATCAGACAGTACACAGTACACTAGGACCATACGGCTGGGAGAGTGTAGATAGCAGAGAAGATGTGTTGTAGATAGAGGAAGCTATTGGAATGGCTTTGGTGTGTGTGTTAATAGTCTGTATACGTCGTCGAGGTGTCCCCCGATTGGGTGCGAACATGATATACATGCTAAGACGTACTACCACACCCACTAAGTGTCCGACACGGCTGGGATCAAACCCAGGTCAAGCAGTTTCACACGCGAGCGTGCTCTCCACTCGACCGCTGCAGCTCTGATCCCACGTCTTTCTTGGTCTACCACTCTACCCTTTGGTGCAGCTCCCTCCGTGTTAGTGGACTTTTCACCCAACTTTGTTCATCCATCCTCTCCACATGTCCAAACCATTCAAGCCTGCTAATACGCATGTGATCAGTGTTGGAAGGAAGATTGACATAAGGGGAATACCGTACTTATCTTCCAGAGAACCCAAGCTTAATACTGTAATGCAATACAATGGAAATAAGACTAACAAACTTGCAAAATATACAAACCAAAACTGGGACGATACAAGATAAAAGCAAAAGAACTAATCAAAATCGCTCTGTGGAAATAACGCTTAATAAAATAAAATTATGAAAACCAAAATTAAAGCCCTGTGCCTCTAGTTAGTTATGTAGAGCAGATTAACCAGACCACTGAGCTCCATACGGAACTCTCATAGGTCTGGCCCTTTGCCTCTATAAATGGTACAGTGTTTGAGGTGGCATCTTGTGATTTTTATATATTTTGTTTATACCGTATTTTGTTACCGGTCTTTAACTCCTACCACAGCTCAGTAATGTACTTAAGATTAGAATATGACCATATGTGGCCTGTTAACCCCTTCAGCACCATGACGTCTTTATACCTTAGATTCTGACTAAAATTTGATGATTTTATGCAGTTTAAGAATGACCTATGTTACTAAGAGGGTTCATTGAGACCGTATTTACCCATTCGAGTCGTATAGGTAGATTATTATCTAAAGAAAATCGTCTAATGGTAACCAGAATAGGATACAAATTACGTAATGGTGGTGAAGGGGTTAAGATGAACAGAGTACTGTATAGTTAACTGGAGTAGTATATAATGCTGAATGTTGCAATTAATGGTGGTGAAGGGGTTAAGATGAACAGAGTACTGTATAGTTAACTGGAGTAGTATATAATGCTGAATGTTGCAATTAATGGTGGTGAAGGGGTTAAGATGAACAGAGTACTGTATAGTTAACTGGAGTAGTATATAATGCTGAATGTTGCAATTAGTTAACTGGTTTATTTAATGTTGAATTGGCTTAGTTGACTGACTTTGCTTTATAATACTGAATGTTGCAGATTGTTAACTGGTGCAGCGTATGAATGTTTATATGTAATTGTCAAAGTATTTTTTGGCTCATAAGATGCACTTTTATCCTAAAATTAGGTCCCCAAAATCAACATGCGTCCGAACAACCAAAGGGTGAAGTTTTGACTGAAATTTCAGAGTTGAAATACGACCCCATAGGCACCCCATACCAGTACCTAGCCACCCAAGGACTATACCTACAGTGCATTCATTCGACATATATCGACAGGCCCCGCCCACTTCCCCAACCGTTATCATACGGCTGGCATGACTGTGCGAGGTATGGGTATTCAAACGTCAGTTCAGTTCCCTCCCGTCTTCTGAAGGGGGAAGATGGCGTCTCCTGCCCATACCCCTGGCAGACCTGCTGGTTCTCCCCGACTTGTCAGTCAAGCCAGGAATATTGTATTAAATGTATTAAAGTATTTTGATAAGGAGAAAACTGAGCCAGTTGATGTGGTGGTGAAGAAAACCTCTGAGGCAACACAAGTTTCACAGCCATTGATTAACAAGATCAGAACTCAAGGCAGGAAGATTGAAGGAGTCTTTCATTCACCAGTTTACCAGCAACGGCTTTCACCCATACTTGGATCAATTGACAACTTGATCACTTCACACTATGAGAGAGAGAGAGGAAGGGAGGGAGACTGAGGTACACAGACAAGGGAGGGGGAGGCATTACGGTACCATACCCTATACACCCAAATGCAGTCGCTCGCTAAGCCTAGCTTAAAAATGTCTACCTCTGCTCTGCCCAAGTAGACGAGGTAACAATTGTAATGGAGTTTACTTTTCTGTACAATGGTATATGGTAATATTGTATAGTAAAGAATAACTGCAAATATGCATGTATTAAGTGACTTGTCCGAGATTGCGGTATGATAAGCTCTACTTCGTCTACGGCGCTGGTGGAAGCGTGCGGGGCCTGTCGATATATGTCGAATGAATGCACTGTAATCAATACATGTACAGTGTCGCTAATAAATGATGTCTCGGCACCTAGTATATTTTGATCAATAATTGGTATCAGCAATATCTAAGCTTCATTTCTTCATAAAATATACAAAAAAATTCCTACATTTACCCACCTAATTCAACATCTGACAGACATTAATACAGCACAGAGCAAGCCAAAGGTAATGACAGCTGGGACATTACTTATTAGCGCAACTGTACCGTACTTACAAATACAGTACTGTACTCCTTACTTATATAATTATATAATGTTGATTAGCAAAGCATTATAATGGCTGTGACTCAGTTACTGGGTTACACTATAATCCACTATTGTGCTTTGCTTATCAGCATAGTCATTAAAGTATTGATTACCTGTAAGTAAGTGTACAGTCGCGCTAATAAGTCATGTCCCAGCTGTCATTATGTTTGGCTTGCTCTGTGTTGTATTAATATCTGTCAGATATTGAATAGGGTGGGTAAGTGTAGGAACATGTTTGTATATTTCACTCGATATGAAGAAATGAATCTTTAATATTGCTGATACCAATTATTGATCAAAACATACTAATTGTCGAGACCACTTATTAGCGCGACTGTACCAATTCCAGTTTTATAGTTAGCGTAGCAATTCTGAGTCACTAGGTGATTAGGTACAGATGAGTGATACCTATGCCTAGCTTCAGGGCTTCAAAATATATATTTTTTTTTCCCGAAATTAGCCTAGCTTATTTTAAGGTGCGTCCTATCTTATGAGCCAAAAAATATGCTTTTTGTTTTATTTAATGTTTAAGCAGGTAACATATAATTAGATACAGTGTCTATTTGAATGCTCACATACACAGTTCCCAGTCCATATACAGTACTCACATAGTACAGTAATTGTGAAGTGTGTGTATGTGTGATGAATACTGAAGCATTTTAGAGATTGAAGGATTATGAATGAATATAATTAATAAGTACAATTCAATGTTTTTAGTAATTTTAATTCTGACAATTATATATACTGTTCCGTATCTTCAGTGAACACTTTTAGAATTTCCTTGATGTTTGCTCATATTTATAATTTATCATGAATGTCTTTCTATTAAGTTCAGTAACTAGTATACAGTACTATAGGCCATTCATTCTAGGATGGGCAGAAATCGTAACCTCTGACCTCTGTAACTCAAAAAGGGTTGGAGCAAATGAGCTGTTAATTTATACACATATTCCCTAGCCAAGTCTTCCTATTTGGTAGAAATATTAGCTCGATTACTCTAGTCCTTTTTGAGTTACAGAGGTCAGAGGTTACGATTTCTGCCCCAACCTAGAATGAACGGACTATATCCTCCTAATTCATAGTTTCTGATTTCAATTTATTTTGTTGATATTTATTGATTTACTTTTTGAGTACAGTAGTAAAGTAAATTAACCTCTTGTGTACCGTCGACGTCTTTATTTATTGGACTTCAGCTACATTTAGACGATTTTATGAAGCTTGGGAAAGACATGTGATAGCTTAAAGGATTAATTCATATTTTTTCACCAACCAACTTTACTTCTAAACTCAATTAATGAAATCAACAAATACATGTGGCACTCCAAGGACTCGAACCCAGGATACTCACACCGAAATTTTCTAGTCTTTTGATTGGCAGACGTCCCTCCTAATCTTCATAAAGTGGTCTAAAATTAAGATAGTCCATAGCCTTTTGATTGGCAGACGTCCTTCCTAATCTTCATAAAATCGTCTAAAATTGAGTTAGTCTATAGCCTTTTGAATTGGCAGACGTCCTTCCTAATCTTCATAAAATCGTCTAAATGTAGCCAAGATGAAATAAATACGACGTTACAGCCGTTTGATTGGCAGACGTCCCTCCTAATCTTCACAAAATCGTTTACATGTAGCCAATATAAAATAAACATGACGTTACCGGTACAGAATGGGTTAAGAAATTGCATGTTACAGTAAAAAGAAAAAGATACTCCCCCCTTTTTTGCCCCTCATTTCTGCATTTGTATAATTTATTTTCTCTTCTTGTTTTGTTTTGTTTTTATCATTTCAGTTGTAACTGGAGTTGCCAACTCTGTATGTCTACTTCTTAAATTAGGCAAGTGGTTTCATGGTTTCTCTCATTGTCACGCCGGAATCGTTTGCATTAACCCGTGCTGTACCGGTGACGGTGGTTTCATTGGATTTCGGCTACATTTCAAAGACGATTTTATTAAGCTTATGATGGATATGTGGTAGCTAAGAGGATTATTTTTATTGTTATAATGTAAAACTTACAAAATATATAAACCAAAACTGGGACGACACAAGATAAAGTCAAAAGAACCTACCAAATATTTGAGATAGCGTGTAGCCTTATAATGGCTTCTAAGCTGAATATAATGGTCTGATAATTGCCAGCATAGAATGCAAAGGACGTCACCGGTACTGAATGGGTTAAGGGTTTCGGCATCTGGGGCCCGGATACTCAAAGGCGGTCACATAATTCTCCCCCCCCCCCCCACTTGGTGAGCGACGTACAGTACCACATATTACCAAACACCTTACTAATTGTCTATTAGAGCACATCATCAGCTCTTAAGTTCATACAATCCCAGCCAAAAATGTAGGCCTTGCATGGTTAATTTTGAGGAATATATACTGTAGCAGGATCTGCTGAATTATAATAATAAAATCTTACACGCATGTACGACAATTATTCAAATACTGGATATGTTTTCAATGTCCCAAACTTTGAATGATTAGGGAGTCGTTAGTTACGGTACTATACCCCGTTATCTCAGACAGAATTTGAAGTATTGCCGACTCTAAAATATCCATGTATGAGGTCAAAATCGGAGTGTAGTAGACTAGTAGGGAAATATGATATACTGTAGTTAGCGTTTTGAGTATCCGAGCCTTGGATTGTTACAGCCGCTATTTTGCATACCTTGTGTTGCTGCTGTGTAGTGTCTGCCGCCTCTTAGTGCACAGTCAACGGTAAAAGTTATGTAGGCTAATGCCTCCACAACTTGAAGCGTTTATTCCATCTCTAATAGTAATGCCTCCACAACTTGAAGCGTTTATTCCATCTCTAGTTGTAATGCTTCCACAACTTGAAGCATTTATTCCATCTCTAGTTGTAATGCCTCCACAACTTCTAGCGTTTATTCCATCTCTAGTTGTAATGCCTCCACAACTTCTAGCGTTTATTCCATCTCTAGTTGTAATGCCTCCACAACTTGAAGCGTTTATTCCATCTCTAGTAGTAATGCCTCCACAACTAGAAGCATTTATTCCATCTCTAGTTGTAATGCCTCCACAACTTGAAGCGTTTATTCCATCTCTAGTTGTAATACCTCCACAACTAGAAGCATTTATTCCATCTCTAGTAGTAATGCCTCCACAACTTGAAGTGTTTATTCCATCTCTAGTTGTAATACCTCCTCAACTTGAAGCGTTTATTCCATCTCTAGTAGTAATGCCTCCACAACTTGAAGCATTTATTCCATCTCTAGTTGTAATGCCTCCATAACTTCTAGCATTTATTCCATCTCTAGTAGTAATTCCTCCACAACTTCAAGCGTTTATTCCATCTCTAGTGGTAATGCCTCCACAACTTGCAGCATTTATTGCATCTCTAATTGTACAGTAATGCCTCCACAACTTCAAGCGTGGAGAAGTGTTAATCCGAACAGTACCGGTAGTGTCCTTTTCATTACTGTATAGTCTATAAACTATTAGACGATTTTATGCAGTTTAGGAAGGATGTCTTACCCACTAAAAGTCTACAAACTATCTCAATGAATCCTTTTAGCTACCATATATCCTTCCTAAGCTTCGTAAAATCGTCTAAATGTAGCTAAAGTCAAACAAAATGGATGTCACCGGTACTGTATGGGTTAAGGTCAGATTTAAATATACTACAGTCCAATTGGTGAAAAGCAAACCCATCTGAGGCATTACAATCCTTGAGACTTTTAACCTAAGACAAATTTATTCAGCTTTGGAATGATATCGGAATCATTGGTCTCTTAATGTTATTGCTTATTAACATTATTACTAACTCCTAGGCCTGACTGTCTGCAGCTTATGTGTGGCATTGCTTGTAAAGTATTTGTGTTGATATGTGCTTCTATTAATTCTAAACACTTTGCTTTTATTGACTCTTAGAATACGGTAATGGGACGTTCAGATAACCAGATGTCGCCCACATTTTTATATTTTCTTAGCAGGTACACTCACACGTACTAAAAGCTGCTCAAGGGTTAGTCTCCCCCCTTTCCCCCCATCTACCCTGAACAGGTGGTAGCGGGGGAGACAGGTCCACGTCTACCCCACCTTCCACCCGCTAACATACTCCGCTTTTATCAATACAGTATTGGCTTTTGCTTGGTACTAGTTGATTTTGAATCCTTTTTAATACAGACATCGGAGAAAATATCTTATTGGAAATTATAAATGCTTTGCTCCTGTTTCATGCAGCCTTCTGAGTTTGTAGAGAATACCATTGTTATTTTCAGTAAAGTAAAAAATAAATAAGTTGAGAGCCTAATTATATACATTGTGGCTTAGTTTTATCCCATTTTCTTATTTAACCCCTTCTGTACTGGCGACGTCTTTTTAAACTTTATTTTCTGGCTACTGTATGACGATTTTATTCAGTTTAAAAAGGCCTCCAGCAATTTACAGGGTTCGAAGTATCCCACTTAACTGTTTTTACTACCACCGATCCTTTTTAAACTGCACAAAATCGTCTAAATATAGCTAGAATAAAAGTAAAAAGACGTCGTCGATACAAAAGGAGTTAAAGCTACATTTGCCAGACTCTATGATAACATATAAAGATTCCATACGTGTTTTGGTATGAACTTCACTTGTCAAAATTAACCCCTTCTATACCGGTGATGTACTTTTCATTATATTCTGTACCAACTAAATGGCTACAGACTATCTCACTTAACCCTTTTAGCTGCCATGTATCCTTCCTAAGCTTCATAAAATCGTCTAAATGCAGCTAAAACAAACGCGAGAATACGTCACCTGTACAGAAGGGATTAACGGTGATTTTATTGCTTGTGTATACGTGAGTGAAGAAATGTGTTGTACCATTTTACTGAGCTATCTTATGGTTATTTTGTATTATTATTATTATTATTGCAGTTTTGGGTGTGTAATGTATTTTCTCAACCATAGTGTAGCTTTTCTTTATACTGTACTGTATTTGTAAACAATCTCAGTTAAATGTAGTTTTTAAGTAGTTTTGGGTAACCATTTGTTTGCTCTCTCACCTGTTACACTCTTTTTCTCTCTCTCTTGCTCTCTCTCACTCTTTCCCCCTGTCCCTCCCTCTCTCTGGCTGTTTGCTTGTCTGTAGTTTACCTCTTTAGTTGGACCTGTAACTTGTCGCTCTTTCCGTTCGTTCTCCCCCTCCCCTCCCTCTTTCCTCTATCAAAGGTCAGAATATTTTATGCAGGCGACTAACTCTCACTCTCACTCTCTCCATCCCCCCCCCCCCCCTCTCTCTCCATCCCTCCCCCCCCCCCCCCTCTCTCTCCTCCCTCCCCCCCCCCCCCTCTCTCTCTCTCTCTCTCTCTCTCTCTGGCCGTTTGCTTGTCTTTTCTTTTACCTGTTTAGTCGGACCTGAAACTTGTTGCTCTTGCCGTTCGTTCCCCCCCCCCCCCCCGCTCCCCCCCCTCCCCTCTTTCCGTTCGTTCTCCCCCCCCCCCCTCTTTCCGTTCGTTCTCCCTCCCCCCTCTTTCTGTTCGTTCTCCCCCCCCCCCCTCCTTTTTTCGTTCTCCCCCCCCCCCCCCCCCCCCCTCTTTCCGTTCTTTCTCCCCCCCCCTCTCTTTCCGTTCGTTCTCCCCCCCCTCTCTTTACGTTCGTTCTCCCCCCCCCCCTCTTTCCTCTCTCAAAGGTCAGAATATTTTATGCAGGCTTGCACTCTCTCACTCGCACTCATTCTCTCTTTTTTTTTTTTTCTTCTATTTCTTCCTTCCTTCCTTTCTCACTCTCACACATTCACTCACTCTCTTGTTTTGTTTCCTTCCTTCCTTTACTTCCTTCCTTCCTTCTTCATTTTCTCTCATACTCACTTGTTTTTCTTCCTTTTCTCCTTCCTTCCTTCCTTCCTTCTTTCTTCATTCTCTCCCACAATCACTCATTCTCTTGTTTTTCTTTCTTCCATTCTCCCTTGTTTTTCTTTCTTCCTTTCTCCCTTCCTTCCTTCTTAACTTTTCTTCCTTCCTTCCTTCCTTCCTTTGTTCATTCATTCATTCATTCATTCCTTTTCTCCTTCCTTCTTCCCTTCTTTCTCTTTCCTTCCTCACTCACTCTTACTTTGTCACACTCACTCATTCTCTCACATTCACTTACTCTCTCTTTTGTCTTTTTTCCCTTTCTTCCTTCCTTCCTTCCTTCCTTCCTTCCTTCTGTACAGCACCGGTATCCTCTTTTCTTCTCTCCTCTCCTTTCTTCTCTCACTTTCTCCCTCAGTCTCTCATCATTTTGTATCATAATATTGTCTCCCGTTTTCAGTTTCCTTCCATTAATGTCCCCCGTTTTCTGTATCTCATGACCGACCGCCATAATTTACCCCGAGTGTTTACCTTACCCCATTCCCCCGCCCCCGTTAACATCCATGTTCTGTTGTCTCAGGATGGGGACAGCGAAGGGGACAGCGGGTTCGTGACGCCGGACAGCACCACCAAGGAGAAAGTATCGTCGTGTGGCTTCATCGAGGGACAGGATGTGCTCTCTCACGGCAAGGACGGATTATTCTACCTCGGGGTTATAGTAGTGGTACGTGGAAATCTATATTTATAGTTATTTGGTTTTATGTGTATTATTTATTGATCTTGGCCTTCCTAAACTACTGTGTTGTTGTTGTTGTTCCCCAGACTGTCAGGCGAGCAGTCCTGAGTCCGGTTGACCGAAGCCGCTCCAGATGCTCGGGCCCCCGAAGGGGCTAGGGTGAGATGAGACCTGTCTCTGAGAGCGGGGGAGGGGATCATCGGCCCACAGGCTTTTACCCCCGGGCCAATGCCCCCACCATCCGAAGCCTCCCTTGCAGTCCCACCCAATCGGGTGGTCTCACCAGCACCTAGAAGGAAAAGTAGTACTGTACAGGAAAAGATATTAGTACAGTAGTAGTTCCTGAGAAAACAAAGACATTAACTTATACAACTTTGGGAAGTAAATATTTGTTGTCACCTTTGTCGAAAAGTTGATGAAATATTTTAAGTGAGGAGTGCCTATATGATGATGTCAATAAAGTATTATATCCCCACTTGTTCCTTTTGTTCAGGTTGACAGTGACAATGAGCGTTGTCTGGTACAATTTGAGGACAACACCGCCCATTGGTCCCTGTACAAGGATATCTCCAAACTTAAGCTGCCCGAGTCTGATGACCTGTGTGTGGTGTGTAAGTCCTCCAAGGGCTGGGACACTAATGAGATCGTCCTCTGTCAAATCTGTGAACAGGGATATCATCAGGATTGTTTACAGGTAAGAGATCATTAGATAAGGTTTGTTTGATGTTACCGTAAAATGGCTTAACTTCGGTCAAGGGGGTATACTTCGGACATTTCTGGATAAAAGTTTATATGGTACAGTGGCTCTGCATCATGGAAGAACACCGCAGACATACTTGTTTATCCATAACATCATGTATTTATCCCATAACTGCGGTTCATTATATTTGTTTCCAGAATGTCCGAAATTATCTCCCTGTCCAAAGTTACATCATTTTACTGGTACAGTACTCTATTTAAAAAAAGTCACAATAATCTACTTAAGGAAGAGATATGTGTAGCATGTGAGGATGTGTGTGGAGTAAGAAGAAGAGGGAGGGGAGTGAAGGGTACAGCATGGTGGACTGAAGAAGTAAAAATAGCTGTTGAAGACAAGAAGAAAGCATCCTGTCATATGTAGGGGTGTCTCTGCAGTACCTGAACCACCTGGTAGTGTAGAGTTTGGGGCATGTGCACCTGGTATGTGACAATAAAGCCGGTATCACACGAGAGCTTTTATAGTCAACATTCGATGATCAAAATTCTTCTGGCATAATTTCTGGTATCAGAAACTAGACTGGTGATAGACGAATTTAGGTGACCGATATATTTAAATTGTTAATTAACTTCATAAGCTGCCAGACCAGTGTTGAGGATAAATGTTAGGCGAAAAAACGCTTGTGTGATACCGGCTTAAGTTTAGTAACTTGGGCAAGATGATTACTGCTGATGTTGGGGCTGAGGCCTGCTCAGTCGCGAGAGTCGGCAGTGGATGGAAGAAGTAGAGAGAGATGCTGACGTTACTGACCATGAAAGGGCTCTCTATGACTAAAGGGAGATTATATAGCATATGTGTTAAGTCGGTATCACACGATCGCTTTTTCCCTCAACATTTATACTCAACACTGGTCTTTTATTGTTTTGTCACCTAAATTCATCCATCATTAGTCAAGTTTCCGATACCAGTGCAAAATATTCCAAAAATGTTGTCAGAAAATTTTTGATCATCGAATGTTGACTATAAAAGCTCTCATGTGATATCGGCTTTAGAAGTGTAATGGTGTAAGCTATGCTAAAAAAAACCCTGGCCAGTCAAGATAGAAGATGAAAATAGGGTGGAACGAAATGAAAAGAGAATGATGAGATGGATGTGTGGGTCTGCTATGAGAGACCGAACCCCCAGTGTGGAACTATGATTACAGTACAGGTCTCCCTCAATATCCAATGCCCCAATTTACGATATTAAATATTATAGGTTTTTAGGCGTTTGGGTTTGGGTTTTGGCTGGTCCGAGAACGCATTCCTATTTACCCCATTAATTTTAGGGTTCGCTATACAATTTGTCTATATAAGATCGGGTTTTCAGGAATTTAACCCAATCGTAAATCAAAGGCGACCTGTACTAAATACCGTGTAGTTTCTTTCAGCTTTCTAACTTATATTTTCATGTTTGCAGCCAAGAATAAGTGAGGACTTTTGCGTGGGCGAGGGTCGGTGGGAGTGCCCCAGATGTGTGGGGGACTCGGCGATGGAGAAAGAGGAGCGCAAGAAATCCCGCGAGGGTTCACCACGCAAACACCGGACCTCACGCTCTCACACACACAACAGTACCACCACACAGGAGCAGGAGTGTTCTAAACTAGTCCTTCCTTATGATGTACGTACCTACAGTCAGGGTCTTAATAATGTTTGTTTTCATTAATTTCAATATTCATGTAATTTTCCAATCATTAGGTTTGATATTCTTGTTATAGGTAGCGCCAGCGAACTTGACAATAATCTTGACCCGTTAACTTCTTATAACTCGAAATGAATAAGAACAATCGGGCTGACGTTTTTATCATTTGGGAAGAGTACACCAGGAAATAGGTGTGGATATTTACAGCCAGTTTTCTCTAGGCCCTTTTGAGTTACAGAGAGGTCAGGGATCAAGATTATTGTCAAGTTCGTTGGCGCTAGCTATAGTACTGTTAAGCATATGGAGATATTTTGGGCTTTTATGGATTTTGAAAAAGTGTATGATCGTGTGGATCAAGAAGCAATATGGAAGGTGTTATTATGAAATGTGAGGAAATTTGTCGAGCAGTTAAGAGTTTTTATGAAGAGAGCAGAGCGTGGGTTAAAGTAGGAAATGGTGAGTTAAGTGAATGGTTTGAGCCGAATGGTTTGAGCCTAAGCATTGCTAAGAATGCCTCTAAAAAACTGGGACTCCTGTACAGAGTTCGAGAATTCTTCACTGACGAGCAGTTGGCCGTAATATATAAAAGTCATGTGCGCTCTCAGATGGATTACTGTTCACCTCTGTGGGGTGGAAGTGGAGTGGTTGCATTGAGGCAGTTGGACAAAATTCAAAATAAAGCTATTAGATTAATCAATAACCCTGCAATCACACAGGACCTTCCTACATTAGCCATACGAAGAAACGTTGCATCCCTTGCATTATTCTACAGATATTTTCACAGCAATTGTTCCGAGGAACTTGCTTCAATTGTGCCGCCTCTCCACATCTTTCCCCGTAGAACTAGGGCAGCTGAGAGCGCCCATGAATTTACACTTTCTCCTCCACAATGCAGAACTTCTGCTTATCAGAATTCATTTATCCCCAGAGCTACTACTCTTTGGAATTCACTTCCCTCGAATTGCTTTCCACAAACTTACAATCAACAAATGTTTAAATCCAGTTGTTACAAACATTTTATGAATGGAGGATGCCTTTAGGCACATGGACCTTTTTGTTTTATCTGTGTTTTTCCTTCCTCCGTTCATTGTCTCTTAAAAAAAACAAAAAAAAAAAAAAAAAAAATGTAGGTCTGCGACAGGGTTTTGTAATGTCACCGTGGCTGTTTAACCCTTCCAGCCCGGGTGTCATTGTGAAAGGACACCGCGAAGGAAGGGCAGGAGCCCGGGTGTCCTATTAAAAGGCAGTAAGCTTGAAAGCCTATTAACCCTCCAGACCCGGAAGAGCTCTTGAACGCTCATAAAAAACACACCCTAGCTACCCGGAAGGTCTCTTGAACGCCCATGAGCTTAAAGCCTGTAAGCTTGGTGTGCGAGGCGTACGTCCGACGCATGTAAACAACAGCCGGCTGGACCGACGCCCCGCATCTCCGGCCACAAGAAGGAGTGCGTCGCTTGTTCGTGTGTGCCTGTATGTTATTGTTAAGTATCGAAAAGTAGTGTAAAGTGGCTGTTTTTGCCATAAAGTTATCTCCAATGAAATCATCATCACAACTGAACCAGTTGACTTAGAGAGCTCTACTTAACGCCATTCTACAGGTACTAAACACATCTACGATTGGGGATGCACCGGAATGCGGAAGCAGTCAGAATAACATAGATACGGTAGCCTAGGCGTAGACGTTTTTCGGCCAAAACCCCCGGATTTCGGGGAATATTTATGTAATGCGTAGCCGGGGCTGGAGGGTTAAGCTTGGTCTGAACGCTGTGCGTCCGACGCATGTAAACAAAGCCGATCGTTGCGTCACCGCACCTCCGAAAACAATAAGGAGATGTCGGATCAATGTTATTGTTGTGACGTCAGACGAAATTAGTGTCTGAAAAGCTCCGATATTGTCAACATCGCGGAAAAATTCGCTCCACTGAAATCGTCATCACAACTGAACCAGTTGACTTACAGAGCTCTACTCAACGCCAGTCTACAGATTGAAAACCGCACTACGTTTATAGATGCGTGGGAAATTTCTAGCAGTTAAAATAAACAAAAATACGGTAGCCTAGGCCTAGACGTTTTTCGGCCAGATTGCCCGGGTACCCCGCACTGTCATTAGGAGGGCTAGCCCGGGCCAGGAGGGTTAATGTATACAGTATATGGATGGTGTGATGAGGTAGGTGAAAATGAGAACTATGGGTAGAGGATTGGGTAATTTTAGTAGGAAAGAATGGTAGAGATTGGGAGTTGAACCAGTTGCTGTTCGCTGATGACAGCATTGGCGGCGGATTCTGAGGAGTAGTAGGTAGTAGTAGTAGTAGTAGTAGTAGTTTGTGGGAGGAGGAAGCTGAAGGTGAACGTCAATAAAAATAAAGTGATGGTGTGTAATAGAGGTGCTCATAGGGGGAATCTAGATGTGAGGCTAGGTGATTGAATCTAGTCCTTCAGGCGTACAAGTACGAGTAGGCTGGGATGGTATGGACATGTGGAGAAAATGGATGAACAAAATTGGGTGAAAAAATGCAGGTCTGTGATTGTGGAGGGAGCTGCGCCAAGGGGTGGACCTAGGAAGACCTGGGATCGAACTATACGTGCCGATCTCAAATCCAAAAACTTGACAAGTGAAGCAGCCCTTAACAGGGTTGCCTGGAACGCCACCATTAGGACAAGAGATTGAAACTGCACGTATGTGTGGCGCACTCAGTCTTAAAATGTTATGTTTGTATGTAGGTGCCTGTCCCGGGAAGTCAAAGGGGTTAGAGATTGTTTTTGTATAAGGTCTCATTGGCCAGCCTGACTCATAATCTAATAATGTTTTTTTTGTTTTCCCCCAGAGAAAGTTGTTAACGTGGGACCAAGGCCACAAGAGTAACCAACAACAAACCTACTGTTACTGTGGTGGTCCGGGGGAGTGGTATAACCGTATGTTGCAATGTCAACGCTGTAAACAGTGGTTCCACGAAGCCTGTGTCCCGGACTGTTTACTGCATCCTTTACTATATGGTGATAGGTGAGTTTGTCTACGGGAGGTTTACTGTAGTTTGTTCATTATATGTAGGCTAAAAATCTAAAATAAAATAAAAAGTAAAATAAAACAAAAAACATCTAAAATAAAAATAGGAAAAGTGGGGATTGGGCCTGAGTAAATAAATATAGCTATATAGAAAAATCTTGACCACTAATCTCCATAGCTACCAAATCGATAAGAGTAATCGAGGTAATATTTCTTCCCAAATTGACTAATTCCTTGCAACGTGAAGATAGTATTTACCTAATTGCCTAATTGTATTTACCTAATTGTAGTAATAGTAATAGTATAGATATCTTATCAATATTTGTATTTTTTACTATTGTTAATGTCTTGTCATGTTGCAAATTTGATTTTAAATAATATTTTGACATTTAACATGTAGTTTCTTTATTCATGCAGAGTTTAGTAAAATTTGCCAGAACGTCCCGGACTTCCCAAACTTGACTACTTCCTTTAACGTGACGATAGTGCGTTGTTATATGTGCGATTGGTTTGCTTGGGAAACAGATTAACTTGCTCATGTAGTGATGTACACCCTATGTGGTGGATTGTGTTCTTTTATTTAATAATTTTCATTTTAGTAAGCGTTGTTTCCACATAGCGATTTTGATAATTTAATTTGACTTTATATTGTCCTTGTCCCAATTTTGGTTTGTTTAGTTTGCAAGTTTTACATTTTAATTTACAGGAGTTGAGCTAAGCTCGTGTTGTCCCGTCTCTCAGTCTACTTTTTATCCAATTTTTTCTTGAAAATATGGATGTTCCTTGCCCCTACCACCTCCTCCTCCAGCCCATTCCATTTGTTAATACATCTATAGGGGAAGCTAAACTTCCTGATATCGTTCTTGCAGGTAGGTCTTTTTACTTTGTAGCTGTGGCCTCTAGTTATTCCTGTATCCATAATTAATATATCCTCCCTATCCAGCCTCTCCAGCCCCCGGGTACATTTGTACATCATTATCATGTCTCCCCCTCTCTCTCCTCTCTTTTAGACTCGGTAGATTTAATTTGTCTAGCCTCCCTTCATATGGCAGTTCTCTGAGACTTGGAACCAATCTAGTGACTGCTCTCTGGATTCTTTCTAACTTGTGAATATGCTTCTTTAGATGCGGGGACCACACCACTGCTGCATACTCCAATCTTGGTCTAATCATACTCTTCATAATTTTCGCTACCATGGTCTCATCCAAATAGTTCAGAGCAACTTTCATATTCCCGGCCATTGCATACATTCCGCTAAAGAGCTTGTTAATATGTTTCTCTGGCGACAAATTATCTTGTATAATCAACCCTAAATCTTTTTCTTTTTCGGCCTTGCTAATTTTATTATCTCCCATCCTGTACTCCCAATTTGGTCTATTCACACTTCTTCCCATATTTAACACATGACATTTACTTATATTAAATTTCATTTTCCACTTGGTGCTCCATTCGTATATTTTATCTAAATCCCCTTGCAGCTCCTCACAACTACTTTTATTTGTTATTTGTCTCATAATTTTTACGTCATCTGCAAACATTGACATGTAAGAGTTTATGCCTATCGGCAGGTCATTCACGTACATAAGGAACATGAGAGGTGCCAATACAGATCCCTGCGGCACACCACTCTCAACTTTCCGCCACGATGAGTAAGTTCCTCTAATGTTGGTCCTCATTTCCCTATCTGTTAAATAGCTCTCCATCCATTTCAGCAAACTCCCCCTGACACATCCTAGCGTCTCAAGCTTAGATAACAATCTCTTATGTGGTACCTTATCGAATGCTTTGGAAAGGTCTAAGTAGACGCAGTCCACCCATCCGCCTCTTTCTTGGAGTACATCTATCACCCTACTGTAATAACATAGCAAACTGGTAACACAAGATGTCCCTTCTCTGAATCCAAATTGCTTTGGGGTTATTATCTTCTTTCTCTCCAACATTTTCATCCATCTCTTCCTAATTAGCTTTTCACAAATCTTGCATACAATACTAGTAAGTGAAACTGGTCTATAGTTTAGAGGGTCCTCAGGGTTTCCATTCTTGTATATCGGAATGATATTAGCTCTTTTCCATTCAACAGGAACCTGTCCTTTATCTAAGGAAGCTTGAATTATGTCCCTCACTGGCTCCACTAATTGCTCTGCACACTCCTTTAAAACCCAGGCAGACACTTCATCCGGTCCCATAGCTTTCCTTACTTCAAGTCCTCTCATCGCAGATAACAGCTCATCTCTAGTTATTTCAATCTTACTAAGACCACTCTCCAGTACTCCCGCCTGTGGTTCGTCAAAACCTTCCTCTCTAGTAAAAACTGACCCCAATTTGTTATTCATTACCTCACACATGTCCGATACATTTTCATACGTCCTAGCATCAACTCTTAATTTAGTCATTTGTTTCTTTACCTTCAACTTACTGTTTATATATTTATAAAATAATCTAGGGTCACTTTCACATTTATTTACTATGTTCTTCTCATAGTTCATTTTAACTTGCCTAATTATGTTAACATATCTATTCCTCTCCTGTTTATATTTATTCCGATTACTCTCAGTGTTCCTTCTTCTTAATCTAGCCCAAGCTGCATCACGCCTACCCAAAGCTCTTTTGCATTTCAAATTAAACCAATCTTTCTGCTTAGTAAAATTTCCAGTTTTATATCTTGGGACAAACATATTGGTTCCTACTCTATAAATTTCGAGGAATCTACTATATTTACCTTGTACGTCCCGTTCCTTCAAAATAAGATCCCAATCTACTCCCTCTAAATATCTTTTCAAGGATACATAATCAGCTTTACTATAATTTAATCTGTCATTTATGTAGCTATTGTCTAATCTATTGGCATTACTCGAGGTCAACTTCCATTTTAGTAATAGGTGATCACTTTTACCTACAGGACATAGATAGTTTATATCACTAATTTCGTGAGGATCTTTTGTAAAAATCAGATCGAGTTTAGAAGGTTCGTTATTACCCCTCATTCTTGTATTTTCCTTCACATGTTGTGTAAGTACATTTTCCGTAACCAACTCCACTAGCCGACTTCCCCAAGATCTCTGATTTGGCCCTGCATCTCCCGATTCCCAATCAACCTCACTACAGTTGAAATCTCCTACCAAGATCAATCGATTCTTCCTTAAAAGCAATCTTCTCAACGACTGAATCATATCCTCTACCATCTCCTCAAACTCCAACTCCCTCCATGCTCTGGTCTTTGGTGGCATGTAAGCTACTGCTATGTCTAGCTTTTTTCCTTCTATATCATTGAGTTCAACTGCCATTATTTCTGCCTTGTCATTATTTAACTCCACGTGCTTTGCTGTCATAGGGTTCTTAACTAATACTGCCACTCCACCTCCCCTTTTACCCTTTCTATCATTTCTCCATATATTATATCCTTCACTAAACACTATGTTGCTGTCAAAGTCCTGGTTCAGCTTTGTCTCTGTCAAACAGACTATCTGTGGTTGATCTTTTCTTAATATATTATCTAACTCTACCTTTTTACTGTTTATTCCATCTATATTAGTGTAGTAGCACAGTATATTTGAATCCACCTCCTTGTTTCTCTTCCCTCTCTGCCTCCTACCAGGTTCACCTCCTCCTCCTCCATCCCTTCCCTGACCCAGTTCCACCTCCCCCACTAATTCTATTCTCCTCCCCCCTCTCTCTCCCTCTGTTCCACCCTCTCCACCACATCCTGGCTCTCTCTCCGGTCCCCTGCTCCCTGCATTATCTCTCGCTCCGTCTCCTTGCTTTGACTTCGTACTTGTCTCTCTGTCTCTTTCCCTATCACTCCTCTTACTTTCGGTTCTTGGTGGCTCCTGATGTACCACTTCCTTACTTGCCCTTCCCTTATTCTCCAAAAAAAAATTTCTTCTTTTGCTCTTCAGACAACTTTCCATTCTCTTCATCAGCCTTAGCTTGGAGTTCCCTTAACTGTTCTCGTTCTTCTACACTTAGGTCCTTTTTTACCCTTATATGATTCAGCTCTGTCGAATTTAATTTCCAGCTCACATTGGCTACTGCTTCTGCTGTTGATCTAAACTTTAGTTCCACTCTTAGTGGTCTCATCTCGCCCTTCTTATATATTCCTAACCTTCTCACCTCCTCCAGTTCTTTTACCCATCCATAACCCTCGTCTAAGTAATCCAGTATCCCCTTGACTTTCACAACATCCCTTTCCTTTCTTACCTTCATATCTGCCAGGTGCTCTTCCACATCTCCAAAGATTACTACACACTTACCTCTATCTATTGTCTCTCTCACTACCTTCTCTTTCTTCTTTAAAACTTGCACTACATTTTTTTCAAACTCTTTCTTTTCCTTTTCTCTCTCTTCCTTCTGCTCCTTCACAATTTCTTCAAGGGCTACCATCGTGGCACTCTCTACCCTTGTCCACTCATTTTTTACCTCACTAATTCCTTTTACTTCCTCACTCAGGTGGCCCTCATATTCCTTAAGCTGAGCCTTGAGTGCCACATTTTCCGACGCTAACTCGTCTACTCTGGCCATCACTGCCTCTAGGCTGTCACTTACTGGCCTAGGCCTATCCACCCCGCTAGTAACGCCACACATATCGGACAAAACTTCTACTTTAGCCCCTAACTCCTTCCTCCAATTTTCCATCACTCCCCTCCATCTCACAAGACCCATTAATTGTTTTTTCATACTTGCCAACTGATCATCCTTGTCCTCGGTGATAAAGCCTTCAAATTCATAATCCTCCTCATCCCCAGCTAGGCTTTCACGCCTTCCCGCCATCGCGAGGTGGTCGTCTGCCAGCCTAAAAACAACAATCGCCCCACTATCCCATCTCACTCCAGGAACTGTTTTACTTAATCCATATTTTCAATTACTTGGAATATCCAATTAAATCTGAATTGCTCATAAAACACCTAATTACTTATTGAAATGCACATATAAATTTCCGGGACAACACTTAGACACTCCTATCAACTTCACACAAGGTAACTCATTATCGGGGAGCAGCTGCGAGGTGTTGACAGCTCGGAGGTCGGCGGAGGTGTCAATAAGATTGCATTGTTATGTGTGCGATTAGTTTGCTTGGGAAACAGATTAACTTGCTCATGTAGTAATGTACACCCTATGTGGTGGATTGTGTTCTTTTATTTCATAAATTTGATTTTAGTAAGCGTTATTTCCACATATCAATTTTGATAAGTTCTGCTTTTATATTGTATCGTGCCAGTTTTGGTTTGTTTATTTTGCAAGTTTTACCATTTAATTATTTACGTGTCAGGTTTTATGTATTCGTTTGTGCACTGTGTAACTTGCAATATCTAACTCCTTCCCTATTTCTGTGGCAGGTTTTATGTATTCGTGTGTGCGCTGTGTAACGAGGGTTCTGAGTTCCTGCACCGACTGGACATGAAGTGGGTGGACATCGTACATCTGGCCATATTCAACCTCACCCTCCAGGACTCCAAGACTTACTTTGAGTACGAGGAAACCATTACACAGTGGATCAACGAGAATTGGGAGATATTACAGACGCCTTTTGGGGTAGGTTCAATATACGTAAACTCTTATTCATTCTCTCTCATTATTTCTATTATCTATAATCGTAGGCTTGTGCATAATTCTTTAACTGTCTTGATAGCGTAATGCATAAATGCGCGTAATTTTGGTGTGAGTATCCTAGGTTTGAGTCCTTGGAGTGCCACATGTATTTGTTGATTTCATTAATTGAGTTTAGAAATAGAGTTGGTTGGTGAAAAAAATATGAAAAAAAAAAAAAAAAAAAAAAATCGGAATTAATATTAACAACACCACAATGCCCGCCCGCCTCACATCCAGGCATGACCCTTCATATATACGGGCTCCATGGGCCAGGCGCCTGACGAACTATTATCTAGTCCAACTGGCGCCCGACCCCCTCTCCCAACGGCCGTGTTATCACTCATCTATTCACAAGCCTTCTCCATTCATTCCTATTTATTACCACTTCCCTTGCCTGTTCTATAGTCATCCCTCTATCTTCCAACGCTTTTATTACACCATCTCTCCAACTCAATGGAGGTCTTCTTATGAAACA
This sequence comes from Paralithodes platypus, assembly GCA_032716605.1. Lineage (NCBI taxonomy): Eukaryota > Metazoa > Arthropoda > Malacostraca > Decapoda > Lithodidae > Paralithodes > Paralithodes platypus. Next base: position 40,973 of record CM064512.1, read on the forward strand.
GATTAACTTCCTCATGTAGTAATGTACACCTTATGTGGTGGAGTGTGTTCTTTTATTTATAAATTATTATTTTACTTAAGCGTTGTTTCCACATAGCGATATTGATTAGTTGTTTTGTCTTTTTGCGGTGTTCGTATAAGTTTTGGTTATTTTACCTTTATCTTGTATCGTCCCAGTTTTGGTTTGTTTAGTTTGCAAGTTTTACATTTTAATTGGCCTGTTTTTATTCCAGTTACAAAATATGAGGGTCAGCGAACGGAAACACGAGGTTTTAAGAGTCCTGGAGGCCAATAGACCAAGGTACGTGATATAGGGAACTATAATCTGTTTCTTTTCAACTGATGGTAAATTGGCCACTTGCGAGTTTCATTCTATAAGGAAGTTGGAGTTGTAGACATCGATATTTAGCAGAACTACCAGCTAAAATATGGTTGTAGTTCATATATAAATACATAAAACCCAATTCAACATACTCTTTAGCCATCAGAAACCTACATTATTATTGCATTTCTAGTTACCATCGATCTCTACAGCTCCAACTTCCTTATAGCCTAAAGGTCAATTGCAAAGTTCCCATCAAGATTCCTCAGTTATTTTGAAGATTTTGGAGTGAAAAATGGTGCTAATTTTTGTTTTCTCTCTCTCTCTCCCTCTGGTGTGAGTATCCTAGGTTCAAGTCCTTGGAGTACGGTACCACATGTATTCATTACTTTCAATTATTTCATAAGTTAGGTTTATTTGTAAATTAATTGGTGGGTTGGTGAAAACAAATATAATTTATTTGATCAGTAACCTGTTAGTTCGTTTTCGAGTTTAATATTTTAATTTATTGTACTTGTAATATTTGTTTCAGGTTCAAATGTGGTCGTGAGATAAAGAAAAAGACGAGCATCTGGGGTCTGAGATTGAGAGTGCCCCCGCCGGTGCCAGCCATCACCCTCCCCTACCACACACCCATCACCGACACATCCATCAAACACATCACTCTCAGGAACAAGAAGACTCGCAATGCTGACAGGTAACACTGACTTTATTTCAACATATTAACCCTTTCAGATCCGGGTACTGTATTCAGAAATATAATTATCTTAGTCTCATAATTACCTCTCCAAAATTAGTTTTCTGCCCACAACTCGGTCAATGACAACTGCAGAGGTTGAAATAATTTAACAAAAAGTTTTTAAACACCCCTGATGGTCACAAAGGTTTTAAAGTATCCCCAAAAGGATGCAAAGGAATGCAATAAGATAAGAATGGTGAGATAAATGTGTGGTGCCAAACTGCAAGATAGGATATCAAGTGAGGAGCTAAGGAGAAGGTTAGGTATCAAGAGATCAGTGATGTGATGAGTATCCTGTCCACTAACACACCTCCTCTCTCTCCGGCAGTCCACCCATCCCACGAAGCTACAAGTTACGAGAGGACAAGCTGGACGAGACCGACGACTCCCTCTCCCGCTTCAGTCCAGCCAAGAAGCGTCCGGGGTCGCTGAGTGAGGGTGAGGGAGGAGGAGGGGGGGCGGGTGAGGAGAGAGCCATAATGATGATGATGATAGATGGAGAGGAGGAGAGCCCCAACAGTACCGGTAACAAGAGAAAACGGAAGCGGGAGTTGGATATTCTCATGGATGATAAAAAGGTCAGTCTTTGGGTGGATTTGTTATTAATTTTTTGTATATTTGTTAATGTTTTGTTTGCCTTGTTTAGCATGTGTTTCAGTTAAATTGTAAAGTTTCATAAATTTATACAAGAACAATATTCTATCAAAGATACGAGTAAAGATGGGACTATGGAGGATGAAGTGCGGGAGAGGGTGCAACAGGGGAAGAGGGTTGTAGGAATGCTGAAAGCAGTAACAAGAAATAGGGTGGTCAGTATGGAAGTAAAGAAGTCCTTGCATGACAGTGTGGTAATCCCGACACTGACTTACGGAAGCGAAGCATGGACTTTGGTGGAGAGACTCGAACCAAGAGTGAGAGGGGTGGAAATTAGTTACTTGAGAAGTGCATGCGGAGTTACATGGAGGGATAGACAGACGAAGAAGGAGGTGTGGTGTGGAGGTAGATGTGGTGGAAAGTGTGAAAAGGAACACCTTGAGATGGTTCGGCCATATGGGACGTATGGAAAGCGAGAGAATGACTAAGGGTGTACGAGAGCGAGGTGGAAGGACGGAGTGAAGAAGTACAGTCAGGACCCCCAATACACGATTCCACAATTCGCGAAAACCCTAATACACGAGTTACCCCTCGAAAATAACATTAATTAATTAAGCATTAATTATGCGAGGTGGTACCACAATACACGAATCGAGAGCTAAGAAGGGGCCAAATCCGCTATTCCCGCTTGATACGCGAGCACGTCTACGTTTCGCGAGGCCCAGGAGTAGCTCTGAAAAAAGAAGAAGACGGGCATACGCCTGCCTTCCCTCCCGCTTACCCTCCCTCCCTCCCTCCCACAGTCCCGCTCAAGCGCTCATAGCCGTGCGGAGTGACCAAACGTTTGTAGTGCCTGCCACTTTTTTCGCCATGCCACGCCAATATAAGAAGATAACACACAAAATGAAGGTGGAATTGTTGTTTCGCAAGAAAAGAGGAGAAGGAAACTGTGCAATAGGCTTGTCAGAGTAAACTGTTCGTACGATTTGGTTAGGGAGGGAGAAGTTGGAGAAAATCGTGAAGTCCTACGGTCCTAGTCCTAGTCCTAGCCTATCTACTACTAATTTTAAGGATAGTTTCATATTTTTATTCATTGTTCTTCTTATATATAAGATATAGACTGTACTGTAGAGCCAAAAATGTCGAAAATAGGGCCAAAAATTTCGAAAATAGGCCATAATTGAGAGATGTCACCCAATCTAATTATTCCCATTTAAAGTTAGTTCCACAATACCCGAATTCACAATACGCGATGCCTCCTGTCACCCCTATTCTCGCGAATTGGGGGTCCTGACTGTATATGGATGAAGGCGATGCTGGTTGTGCTCCACAGCAATTGTTGATAAGTTCGAGTGGCGGGTCTGTGTTGATACGTTCTCAAGCGATCACTTTCCTGTCATCCTGTCTTACTTGCAATTCCGTCCATGTCTTTCGCTCCCTCGCTATAACTTCCACAAAGCTGACTGGGACGCATATGTCCTCCACACCAGACAAATCCCACCTTTTAATCCCTTAAGGGATCCGGATGAAACGCATTCATTCCTCGTTAATTTTTTTACTAATGCAGCTACTAAGTCTATACCCCAGACGACTTCTTCCCCCCTACGTCGTCGAGTCCCCTGGTGGGACAGCACCTTATCCACTCTTGCTAAAAGTAAACATGCATTAGGCCGCCGCCTCGATAGTCTCAATAAACGTTACAATTCTTTATGTTCACGCTTACCTTTACGTGATGATCTTCTATGCCATTCCATCTCGTTATTGATGGATATATGTGCCATCAAACCTCACTACAATCGACTATTAGCTAAATTCCGTCGAGAAGTCATCCGTAGTAGATCCGAATCCTGGAAAACTTATGTCTCCACCATTTCCCCGTCTACCCCGATATCATGCGTTTGGCATAAATTCAGGAATATTAACAGCCTTCACATTGCCCCTCCGCGCCATGCTTTGGTACACGGTGGCCGTACTGTTCACGATCCCCTTGAGATATCGAACCTCTTGGGTCAACATCTTGCCCATGTCAGCAGTAATGAGAGGTTAGACGATAATTTCCGCCGCCATAAACTTTAAATGGAGTCGATCCCCCTCGACTTCTCTTCACCAAACACCTTTGATTATAATGCATGCTTTACTATGGATGAATTTGAACATGCACTCTCCAATTGTCCTAACTCCGCTCCTGGCCAAGATAACATAAGTTTTGCCTTACTCACTAACTTAGCCCATCTTGCAATTTTATAATCAGGTGTGGATCTGTCATCAATTTCCTACCTCATGGAAACATGCTATTGTCGTCCCAATTGCAAAACCTGGAAAAGACCCAAGCTTTCCCTCGAGTTATAGACCAATATCCCTCACCAGTTGTCTTTGTAAATTAATGGAGAAATTGGTCAATACTAGACTTACTTGGTTCCTCCGTCAAAACACTATTCTCACTCCGACCCAATTTGGCTCTCAGAAAGATCGATCTACTCTGGACTCGCTTACGTTATTAGAATCTCATATCAAGCGTGGCTTTGAAAGTAAGTCCATCACCGTCGCCGTTTTTTTTTACATTCAGAAGGCATATGATACCACGTGGCGGCGTCCCATCCTGCAACTACTTCATGATAGTGGTGCCCGTGGCCATCTACCTTTTTTTATTTCCAACTTTCTTTCTGATCGAACATTCCAGACTCTAGTGGAGGGAAGTCTTTCTAATGTCTTTCCACTCGTCAATGGTGTTCCCCAGGGCAGCGTTCTCAGCAGCAAACTTTTTGCCGCGGCCATAAATAAAGTCATTCAACAATTGCTGCCGGAAGTCCATGGCAGCCTGTACGTTGATGATTTTACCATCTATTGCACTGCCCGTACCCTCAGACATGCTCAACGTATACTCAACATCTCCATCCAACGGGTGATCGCCTGGGCATCTTCAGTTGGCTTTCAGTTTTCGGCTGAGAAAACTAAGGCAATAGTCTTCTATCGAGACAAACGCTGGCTCCGTGGCCAGTCAATATCGCTTCGAATGGGACCCTCTCAGATTTCTTTCTATCCCAGTGTTAAATTCTTAGGCGTAATCTTTGACCAACATCTCAACTGGAGAGACCATGTTCAGTATACTAAAGGTAAAGGCCTTCGTGCTCTCAACCTCCTCAGAAAACTATCCCATACCACTTGGGGTGCCAGACGTACCACTATGTTGATGCTCTACAAGGCAGTGGTTCTTTCCATCCTCGACTATGGCTGCCCCATTTATGGGTCTGCCTCTGCTTCCGTTTTGAAGATGTTGGACCCTGTTCATACGCAGGGTATGCGTCTCTGTACTGGAGCTTTCCGTTCCTCCCCAAATACCTCCGTCTTAGCTGAGAGTGGCGAGCCCCCGCTCTCCCTCCATCGCGATTTAGTTACTATGCGCCGTGCATTAAAACTTAAACATAGTGACTCCCACTAATTCCCTTTTCAGTGATATCTTCATTCCCGATCCGTGTCCATCTTCCCCCTCCTTTCCGATTCGCGCTACAATTCTCCTCAACTCTCTTGAATTTCACATTGCTGTTTCGCCGCCTGTTGTCTCCCCTTCCCCCCCCCCCCATGGGTTATCTCTCTCCCCAATGTTTGCACTCACCTCTCTTTCCTCTCTAAGAGATATCCTTTTGTCCCTAGCCATCACTGCCAACACGCACTCGAACACATACGTCGTAAAGGCCCCCATTTTGCCATCTTCACTGACGGGTCTAAGACTGACTCTGGGGTGGGCCTCGCTGCTGTGTCCTCTACTAAGCTCCTTCAGTTTTCTCTCCCTCCCCAAGCCTCTATCTTTACTGCTGAACTTTTAGCTATCCAACCCGCTAGGCTATTGACATTATACGTGACACCCCTTAACAGCCCTTTATAATTTACAGTGACTCTCGTAGTGCCCTCGAAGCGCTCCGTGCTTATTCGTCCTCCCACATAATTTTAGTTTTAGCCATAAAACACGCTCTCCACGAGATGAGCCTACGTGGATTCCAGGTCCAGTTATGTTGGATTCCTGCTCACATCGGTGTCCGTGGCAATGAAGACGCCGATGCTGCGGCTAAGAATGCTATTTTAATGATCCCTCGCCAGCCCCACCTTCCGTTAGGTGATTGGCTGTCCTTACTCAAGCCTTCTATTCTTTGCACGTGGCAATCTCATTGGGATGCTCTACCCTGCAATAATAAACTCCATGCAATCAAACCTTCTGTCCGTCCTTGGCCCTCGTCTTCTAGGTCTCACAGGTGTGAGGAAGTTTTACTAACTAGACTTAGGATAGGCCATTCCCGGCTGACTCACGGTTATTTGATGTCCACTCCCCGCACTCCGCCCCCTACCTGCTCCTCCTGTCATTCCCCTCTAACTGTTCGCCACGTCTTTGACTGCCCAGATACTGCCCGTCTGCGTACGGTTTGTTTTGGTACTAAATCATTCGCTGACCTTTTATCCGATTCTCCGTCATTTTCCTTCCCCCCTATCGTCCGTTTTTTGCGTCGCCTTAAGCTCCTTTCAGTAATCTGATCCAATCCTTCGGGCCAGACCTATGAGAGTTCCGTATGGAGCTCAGTGGTCTGGTTAATCTGCTCTACATAACTAACTAACTAACTAACTGGTTGGGAGGAGGGGCGTCGACTGACGGGATAGAGGTGCAGGGAGGCGTTTCGTTCGTGGCCATCCCTTCAGGGATTACAGCGTCGGGCAATAGATAGATAGAATATCTAATTTTATCCATAATTTTTTATATACTGTACTGTACAAGAACATTATCTAATATTCTGCCTCATTTCTCTCCCCAGGCTAAAAAGATGATCGAGGATATTGGCTGTGGGTCTATATTTGGCGGGGGCGGTGGGAGTACGTGCGGCTCCCAAGGCCCCACCACCACCACCACCACCACCATCACCACCAAGAGGAAGAGAGGTCGACCACCCAAACATCTCCACCACCACCATCACCACCATGCTAACAACAACAATAACAAACTATCTCTCAGGGACCTTAAACACAAGCAGGCTCACAACTTGCTCAAAGAAGCACTTAAACAGGTACAGTGGGGTCAGGCGTTATTTCCACATACCGATTTTTATTAATTCCTTTGCATTTATCTTGGAGCAGTGGACCACTGGTTCCTGACTTCAGAAAATTCCTGTGCTTGGTATTCTTCCAGCCAGGGCCCCACTGGGGTAAATAAAACTGCCATCCGGGTGAGGGACTGCTCTGGGTCTGCTCCTTCAATGTTAATGGTCATAATCCACTTAGTGGAAATGGCACTGTGGAGTGGGTCAGTGGGGGCATGTCTGGGAGCCTGGAGGCAGTTTCTGCCATGGCCATCCATTTTGGGGCGCTTCCTCTGGAAGCGGAGCGTCATGATTGATGAATAACACTAAACTTTTGAATCCAGGCATGCAGTATAGATAGATAATAAGTGTTGTAATATAATTTATGCTTCCTTCAAGATTAGGTATGTGCCATAATAATATTAATTAAAATGTAATGTTTACTTCAGAATGGTGTGCGTGGTGTGAGGAAGGGGAGCGGTGGTGGTGTGGAGGGTACGTCCCCGGCCTGTTTAACCCCCGGTGATACCAGCGGGGATGAAACCTCCTCCCACGGCACCCTGGACTCCTTCATACCCCCACCGTCCAACTTTGAGGGCCAGAACAACCCCTTCCTCAATCTAGACTCCCTCAGCTATGGCGTCCCAGTCATTAGGCCACTGAAGCGGAAATTGAACGAGAAGGACATTGTGATCGGGAAGAACGGGGAGGTGAAGCGCCGCCGCTACCGCAAGAAGAATGAAAAGTCCAAGATAATGCTCTTGCTACAGAATGGTACCAGTCCCGGCAACAACAACAACAATGGCCTGAGACTGAACGGGACCACCAGTATAAAGAACTGCGTGGACTATGCCCTCAGCGGGAGACTCGGTAACGGAGCTAAGGACCCGTGCTCGGAGGCCGGCGAGGACTCCAAAATCGGGGAGTCTGGGGGGTTCTCCTTCAATGACCTCAAATCCACCGTCAATAACTACTTTGGGGCGGCCAATCGTATCGCTAACGGGGAGAAGTTCCACGTGATCGCGCGACGGATGAGCTTGGAGGAGAAAGTACAGTACCTCATCGAGTGGGACAGCTAAGTCTACCCTGAGCGGCTGTAGTGATGATGGTGGTGAGGCTAGTCTGTCCGTGCCTGTCTAGCTCGGTCTTCTGTGGCGTTCGTACCTCAGGGGACCAAGAGAAAGGTGTGGTTTGGTTGGTTCGTTTATCCTCACGGTTTGTGGGGTTGTGCGCATCGTCCCAAGTCCGTTCATCATGGAAGGTTCGGGGGGCGTAATCCCAAACCTATCTCTCATTGGACGGGAGCCATTATCCTGAAGCAGGGTGTCAAACGAACGATGAGCCCATTCTTTTTAGTCTTTATTATTGTACTGTATATGTAAATTAAAATGTAAAACTTGCAAACTAAACAAACCAAAACTGGGACAAAGACAATATAAAGTCAAATCAACTTTTCAAAATCGCTATGTGGAAACAATACTTACTAAAATAAAATTTATGAAATTAAAGAACAAAATCTACCACATAGGGTGTACATTACTAAGTGAGCAAGTTAATCTGTAAAAAGTTCAACAAATTTTGGTTTATAGTTCAAATTTGGTCTTCGGATTTTTTTTTTTTTTTTTTTTTTTTAGTGGTTAAGGGATGAGGTCACGAGGAACCTTTTTACCCTGTCATAGACTTATTTTACTGTTAGGCGATCAGAACAGAGGCAAGGGATGTGAGGAGATTGCCCAACTATCTCCACCAGGTCTTTGGAAGTGATAAAATGGCCAAAACAATGCTATTTCAGGTTAATCTTCATGTGTTCCTTCTCATATTCATTCAAGTCTTCAAACAAAACTGCTCTGGTTTGACACCCTGCCTTGAAGGCTTGGGATGCGATGTCCTAAATCTCTCCCCTGAAGAATTTGGGACGCGTTACCCCGAATCTCTTTCTATGCTCGGAAAAATTTGTGGATTAACCGCACACCAGTAGACTCGTGTATATGCGTAACAAGTTTCCAGGAGATAGCACTTAATGCACCACACACAAGAAACCACATCAACATATAAACACAGAAAGCACATTTGGCTAGGAGAAACTAATCTATAACAAACACACACACTTGAAGGAAACCAGAAAGTATTTATACACTTGTGTATTAAGTAACACCCTGTTCTTGACATTAATCATCAATTACAAACCCCAATGTACTTGAATAAACTAATGAAAGCATATGGACCTCCTGGGATTCGAACTCGGGACACCACACCCAGAACATAAGCATCTAAACCATTACACCACCAACACAGTTTAATGAAGCACGATGCATACACAAATTATGTAGTGGGAACATTTTAAAACGTCTGAAGGCAATTGTATCTATGTGGAAAGAGTGTTTATTGTAAGGTTCACAGTTTCCTCTGGTGTGTCTGTATAATAAACATTCTTTTAATACAGATATGAAATTTCTTCAACTATTCATGGCATTGTGGCTATAAACTTAGAAATAAAATAAATGCTATTGAACATGGATTACACGACTCAAAATGACACTCGCACATTCCTATAAATAGAATAAGATACTAAGGCATTACACATTTTCAGAATAATGCATATAAACAAAGACAAAACTCAATTAATTATACTGTGCATGTTAATAGAATTAATTACATGCTAACATTAATACTGGTACAGTACTGTAATTGAATAATGCACAGACACACACACTTGAAAGATTCACACATGATTACGCAAATTATAGTTTAAAATGTAAAACTTGCAAACAAAACAAACCAAAACTTGAACGATACAAGACAAAGGCAAAATAACTTATCATTAACATTAAATTATAATGTAAAACTTAAAACCTAACAAACCAAAAATAAACCACACAAGGTAAAGGCAAAAGAACTCCTCAAACTCACTATGTGGAAATACGCTAACAATACTAACTTCATCACACAGACACACAAACTAGTAATTTTGCACACCCACACACACACACACATTAATAAAGATTTACACACAATCACAAATTACTGCATATTAATTAGGCACACACACACACACACACTAGTAATTTACACACACGAAGAGCATAGTATCTTACACACACAAAGAATAATAACGTACACACACACTGAATAGTAACGTACATACACACCTACCCGCACACGCACACAAAGCATAGTAACTTCACATACACACACACACTTAACAGTAACATACACACCTACCCGCACATGGTAAGGAAGAGAGCACGGAGCCCCAATAGTTGCATTAATTCCGACTGTGTTCAAGCCAGCACTGCCAGCGTGAAAGATACCAGTCGTGTACCAGAGAGCGTGTGTTTACCTTGAAAGATCCCTGTCATGTACGGTGGCGCTAATAAGTCATGTCCCAGCTGTCATTACGTTTGGCTTGCTCTGTGTTGTATTAGGGCCATTTTATTAAACCATGGTAAGAGCTTTCCCGACCCATATTGACCCTTATCGCTTATCTGTATAAGGGTCAATCTGGGTCGGGAAAGCTCTTACCATGGTTTAATAAAATGGCCCTTAATGTCTGTCAGATGTTGCATTGGGTGGGTGAGTGTAGGAAAATATTTGTATATCTCACTCAATATGAAGAAATGAAGCTTAGATATTGCCGATACCTATTATTGATCAAAACATACTTGGTGCCGAGACATGACTTATTAGCGCGATTGTACCAGAGAGAGCGTGTTTACCTTTCGTTATGCTGCCCTAACTTACGTTTTGTGATATGGTTGCTAAGGGGACGGGAAGCAGGAAATGTACCGTCGGGGTGTTTCGCAAGTGTGAGACAAAAATGAAAAAGAGGAGATTATAATAGTGAACCGGCTGTTTTCCGAAGTACTGTACAAAGAAAACGTAGAGAAGAGAAAATATGTTCGGAGATAATTTGATAATGAACTGGGTGTTTTCGGAAGTACAGAAGAGGAAATATTATATAAGTTAATAATGAACTTAGGTGTTATCCGAAGTACAGTACAGTACTACAAAGAAAACCTAGAGAAGAGAAAATATGAACGAGATAAGTTAATAATGAACTAGGGGTTTTCTGAAAAATTGTACAAAGAAAAAGTAAAGGAAGATAAAATATGAGATAAGTTAATAATGAAATAAGTATTATCCGAAGTGCAAAGAAAAAGTACGATAGAGAAAATATGTTATGCCTTCTGAACTAGACAAATTTGTAAACGTGAAGAAAACGCGGAATGGATGAAAGGCGCTACTGAACAATGCCTATTTTTTAGAAGTGCAAAGATAAAAGGCAAAAGAGATAATGTTGCTGAATCTTGTGGTTTTGTAACGTTGAGAAAAAAGTGGGGAGGAGATAAGATTTCCTGCTGAAGAAACTTATAAGATTTTTTATAGCCAAGACTATTATTTTTTTTAGCTGAAAGAAAGGGAAGACTAAGAGCTTTGGAGACAGTGAAGAAGTGTATACCGGTACTGAACATTGTTTTGTTATTAAGAATGGAATGATAAGTGTATAAAAATTTTTTTTTTTTTTTTAGTAAGTAACACCCCGTTCTTAACATTAATCATCAATTACAAACCCCAATGTACTTGAATAAACTAACGAAAGCATATGGTCCTCCCGGGATTCGAACTCGGGACACCACACCCCTAAACCACGGAATGTGTGAGGGATACGTTAATTTGAGCTAGACGGTAATATGGCTCCGAACGCGAGGCAGGCAAATATAAACAAACTGTCCACGACAGGAGATGTGGACAATTTATGAAACTCGGAAGATCACAAGTTATATTTACGGTTGAAAAAAAAAAGGTAGACATTTAGGAACTCCAATCTAAAAGCTTTAAATAAGAACAATATGTCTGAGAATCGTATAATGATGGTAAATCGTCTGTGGCTGCTATAAGGTAAAGCTGAACATTTTAGGAGTCCCCGGTCGCAGTGAAAAATATTGTATATACGTTTTTTTATGGTTATATTAAAGATACGAGGCGTGTGAGGTTTTAACGTATTATAAAGGATGAAAACTGCTTAACCTGTGAACGCCGAAGGTCCTCAATTGAGTCTAGTGAGATTAAAGTAATGTTGAAAAGCAACATTGCAAAGTAAACAGAAGCAATGTTGAAAAGCAAACTAAGCAATGTTGAAATTGAAAAGCAAACAAAGGTAATGTTGCAAAGTAAACAGAAGCAATGTTGAAAAGCAAACTAACCCAACATTGAAAAGCAAACTAAAGCAATGTTGAAAAGCAAAGTTAAGCAATGTTAAAAAATGAAACTGTAGTAACCTAACGAAGTGAAGGCACCCACCCAAAGCAACCAAGCAAGTTACGTCTTTGTTTAGTCATGTACATAGGTCGTATTTGTTTACTTTTTAATGGTTACGTTTTATACCCGTCGGGCTACAAGTGTGTTTGACGCTGTGTGTGTGTGTGAGAGGGGGAGGGAGGGAGGGAGAGCGCTAGCAGTCACTACACTAGGTTCATCTTAACTAGGCCCAAAATATCCCCTTGCAGCCGATTTCCTCATAATTGATTGCAGAATAAGAAACTACAACACCTCTGCTTTACTATAAAATGCCTGCCTCACTTATCAAGTTTGAAGTATTATGATCAAACATTTGATTGGAGAATATAAATTTACCACATTTCTGCTTTACATTGTTTTTATACAATTGGAGATATATATTGTCCACAGACCGTAGCGCGATTAGTAGAGCACTCGCCTGTAAACCTTGAGGTCGAGCCATTGTGCTATTTGGCAGACGTCAGTGTTGTGGTTGCTGTGGCAACTGTTCACTGGAGTTATAATGTAAAACTTGCAAAATAAACAAACTAAAACTGGGACCACACAAGATAAACGCAAAGAACTAATCAAAATCACTACCGGTATGTGGAAATAACGTTTAATAAAATATTTTTTTTAAATAAAAGAACACACTCCACCACATAGGGTGTACATTACTACATGAGCAAGTTAATCTGTTTCCCAAGCAAACTAATCACACATATAACAACGCACTATCATCACGTACCGTAATCAAGATGGGGACCTGATCATTTGTGGGCCAGTTAAGGTGAATCGAGCCTAGCCTGCCTTGTTGTATACCTGGAGATTGGATAACTGGCACCCCCTGTAGTCACTGTAAACTGCCATTATCACTGAATTGTTTGTAGGCCAGTATGTTTATTTTGACTTGGAGGGCCACCTTCAACAACTATTAGGCATGTTCATGGCAGAAATGCCTCCTTTTACATTGTCCAGGCATGCTTGCTTTGCTTGTACAGGCTGTACCAGAATGCCTCTTCAACTACATGGAACGATAAAAGATTTGCTTCAATGTAATTTCCCACTCTGTTCTTTCATATTTATCTGATTGAATTCTACTAATATACAACGGTGGTGGAACTGCCATCCGGGTGAGGGACTGCTCTGGGTCTGCTCCTTCAGTGTTAATGGTCATAATCCACTTAATGGAAGTGGCACTGTGGAGTGGGTCTGTCGGGGCATGTCTGGGAACCTGGAGGCAGTTTCTGCCATGGCCAGACCTTTTGGGGCGCTTCCTCTGGAAGTGGGGCGTCAGATTTGATGATGATATATAGAGTATGTTCTCATATAAATTATAGGAGTAATTTGTTTTTCAGAAATGTTATATTGACTTATACTTTGTGTTTGAGCCTCAAAATTGCCATTGTGAAATAAAGTTATCTGATCTCCGTGTGTTATAGGGTATTGTAGTGACTGTGAGTGTACGATGGAGCGCCCTCAGTTAGGAGGAATGGCTGGTGTAACTTAATTCAATGTTTGTTTTATTCTATTATGTGTCCTCTTGTCAAGTACTTTTTTTTTCTGCGGTACTCCTTGTTTAAGAACGGTCTGGGTAGCTATGGTATGCCCTGGTAATCCTAGCCTATATACGGTACTTCTTGCTGTTCTGTCCTGAGCCTTCTTATTAAAATTTAAAACATTCAAAATAAATAAACCAAAACTTGGACGAGACAATAAAAAGACAAAAGAACCCATAAAAATCGCTATTTTATGATATAAAACTTGCAAAATATAAACCTTATGATGTAAAACTTGCAAAATAAACAAACCAAAACTGGGACGACTTATAATCCGGTATTGTTTTTTCTAAAATCTATTGAATGCTCAAGTCTCTTGTTTTTGAAAGTCGATGAAATTTCCGAGTTTCAAGGTCTATCACACTATTATATTTTTATGGGCCGATAGTTTCTAAAAGCCAACCTGTCATTTTTATTTCCTCTAGGATTATTTAGAAAGACAATTAACTGTTTTAACCTCTTTCTCTTCAATAGCTCCTGTAGAAGTATACCAAGGACCGTTCTTAATTGGGGAGCCGGGATTTTTTTTAAACTTGTCACGTATATCTTGTATCTATTATGTTGTGTTGTCCCGCACTCGTCATGTACATATGTTTATCATTATTAATTATTATTAATTATTATTATTATTGCGTAGTGTGTCCTGCCGTGCGTTTGGTGTAACCACTTCTGTACCGCCGACGTCTTTTTCCTTTTATTCTAGCTACATTTAGACGATTTTGCGTAGCTTAAGAAGGATCTGCGGTAGTCTATCTATTGCCGGACTCCTTACTGCCCTATATGAGGGTGGCCATACACTGCGGTAGTAAAAAGGGTTACCAGTAATTAAGATAGTTCGAAGCCTGTTGATTGCTGGAGGCCCTTTTGAAACTGAATAAAACCTTCCAATAGTAGCCAGAATACAGTAAAAAGACGTCTCCGGTACGGATGGGGTTTAATAATTGACTGTGTGAGAGGTATTGGTGCGTGTAAGAGAGAGGGAGGCACCATGGTTAGCTCGTGGTTGGTTCATAACACTACTACGCTACTCTAGTCTTAACATTTAATCTATCCACCTATAGTTGTTGTTGCTTGAACTACAGGTGAACTGCACCACACTTCTCTTGAATGTGGTGCAATGTGTTACGAGCGCAATTCCTCTGGAAGAACTGGCGCTTGCGAGAAATAAAAGACCAGATTATTATTATTATTATGTGTGATGAAACCGGTTAAGTATGCCCTATAAATCGATAAGCAACCCTAATATCAATATCAGGTTTTGCACAGCTTACAACCTTCCCAGATCTATGTATTGTAAATTATAAGTCACATGTAAGTCAGTGATCACATATTGGCCTATTGCTTTAAAGTTTCTGAACAAAATTTGTGATGACCAACAGGAGTTAAAATCCGGGTCAGTTAAAATGTAAAACTTGCAAACTAAACAAACCAAAATTGGGACAAGGATTACAGTTTACAGATTATTGGAATTTGGAGTCGGCCTCAGAATATCTAAAGGAAGGCTACGTAAATGTAAACAAATATCCTGCCTATCTGACATGGGTAACGGAGTGTTATGAATCAATACAGGCTAATGTGGTAGCCCCCTTGACCAAGCAGATGCGTTCTATAACTTTTGTTGCCAAAGATTGCCGACAGTTTAAGGCAGGCGGCGGAGAGGGGGAGGGAGTGGGAACGTTTATGGACTTATTTCACAGTCTCCATATCTTTTGGGGCATATATTCGCAAACTCGAGACAGAGTTTATTTTACAATCCTCATGTATAGGCTCACTTCTTAATCTCTCCCTATGGGTACATTAAAATGTAAAACTTGCAAACTAAACAAACCAAAACTTGGACAAAGACAATATAAATGCAAAATAACTTATCAAAATCGCTATGTGGAAACAACGCTTACTGAAATATAAGAACACAATCCACTACATAGGGCACGTACATTACTACATAAGCAAGTTAATCTGTTTCCCAAGCAAACTAATCGCACGCATAAAAACGCACTATCGTCACGTTCAAGGAATTAGTCAATTTGGGAAGTCCGGGACGTTCTGATAAATTTTACATTTTTACATTTTCTTAATTTCCGGTCCCTCGTTCCAACTGGTTTCCTGTGCACCCCATTGTCTTGTGCTCCCATATACTGGTTTCCTGTATGTCTTGTGCCCCCATTATCCCCTCGTCCCCCCTCCGGTGCTTGTCCCCCAACTCTTTATCACTGCCACAGAACCACCTGCTCAACTTGTAAGATGTATACAGAGAGACCCCTGCAGTAAACAGAGATGCCACAAACTGCCCATACATACTGTGCCTCTCAAACTTATATATATAGGTGGAATGGAGACACCGGAAAAAAGCTTGAATTCTTTATTACTGTGTCTCCTTTCCACCTAATTCATCCACTTGTCATAATGGATCAGCCACTTATATATATACACACACACCGCTGCTAATATCACTGGATTATTTGTATGTCAGTTATGTAGTGTTTGTATTGACCTATTATTATTGTCAGTTAATGTGAGTTTTGTCCTGGTCAGAAGTACAGCAGTTTAAACTACAGTAAAGCCTCTCTCTTTTGGTCCCCAGGCTTAGGAAAACCTCACACTTTTGGAATAAGTAAGTCAGTTTTGGACTTCGTCGGAAAGATTGAGATTTTCTAGATGTCTAAACAACCAATATCAAGTTTATACTATTACCGGGTACCGTAAGTTTGAAATACTGAAGAGTTTTACACTTTTTAGTCAGGGTTTCCATCACTCCCCTCAACATAATCTGAAAGAGACGTGATTTACAATCAGTAATTAAACCCATAGTCCTATGCCATACTACAGGTAGCGCCAACGAACTTGACAATTTTCTTGACCCCTTAACTTCTCATAACTCAAAATGAATGACGGCAATCGAGCTGACATTTCTATCATTAGGAAAGAGCCCACCAGGAAATAGGTGTGGATATTTACAGCCAGTTTGCTCTAGGCTCTTTTGAGTTATCAGAAGTTAATGGGTCAAGAAAATTGTCAAGTTCGTTGGCGCTACCTATGGTATATTTTATCTTGTGAAGTGAGGGGGACTGAACTAACCAGAAATTGAACCTCCCGTGTTCTTACTTTTGGAGTGCAGGGGCTCTACTTAAAACATATGAACTGAACTCTTTTTGTTGTAGGGAATAACAACAACTCTTCTTGTTGTCTAGTTGAATATTGTTACTCGTAGAGTGTGGTGGTGTGGGAGTTCAAACCAGCTAAAACTGTAAACCTCACCACTCTCTAGCAGCAACAGCATACAAGAGTTCAGTTTTATGTTGGGTTGAACTTATTCCAGTATATTATCAAGTTGATTTTAACCGTTATGGGTCGATACTGTTGATAGTAAGGGATCTCAACACTATGGGCCGTTCCTTTAAACATCGTAAAAGCCCTTCTTATAACCTCTCCCGACCCAGATTGACCCTTATCATTTATCTGTATAAGGGTCAATCTGGGTCGGGAAAGCGTTTACGATGTTTAAAGGAATGACCCTATGTGATAAGGAACACATTATTGATAACGTTTTTCTTAAAGCTTTGTTTTGTACGGTACTTTAGGAAGCTAGCTAAAGCAAACTAGTCAAGAAAGTGTTCATTGTCACATTGTTATATCCATTCTGTCAACATGTGGAGTTTATATTACCAAGTAAATAATGTTGGATGACTGGTGAGTTTGGGGGGAGTTATAAGTTGTCTGGTCTCTGTAAAGGCAGTGTCACACCAGCGCTTTTTCCGGTAATTTTTGATGAGCACGTTTTTTCTTGTACCATTTTGGGCTTTTTCGCATTGGAATCGGAAACTAGATCAAAGGTGGATTGTGTTATGTAGGGAATTTCTTATGGAATTTACATATTCAAGCTGGCAAACAAGAATTGCTCGGAAAAATTGCTCGTGTCACATCGCCTTAATGTAAGTGGTCTCCCGTGTTCCAGCCTCACATTCCAGGACCCCAATGTACAGGGTGTCAAACCAAAGACATTTTGTAAGTGCAAAAATTATGTTATGGTTTCCAGTTCAAATGATATTTTTGGAAAGTGATAAAATGGCCAAAACAATGCTATATCATGTGAATTTTCTTGTATTCCTTCTCATATTGTCTTTGGAAAGTGATAAACTGGCCAAAACAAGGCTATATCATGTGAATTTTCTTGTATACCTTCTCATATTCATTCAAGTATTCAAACAATGTTGCTCTGGTTTGACACCCTGAGTTACCAGTAATGTGTTCACCTCCGGGGCGCAGATGTAAGCCCGTATCACACCACTGCTTTTACTAGCAACTTTTATCTTCCACACTGGTCTGGCAGCTTATCAGGTCAAGTTTTAAGATCATTGTGTCTGCTAAGTTTATTATATCCTCAGTCTAGTTTATGATACTAGTAAAAACGATGTTAGATTATAATGTAAAACTTGCAAAATAAACAAACCAAAACTGGGACGACACAAGAAGAACGCAAAGGAACTAATCAAAATGTTAGAAAAGCGTTGATGATTGAAAATTGGTAATAAAAGCTCTTGTGTAATACCACCATAACTAACCAATACAACCTACAACAATACAAAACTGATCATGCTTTCATTTAATGATCGCTAGATTAGAATGAAAGAAAGGCAATGTTGAAAGCCTACAGGAGGCCAGCCATACTGCAGTGAACCCGCTCCCGGTGACCGTATGTATGTACAGTATGTATGTCTGACTTGTTTTGTATACCCCCACACCCCCCATATATTAAAATGACAGTACAAAAACCCCAATCATCATCATTTGTCAAGCTCCACCACTGCATGTACACTCTGATACCATAGTCACTAGCCCACTAATAAATATTTGTGAATTTCACCAATGTCTTATTATGGAAGTATATCTCTGGACATAAGTTTATGAATATAGTTTTCTAGCCTATACATCAAGTACATAACTATATGTACTATTTATTGAAAAGAAAGTTCTATTTATACATCAAACCAGATCACTGTACTTGCACAAAGAAAAACAAGGGGTCCAGGAATCCTTATGAGTGGGCTATACTCTATTTTTTTCCAGCTGATCATAAATCGAGTCTCTTATTAGCTGATTTTTCGATACTTAATGGAAATATATGAAACTACTATGGCTGTGTGTCGTATTAATGCCAAGTTTTCATAATTAACATCATATTTCGCTACAAAATTCACCTTATAGTTCAGTTACAAAGGTAGAAACATGACAATTTACTCTCAGCTGGAAAAAAATAGACTATAGAGGCTATGGTATCTGAGTGTACAGATAGCGCTAATAAGTCATGTCTCAGCTGACATTACGTTCGGCTTTCTCTGTGCTGTATTAATGTCTGCCAGATGTTGAATAGGGTTGGTAAGTGTAGGATCATGTTTGTATACCTCACTCAAAATGAAGAAATAGTGCTGATACCAATTATTGATCAGAATATTCTTGGTACCGAGACGTCACTTATTTGGCCGATTGTACAGATACGGTTAACATAATGTGGGATGATGGGTAGGGAGGGAAGGGGAGTCAAGTGTGTTCTATAATTACGCCCATCCCCCCTTAACCCCTTCTGTACCAGCGACGTATTTTGAATATTATTATAGCTATATTTAGACGATATGCAGCTTAAGAAGGATCTGTGGTAGTAAAAGGGGTTAAGCGAGATAGTTCGAAGCCTGTTCATTGCTGGAGGCCTTTTTGAAACAATACAATCGTCTAATAGTAGCCAGAATAAAGTTAAAAGGACGGCACTGGTACTGTACGGGTTAAGTATATTATTGGACTTTAAATATACTGTATTCTGACGGTAAATATTAGCGTATGGTAAGGAAGCGACTTTCTGCGCGGAAATGTTTTGCTTTAATGGATGTGATTTTGAGCAGTGTGATTTCTTGTTTTTCTATGGTTTCTCTCTCTCTCTCTCTCTCACTCTAATAGGTGTGATTTCTTGTTTTCTATGGTTTCTCTCTCTAATGGGTGTGATTTCTTGTTTTTCTATGGTTTCTCTCTCTAATGGGTGTGATTTCTTGTTTTTCTGTGGTTTCTCTAATGGGTGTGATTTCTGGTTTTTCTATGGTTTCTCTCTCGCTCTCTCTCTCTCTCTCTCTCTCTCTCTCTCTCTCTCTCTCTCTCTCTCTCTCTCTCTCTCTCTCTCTCTCTCTCTCTCTCTCTCTCTCTCTCTCGCTCTCTCTCTCTCTCTCTCTTCTCTCTCTCTCTCTCTCTCTCTCTCTCTCTCTCTCTCTCTCTCTCTCTCTCTCTCTCTCTCTCTCTCTCTCTCTCTCTCTCTCTCTCTCTCTCTCTCTCTCTCTCTCTCTCTCTCTCTCTCTCTTTCCAAATGTTGAACAGCTACATGACTTTTTATTACATTATTTAGGTACATTTTTGTATTATCTATTTAAATTTACATATATTTCACAATGTCCTAACCTTCCAGTATTGCATCGAGAAATCTGATGCTAAAGGAATCAATTTACCATGAGCTGGAATATAATAGACGATAGGTACTGTTTATGTGTGAGAATGGGATGGTGTGGTAAGAGAGTTGTGTAAAGTATTGTAGGCGACATCCCACCAAGACTTCTAGCTGAAACAGATACAGGTCACCCTCGATTTACGACTCCTGAAAACCCGATCTTAAATAGAAAAATCATATAGCGAACCCCTAAAATTTATGGAGTAAATGGGGCTGCATTCTGGGACCAGCCAAAACCCAAACCCAAACACCTAAAAACCCATAATAATATCGTAAATCGGGGCATCGGATAGTGAGGGAGACCTGTATTCTTGCCTGCGTCAAAGACCAAGTGCTGTGACTAATCCACTTATTTATGTGCAAGGATAGAAATTGGGAAGTACTAAAACAGAATGTAACGAGTCGATGTATATTTTGTTTGTCAGTGCTCTATTTAATGCAGGTAAAATAACTTACAATAAATCAAAGTATTACTGGAACTCTTGGTGGGTATATTTCCCTCTCAGCTGAGTTACTAGTACTGTACTGCAGTCTAACATTGGATGAGATTATCTGACACCTAGCTGAAATATAATATGTACACCATTTAACTAAAATGGTTAGTTCAGGTTATTACTTAACTCGCTGACTCGGCTGAATAGAATAGTTTGACGGTAACTGAAAACAAAACCTTGTGGTCGTTTGATGAAGAATGTTGGAAATGTGTGAGCGTTTGTGTAACTGAAGTGTATGTCTGTCCTTGTGTTATGTATTACAACCGATAATGTCTCTGGGCAGAGCTGTGGAGTTTGGACAACCTTCACCTGGGCAGCAATATTGTAGCCACTGCCCTCTTGTCAGCCAGGATAACAAATTTGGGAAAGGGGATACAACTTGAGGTAATGTAAAAACTTGCAAAATAAACAAACAAAACAGGGACGACACAATATAAAGGCAAAATGTCCAGGCATTATAAAGGCAATATAAGCCAAAATGTCCAAACTCCAATATGTTTTTCCACGGCTCTGCCCCCCTGGTGTACCGACCATCACCACTTACCTACTTAAGCTGGTGTCGCACCAGCGGTTTTTCTGGCAATTTTCAATGAGTGAGCCGTGGCATAGTCAGTAGAGCTTCGGCTGCTGATCAAAGGGTCGGCAGATCGAATCCTCACTGTCAAAATGTTATTGGTAGATGTCAAGCGCTGGCAAAGAAATAAGTGACAAACGCCTAATCTTAATGGCCGGGGTTCTCGGGAGTTACAGCGTCTGGCCAAAAAAAAAAAAAAAATCCTGTATTATTTTGAGGCTCTTTCACATTGGCATCGGAAACTAGACTGAAGTTAGATAATGTTAACCCTCTCCGACATATGACGCGATTTTGAGCCTATTAGGGATACTTTAAAGCCTTTGTTACCATCAGGGGTATTTAGAAACCTTTAGTTTAGTTACTTCAACCTCTGCAGTTGTCTTTGAGTTAGCTGTGGGCAGAAAACTAATTTTGGAGAGGTAATTATAAGAGTGAAAGAACTCTTTATTTCTTATTGCTAATCTGGCAACCTCTGCGTCATGTGCGTGAAAGGGTTAAGTGGCTGAATTATAATAAACTTTAAATTAGAAGCTGCCAGGCTACAATTGCCCATAAAAATTGTTAGAAAAATCTCTGATGTGACACCGGCTGTCCAATACCTACCTACAGCAACTGGAAACACTGCCATTACTATACCAATTGTTATTTTATGTATTGTATATTATACCAACCAATCTAACAAATCTGTTATGTCCACCGACTCTAAAGGGGAGATGGCAGACCCATGGTGTTAAAGGTTTGAAAAGGCAACTGGGCTATAAATTTGCCAACCTGTGACTGCCAAACTAGGCTATCAAGGCAAATATATATCACCATTATCTGACTACACTCTGTTTCTTTTCAACTGACGGTAAATTGCAAAGTTTCCATCAAGATTTTTCATTTATTTTCAAGATTTTGTAGTGGAATATGGTGCTAATTATATAAACTTGGTCTTTATACGAGGCAGAGATATAGTAGTTTCATATTTTTCCATTTAGTATCGAGAAAATAGCTGCTAAGGGATTCAATTTATCTTCAGCTGAAGAAACGGAGTATAGGAGCTTAGAGTTTGTGTGTGTTAGAGTTGGTGGACTTGGTAGAGTTGGTTTCATTTGATAGAACGCACTCGTCTGCAACACGTTACCTACCTTGAAATTCCGGGAACAGGGTTACAAAAAGCGAAGGCTGGGAAGTGTTGGGGGCTGTGAGGCCGGGGCTTTGGGGGACTTGTAAAAATACCTTTATGATTTGTAGGCTTTTGTTCACACACTGAAAGTGTTGGCTTTGATTTGAAAACCTTTGTTGGTAATAATATGGTTGATGAATATTGAGTGGAGTCTTGTTAGGACATTATAAGTTACCGTTATGATGTGAACAAGTTTTTTGCGACATGAAAAACCTGTGCACATAAACACCATTGCCCGTAGCATGGTTGGTAGCACGTCTGACTGCTGATCGAAGGATCAGCAGTTCGATCCCACACCTTGTCATTTGTAGATGGCAAGAGGTTAAGCAGATCGGTTTAGCAATTTGTGGCAAATGTTCAGTTAAGTCCCTGTAAGAAGGGCACGCCCTAGCCCCTTCAATCAAGGGAGTGTACGGCATTAAAAACTGCTTCGGCACCATAATAATGAAAAATGTGGTGTTTTTCATATACAGTAGAAGCTGCATAAGTGGGTAAAATAAATTATATAACTCTGGTAAGACTCCCCGGCCCTAACACTTCCCAGCAGTAGAGATCCTGTAGTGAAAGAGATTGTCCAGCCTTCTCTATATTGGTGTCATTACCAAACAACAAGAGTGATCCCTTATTTGTTAGTGTGTATACAGTAGGTTAGATCCAGTGACCAAACCATAGGGGTCTAGTCTTTACTAGTACAGTACAGTATTGAGGAATGTGTATTATGGGAATGGATGTACTGTATAATTATCAGCTCAGGTACTCCTCATTAACGTTGCCTCAATTTAAGTCCTTTCGTTATTACACTTCATAAATTATTAGAGAGAAAAATTAACTTAATAACTATGATTCATTGTTTAAGTTGTAAATCAGACAAAAATGGTCAAAATAATAATAAGAACATTTTGTGAAAACATTTAGTAATATATACTGTACTGTAGTCTGGATTTTCATTAACGCGACTACAACTATAAGTGATCCTAACGACACCAATATGACGGAGGTTGTGTGGTCTCTGTGTTACTATAGGGTCTCTAACCAGCCGTAGTCTAGTCATTCCTTAGTTTAACAAGTCACCGGCGAGACACACGGTTTCACCCACCATTATAATACAATACAATACCCCAAACACTCCTCTCTCCGTTATCTGGGGTCTTGGTGATACGCATTTCAGCCGTTGTTTATTTATGTTTATACCAATTGATCCGTTTTCTGTCTAAGGGTTTGGGTACACTAACAAACGCTAAGCTTGAAACGTGATCAACAGGCCAGAAAATAAGGCTTAGTGTTGATTGCTCAGCACAACATGACAAATCTATGCCTTATTTGTACGGTGGCGCTAACAAGTCATGTCTCGGCTGTCATTACGTTTGGCTCGCTCTGGGCTGTATCAATGTCTGTCAGGTGTTGAATAGGGTGGGTAAGTGTAGGGACATGGTTGGTTTATCTCACTCAAAAAGTAGAAATCATGTGTAAATATTGCTGATACCAATTATTGGTCAAAATATAATTGGTGCCGAGACATCAATTATTAGCGCGACTGTACGTGCTGATCACATGTTTTGGGCGATGTGTTTGCTAATGTAGTCTCACTCTTAAACGTGCAGTACCAGAGACGTCCGTTTCATCATATTCTGGCAACTATTGGACAATTATATTCAGCTTAGGAAGGATCTCTAGTAATAATAAGGATTCAAAGTATCTCATCCTACCCATTGAACTACCACAGATCCTTCCTAAGCTGCATAATATCATCCAAATATAGCTAAAATAAAATATAACACACGTCGCTGGTACTCAAAGGGTTAATCTCTTAGCACCGAACTTAAGTACAGGGCCTGTTAATTTTAGCGTATATAAAAGTCTAGCCAGGATAAACCGTTGTTGCGTTTCCGTTTGGCCGTACCAGATGAAGACTGGGTGAAATGTCCACATCTTTGGGGTCATTCAGGAATCAGTTTTTGTACCTTTGTGTCAAGTGACCGGACAACGCAACCAGTAGTCCATTTCAACTACTAACTTTCAACCAGTGCCAACCCACTGGTTAGGACTATAATTTGACCGTGATTTAGTTGGCACTGGTTGAGAGTTATTGGTTGAAATAGTCTACCGGTTGAATAGCCTGGTAGCTGTAATGTTTATATCTAGATACATCACCATTTACTTGCACTTCAGTAGTATTTTGTTTGTGTATTGATGTTTTTCTATGTTATCACCAGTGAATTTTAATTTCTTTGTTTATAGTGTTGGTGTTTGTAAATGCAGTTCCTCAAATGCCTTGACTTTTTATCGGTAAAAATGATCTGCGGTTCTATTCTGACTGAGCGGGGCATCCAAAGTTTTATAAGATTGTCTCATGGTAGCCACGGGGCACTAGAGGACCGACTCGAGACAGAGCCCAAACAGGGACAACACAACCCAACATAAAACAAAATATATAAGTTCACACGCATCTTGGTCGCCCAGGAGAAAACCCAGAGACCAAGGATCACTAGGGGCCTCCAGCATTTCCCCAGACCTCCCGGAGAGGTTCCGGTCTCAGCAGGCAGACACGCAGCGGAACACACCACAATTCCCGCCCACCTCACATCCAGGTATGACCCTTCATATATACCAGCTCCTCGGGCCAGGCGCCTGACAGACTATTACCTAGTCCAACTAGCGCCCGTCCCCCTCTCCCCAATGACCGTGCTATCTCTCCTCGATTCACACGCATTCTCTATTCATTCCTATTTATTACAACTTATCTTTCATGTTCTACAGTCATCTCTCTATCTTCCAACGCTTGTGCTACACAATCTCAATGGAGGTCTTCCTACCCCGCTACCTCCCCTTGTATCTCACTCATATACTCTCTTTGTAAGCCTTTCATCTTTAATTCGCTCAACATGTCCACCTTTCTGTCCACTCTGGCCGACAAATGTTCCTGCTGCCCCACTCCTACGTATCTCTTCATTCCTCAATCTGTCTCTACGAGTAACTCCACACATACTCATCAAGCAGCTCATCTCCATCACATTCAGCTTTATTCTCTCTTTTGCCTTCAGAGCCCATATCTCTGCCCCATACATCACTGTTGGTACAACTATCCCTTGATACTGTATTTATTTATATATATCATTATTAGTATACCTGTACCTTGATCAATTGACCACTTGCGAGTTTCAGGCTATAAGGAAGTTCGGCCTATAAACATCGATCTAAAAAACATATACAGCAATAATGTAGGTTTCTGATTGATAAATAGTATGTTGAATTTGGTTATATGTTTTTATTTAATTACTAGGCCGTATTATAGCTGGTTATTCTGCTAAATATCGATGTCTACAGCTCCAACATCCATATAAAATGAAACTCGAAAGTGGTCAATTGTAGTTATGGAATTTGAGATCTTTTATTTACAAGCACCAATGTTGCCAAGTTGAGAATATCACCACTATCACTGCTACAAGTATTTCAGGAATCCATTGTCTCATTACGTACCTTTTTTATCTTTACTTAAAACTGTTCATGTCGGCTCGTCTGAATTTTGTATCGACAGTATTTTGGATATGCGTTGTTCCATTTTTTGTTTGTATTGTTAGCTAGTTTTTCCATATCATCTTGACTAGCGTGTGTGTTTGTTCATGATAATTTCTTCGTGCATCATTTGTCTTTAAATAATGTATTTTTGTATTATTTCCTGCATCAGTTATCTTGGAAAAACTGTATTCTTGTATTATATGTTAGGTGCCCCAGTGTCCTTTGTTTACCACAAGTGTCAGTTTTATCTCCTAGGGTATATTCGCTGTAAGTAGGCGAGTAATCGTGACCTAATAACCTCTGTAACTAAAAAATGACTAGTGTAATCAAGCTAATATTTCTACCATTTGGGAAGAGGCAGTCAAGGAATAGATGTAACAATTTACAGCCAATTTGCTCTAGCTCTTTTTGAGTTAAGCGGCTGTTACTCCAAGCTAATATTTCTACCATTTGGGAAGAAGCAGTCAAGGAATAGATGTGACAGTTTACAGCCAATTTGCTCTAGCCCTTTTTAAGTTAAGCCGCTGTCACAAGCGCTTTTTCCGGCAATTTTCCACGAGCAAGTTTCTTCTCGTATTATTTTGGGACTTTTTCGCACTGGTATCGGCAACTAGACTGAAGGTAGATTATGTTAGGCAGCCGAATTCTGATAAAGTGTAATTTTTTAAGCTTCCAGACCATAATTGCTCGAAAAAAGGCTCGTGTGACTCCGGCTTTACAGAGGCTAAGAGGTCATGATTTCTCGCCTACTTACAGCGAATAGACTATAGGTATACCTTGAAATAGCCACTTACTGCCAGTTATAATAGACCTGTTGATGATGATGATGATGATGATGGTACATTACCGTATGCATTCAGGAATACAATCTTTTTTATAAGGTGCTGGTTTTATTTATTCAGGAACACCCCGTTCTTAATATTAATTCTCCATTATTTATTCAGGAACACCTCGTTCTTAATATTAATTCTCCATTATTTATTAAGGAACACCTCGTTCTTAACATTAATCCTCCATTATTTATTAAGGAACATCCCATTCTTAACCCGTTGAGCCCCGGCTAGTTATAATATTTTGTTCACCCCAGTCCCAAGCCATTTTCACTTTTTTTTTTTTTTTTTGCTAAAATGGAAGACAAGGATGAGAAATGAAAAAAAAAATAAAAAATAAATCACCTCGGACATTTTTTTTTTGGGGGGGGGGGGAGCCTCAAACAAATTTGTTGAGCCAAAATGGAAGAGAATGGTCAGAAATGAAGACAAAAATAAAAAAAAAAATCATTTCGGTCATTTGGGGGGCGGGGGGGGAGGGGTTTCAATAGTTCGTCTCCCCCGCATGACCACCCGCCCGGGAGCACTAGGGTAAAATCTGAGTATGGCATTGTATGGCATACATCCTAAGGAGTGTCTCACATAGATCTCAAGCCTCTAGCTCCCATACGACCGGAGTAATGAAGGTTCAAAGTGGCGGTAAACTATCCCCACTAAGCCCACCACCACCAGCCGCGCGGCTGTCTCGGCCCGCTCACACCTACTGGCCCGGCTCCCCCACACACTACGGTACCTCCCCCTCCTATTCTCCCGCCATTTCCTACCTTACGAGCCACGTAAGTGTTTTTTATATGTCGGACGCACGTGATGCGTCGCTGGGAGTTGGTGATCAAACACTGCCGACGCAACACGTGCGACGCTGGGTCTCACTGGGTTAACATTAATCCTCCATTATTTATTAACCCGGGAACTGCAGGGAGACTCTTAAGAGTTCCCCCGGCGGACTGCGGGGAGACTCTTAAGAGTCAGAGAAAAAAAAAATCAACTTTTGACATTACATTTTTATTTTTTATTTGTTTTTAATATATATATATATATATATATATATATATATATATATATATATATATGTCCCCGTGGTTGTTTACTGTATATATGGATGGAGTTATGAAAGAAATACTATCAAGAGCAGTGGATGTTGGTGTATCGCTGAAAAGGGAGGGAATTGAGTGGAAGCTACCTATACTGCTGTTTGCGGATGATACAGTTCTGATGAGTGATAATGAATGGGAGTTGCAGGGTCTGGTAAATGAGTTTGGAACAGTGTGCGAAAAACGGAATTTGAAGGTAAATACGGGGAAGAGCAAGGTTATGGTCTTCGAAAGGGGTGAAGTCACAGAGTGTGAGGTGAAGCTGAACGGTCAGGCTATGGAGATCGTCAACTCTTTTAAGTATCTGGGCAGTGTGTTGAGTAAAGATGGGACTATGGATGAAGAGGTGCGGGAGAGGGTACAACAGGGGAAGAGGGTTGTAGGAACGCTAAAAAGCAGTAACAAGAAATAGGGTGGTCAGTATGGAAGTGAAGAAGTCCTTGCATGACAGTGTGGTAATCCCGACACTGACTTACGGAAGCGAAGCATGGACGTTGGTTGAGAGACTCAGACCAAGAGTGAGAGCAGTGGAAATGAATTACTTAAGGAGTGCGTGCGGAGTTACATGGAGGGATAGACAGACTAATGATGAAGTAAGAAGGAGGTGTGGTGTGGAGGTAGATGTGCTGGAAAGTGTGAAAAGGAACAACTTGAGATGGTTCGGCCATATGGAACGTATGGAAAGCGAGAGAATGACTAAGAGGGTGTACGAGAGCGAGGTGGAGGGACAGAGGGGGAGAGGTAGACCGAATATGAGGTGGAAGGATGGAGTGAGGAACTACATGAACGAAGGCGGTGCTGGTTGGGGGGAGGGGCGTCGACTGACTGGGGACAGAGGTGCATGGGGGCGGTTCGTTCGTGGCCACCCCTTCGGGGATCATGGCGTCAGGCAATAGATAGATAGATATACAGTATATATATATATATATTTTTTTTTTTTTTTTTTTTTTTTTTTTGGCCCCTGGGCCATGCAAAATCTCAGTCCTCTACCTCCCCTCCTTCCCCACTTTCCTCCTCTCCTTCAGTTATCACCTATTTTCCCTGTTATTCCCTTATTCTGAGGTATATTTTCGTGCTAACATTAGAAATCTGGTTGCAGGGTGTGGTCATCACTGATAGCAAGCGAATGCAAGAGAGAGAGAGAGTATCGATCGACTGTGTCTCAGTGGCCTTGGGGGAAATTGGCGGGAAAGCAGCTTGCCTCACCCATACATTATACAACTCGCGGGCTATATCTCCGATTTTGACCATCCAAACGCTGTTTTCACTCGTTTTATTGTTGTTTCAGGTTAATACCTTTATAATCAACCCATAATAGGCGCATATGGATAAGTAGTAATGCTATTAATGGTACAATGAATATTTTAGTGACGGAAACACCTCAAATACATGCGCACAGGGAGAGGTGTCTAATTACCCCCATGCGCACTTCAGAGGTTAAGGAACATCCCATTCTTAACATTAATCCTCCATTACGAACCCCAATGTACTTGAATAAATATATGAAAGCATTATAGATCCTCCTGGGATTCGAACTTGCTGCCTGTTTGTGTTCTGGGTTAGCTGTGCAGTAGGCTCGCCATTCTTGGTTGATGTCTCTAAATCGATTCTGGATCCCACCTTCAAACTTGCCCAGTTCACAAATCTTCATCAAATGTCACTATTCTCGATAGCCGCACGCTAGGCGATGTGCTGCTTTTGATGTCCACCCTTCCACCTAGCGCCTGTGTGGTGCACCAGTTCCATGTTGTTGTTGTTGTTGTAGTTCCCCAGACTGTCTAGCTGATCAGTCTCGAGTCTGGTAGACGGAAGCCATCCAGATGCTTGGGCCCCCGAAGGGGCCAGGGTGAGATAAGATCCTTCTCTGAATGGGCAACGGGAGATCATCAGCCCATGGGCCAATGCCCCCACCGTCCGCAGACCCCCTTGCAGTGCCTTCCAATCGGGCGATCTCGCCAGCACCTAGAAGGAAAAGTAGTACAGGAAAATGAGACAGACAGAAATGGCTAAGATTGGGTAGAGGATGTCAAATCTCACTCTGGATAGAACCAGGTTGTTCAGAGGACCAGGGTGGCGGAGGGAGCAGGAGTAGTAAAGAAGGCCGTTTATAACTCAAAACTGAATGAACAAAAGCAGTCCCTCATCACAAGATTTTTCAAGATGCAACAAAGTGTCATCAATGCTGTTGAAAACATCATGGTAGATGAAGCAGGCACGGTAGACTTGGACGGCAAACCTCCAGATGAATTTGATGGGGCGAATGGCGGACATTCGAGTGGCGGTGGCGGGGAATCTCGGTAGCTCCAGCATTGCCTCCAACATTCTACCACTTCAGCTTCTATTCAATTATTATAAGGTGAATATAATATAGTTTTTACCATTCTAATTATTAATACTGTACATGATAAATGTATTATAAATATGCTATTTGTCTGCTCTTAGGGTATCAAAATTGGTCATTGCCAGATTTGGTGTGGGCTACTTACTTACCGACTCGCATTTCCTTTCATATTTTTCCCCATAAGAAGTTAACTTTGTGTCTCAATATTTCAAAACTTTTTTTTTTTTTCCCGGTCCCCATTACCATTGAGAATGGCCGAGCATACTGTATAAAGGTTCCAAAGGGTGACGACGCAGAGATGAGCACTGCGGAAAAGCATAGCCTAATGAAAGCCTCTTAACTTTAGAACCTTAGAAAGTGGAAATCTGCAGATGGCCTTATGTTCCAATTGATTCAGTTCCTTTTACACTTACCTGATAACAGCTGGGAACCTGGGGCAGGCCACATAATTTTTGTTGGCAATATTTTGAAGCAATTGTTGTTTAGTAGGGGATATGTTCAGTTGACACTATCAAGGCAATCCCAATCCTATTTCTGATCGAGCAGAGTGAAAGACTGGGTTTGACAACTAGAAAGGAAGAGAAGAAAACCTAATAATTATCTAGTAGTGGCTCCGGAGTCAAATGAGTTCGTGAGCAATCATGGTTATGATCGAGCAAAGTGGCTCACTGGTGTAGTGACTAGCGTCTTGGACTAACACCCAGAAGGCCCAGGATCGTGCCAATGCTCGGCGCATTAAAGATTTTTCACAAGCACCGAGTTATTACCGTCCCTCATGAGCAAGGGGATGGGGTAGTAGTACAGGATCCCAATGGAAATGCGCCTAATCGGCCTTATTGGGCTATCCTTAGCTGGCTTAGCATGCGCTAGCTTTAAGAACTATTATTATTATTATTATAACGACCAGGGCAACCAGGGATTGTTGGGTCCCATGTTACCTGCTTGTCTCTGATTGGTCAATATTCATGGATATAATTTTGTTGTTTCGTATAATATCTCCAGGTTCGTTCTTCTCTCTCTCTCTCTCTCTCTCACTCAGGAAATGCCATAGTGGAAGCGTAAGAACAGGTATGGCGTAAGAGGTACTGAAGGCTAAAGAAAGAGGTGGGGGGGGGTGAGAGAGAGAGGGTGGATTGGACGGTGAGAGAGAGAGAGAGAGCTGGATTGTGTGTGAGAGAGAGAAAGATAGAGAGACTATACTGTAATCTATTTTTTTATTAATTTCACCACCACACCAAACACCTCCAATGAAATGAATGAAAACATATATGTGATCCACCAGGATTCGAACCCGGGTTATCACACATAGCAGAAGGAGTCGTGGAAATAATGAGGAAATAATAACAGATGGTGGAGAGGAGGGAAAGAAAATAACAATAAAGAAAAAGAGGATAATACAAACAGAATTAAGTGTATAGTGAAGAAAATGGATGATAATAAAGACACATATGTGGATAATGAAGAAAGGAAGACTAAGCAAATGTATACGGAAGAAAATAAATGGATAATGATAAGTGAAAGATACATAATTAAGTGGATAATTAAGAAAATAAGTATAATGAAGAAAATATGTGGATAATGAAGAAAATAAGTATATAATGAATTAAAATAGGTGTATAATGAAGAAAATAAGTGGACAAATAATTTAATTAAGTGGATAATCAAGAAAGTGAGTGGACAATGAAATAAAATAAGTGGATAATGAAGCAAATCAGTAATTAATTAAGCTAAATAAGTGGATAATGAGGGAAAATTAGTGTTTACTGAAATAGATTGCTCGGAAATGCCATAAGCAAATAAAAACCTCAATAATAATTACACCAAACATCATCATAACCCCCAAGACTTCGGACCAGATAGCGTTAACTCCATAAAGATTATGATACGTTATAAGTAACACCCCGTTCTTAGCATTAATCATCAATTGCAAACCCCAATGCACTTGAATAAACTAATGAAAACATATGGTCCTCCCGGGATTCCAACTCGGGACACCACCTAAACCATTACACCACCAACAACACAGTTAAAGGTTGAATACACGATCACGATTAATATCCATTTTCGAATTTTGGATATCAATCTAATCATGTACTCAGACCCAACTGCATTATGGAAAGCGTAATGTTTTAGTGAGAGGAAAGAATATTCTTGGTAGCATTATACAATTTTACTAAGCCTTGGAATCAAAGGGATAATGTACAGTATCTCTCAGTTAATCCCTTGATCTCCATAACCCTTTCTAATCTGAATGATATCGTGTACAGTAATATAAAAAACATAATCAATTTGTAAAGCCATGTCATCGTATCTTGAAGGGATTAAGGGGAGATTATATATATACCGGTATATATATATACAGTGTATATACTGTATATACAGTGTATATATAGTAGCTGTAGGGCAGTAACTGTATACATTTAAATATTGGCTTGGTCATTCATTCTTCAAACCCCTTATTATGTTGTCCTAATGGTTCATGCTCCCTACCCCTACCCCTACCTGTATCTTCCTCCACCCCTTTCCTTCCCCCTCCCCCTCTCCCTCCCCTTCCTCCACCCCCTTCCTTCCCCTCTCCCTCTTCTCTCCCTTTCCCTTCCTTACATATCTCCCTCCACCCCCTCCTTCCTCCACCCCCTCCTCCTTTTCCCTCTTCTCTCCCCTTCCCTTCCTTACATATCTCCCTCCTTTTCTCACCTTCCCTTCCTTACGTCTCTCCCTCCTTCTCTCTCTCCCTACCCTACCTGTCTTTTCCTCCCTCTCTCCCCCAATCTTTCCCTCCCTTCTTTCCTCCACCTTCCTCCCTCTCTCCCCCAATCTTTCCCTCCCTTCCATACCCTTCCCCCTTCTACCTACATGTTACCCTGATGTTACCCCCCCCCCCCCTCCCTCTCCTACTTCCTTTCTTCGTGGTCAAAATATCACCTCTCTCTCTCTCTCTCTCTCTCTCTCTCTCTCTCTTTATGAGGTTATGTGCATCATTGGGCGAGTCCGTCTGTGTGCGTGAGAGAGAGAAAGAGTATATGTGTATGTGTGCGAGAGAGAAAGAGAGAGTGTATGTGAAAGTGAGGGTGTGTGTGTGTGAGAGAGAGAGAGAGATAGAAAGACAGAAAGAGAAATAAGTGTATGTGAAAGAGAGGGTGAGAGAGAGAGGGGTAAGGGTGGGAGGGGGAGGTTATAGGTGAAGAGGTCAGTAGGGAGGGATAATGGAAAACAGATTCTCTCTCTCTCTCTCTCCAGAAATACATAACTAGTTCAGCTAAATGTAAGTTATAGTTAATATATATATATATATATATATATATATAATTATATATATAATTATATATATTTTTTTTTTTAGCTAAACTAATTATGTACTGTAGCGTATAGAATCTACTGGCACGATTTTATTTAGTCAACTGTACAGTCGCGCTAATAAGTGATGTCTCGGCACCAAGTATGTTTTTTATCAATAATTGGTATCGGCAATATCTTAGCTTCATTTCTTCATATCGAGTGAAATATTCAAACATGCTCCTACACTTACCCACCCTATTCAACATCTGACAGACATTAATACAGCACAGAACAAGCCAAACGTAATAACAACTGGGATATGACTTATTAGCGCGACCGTACCCACCCTATTCAACATCTGACAGACATCAAAACAGCACAGCACAATCCAAATGTAATAACAGCTGGGATATGACTTATTAGCGCCACCGTACCCACACTATTCAACATCTGACAGACATTAATACAGCACAGAACAAGCCAAATGTAATAACAGCTGGGATATGACTTATTAGCGCCACCGTACCCACACTATTCAACATCTGACAGACATTAATACAGCACAGAACAAGCCAAACGTAATGACAGCTGGGACATAACTTATTAGCGCCACCGTACCTACACTATTCAACGTCTGACATACATTAATACAGCACAGATCAAGCCAAACGTAATGACAGCTGGGACATGACTTATTAGCGTGACCGTACCCACCCTATTCAACATCTGACAGACATTAATACAGCACAGAACAAGCCAAACGCAATGGCAGCTGGGACATGACTTATTAGCGCCACCGTACCCACCCTATTCAACATCTGACAGACATTAATACAGCACAGAACAAGCCAAACGTAATGGCAGCTGGGACATGACTTATTAGCGCGACTGTACCCACCCTATTCAACATCTGACAGACATTAATACAGCACAGAACAAGCCAAACGTAATGACAGCTGGGACATGACTTATTAGCGCGACCGTACCCATGTTTATGAAGATATATTGAACCTCATAAATTTAATAGACTAATTTGACAAGTACTCAATTTACCTTAACCTTTTTCTGACCCCCCCCCCCCCCTTTTGTTTTGTATTGGACAATGGTAATTAGGGTTTTACGTTCTCTCTCTCTCTCTCTCTCGCTCGCTCTCGCTCTCTCTCTCTCTCTCTCTCTTTTTTTCTCACACATTCATACACACACACTCCCATTTTCACACACCACACATACACATACTCTTTTGTATCTCTCACACACGCACATACACTCTCTCTCTCTCCCCCTTCCCCTCTCTCTCTCTCTATCTATCTATCTCTCTCTTTCTCTCTCTCTCTCTCTCTCACACACACACACACTCACTCTCCCTCCCTCCCCCCCTCTCTCTCTCTCTCTCTCTCTAACCACCAACACATCAACCAATATACACACACTGTTCTATTCAAACACACACCCTTCTCCATTGTTCTTATAATTCCACTCTATATCTCTCGTTTGTTCTCAGATGACCTATAATATTGTCTCTATTTATTTTAGTCCCCGATTATTCATTATATTTGTATCTCCTCATATTGTATTCCCCATCATACCGGTACTTGAACCTTAGTAAATCTTAATAATGTTCACAGCATATCACATAAGAAAATGGGAGTCTGCAGAAAGCCGATTTGCCCACATATGGCAGATCCTTTTCACACCTAACCTATCTCGTCCATATGCCTATCTAATTTTTATCTTGAAGCTCTATCGTTCTTGATCCCACTATAGCACTCGGTAGCCACATATCTTCAACTCTGTTACCAAACCAATATTTGCCTATATCTTCTGAAGCTAAATTTATCTAATATGAAACCATTTGTTCGAGTTCTTTCGCTATCACTGAGCTTAGGTACATGTTTCATATCCCTTTTATTAATCCCACTTACCCACTTGCACACCTCTATCGACTATCATATCCCCTCTAACTCTGCGTCTCTCAACATTTCTCCATTTAGAAGATTTCTAACATGGATCATTTTTGTCATTTTGTCCAATCTGTAATAGGGACACCAAATTGAACAGCATACTCCATACCGGTATGTGGCTTTACTAACGTTATATATAGTTTTATGATTACGTCTGTTGTTCTATTATTCACATTTCTATATACCGGTATACAGTAAATCCGAGAGCTCTATTTGCCTTATTTCTATATACCGGTATACAGTAAATCCGAGAGCTCTATTTGCCTTATTTCTATATACCGGTATACAGTAAATCCGAGAGCTCTATTTGCCTTATTTCTATATACCGGTATACAGTAAATCCGAGAGCTCTATCTGCCTTATTTCTATATACCGATATACAGTAAATCCGAGAGCTCTATTTGCCTTATTTCGAGCACTGATGCATTGATTTCTTGGTTTCAAATAGTAGTATTAGTAATTCTTATAGTACATTTCAAAGTAAATATCATGCTAAAACTCATAATAAATGTCTTTAAAGATTTCATAGTAAATATAAGTGGATATCTTAGTAAGTAAATATCATAATACCTTAGTTAATACGATGACACATATATGTTCTGTTTTCTGGATATTATTAGACGATTTTATTCAGATTAGGAAGGGCATATGGAAGTCACAGGGGTAATTGAGATAGTTTTTAGCCTTATAATTCCCACCGATCCTTCCTAAACTGTACACAATCGTCTAATGACAGCCAGAATAAACTGTCAAACTGCGTCATGATCTTCAAAGGGTTAAATCTCATAATTAGAATTTATCTTGGCAAATCTGTTATTAACCCTCTCATTACCGATGCCGTCCTTTTAACTTTAATTTGGCGACCATTAGACGATGTTATTCAGTTTAAAAAGGGCCTCCAGCAATTAACAGGTTTCGAACTATCTCATTTTACCCTGTTTAATACCACCGATCCTTCTTAAACTGCACAAATTCGTCTAAAGATAGATTGAAAATGACGTCGCCGGTACAGAAGGGGTTAATCTCTGGTAAAGTCTCTGGCTGCTATGTTTATGGTTTGGCCTTGGGAAACCCATTATTCCTTCATATTTTTTTTCCCCGGACATGAATCAGAATATATTCCCCCCCCCCCCCCCCCCGTCCCCTCTCACACTCTCAGTCTCTCACTCACTCTCTCACACACTTTTTTTCTTCTCTCTCTCTCTCTCTTTTTTTTTTTCTCTCTCTCTCTCTCTCTCAACCAGTACTGGTAGGTTAGCTTAGGATGTAAGGTTAGATTATTCAAATAAGATACACTTATTTGGTTGGTCCTGGTTTAATTGGCACTGGTTGAAATGGTTTACTCTTTGAGTTTTCCAAATGCACAACTAATAACTGTCTTCGTGGTGCAATGCATAAGTGTATTAATTTTCGGTGTGAGCATCCTGGTTCGAATCCCCGGACTGCCACATGTGTTTGTTAATTTCATTAATCGAGTTTAAGAGTAAAGTTGGTTACTGGAGAGAACATAATAATTATGAGGCAGATCATATTCTTCGGGGGTAGTGATATTTGGCATTATCACATTTAAATATTAATACACACGGCTTAGCCAATCACGAGCTTTGATATGCTCTCGCCTGAAATAACTGTGTGTTGGTGGTGTAATGGTTTAGGTGCTTATGTTCTGGGTGTGGTGTCCCGAGTTCGAATCCCAGAAGGATGACATTATGCTTTCATTAGTTTATTCAAGTACATTGGGGTTTGTAATAGATGATTAATGTTAAGAACGGGGTGTTACTTATAGCCGAAGACGGGTGCCCAACCCCGAAAGGGGTTGAAATAGGGGAGCTATCCCCCCGCCAAAGGCGGCTTTCTAGGGCCTTTCCTAGCTGATACTGAGAGGATTGGGTTCTAGTCATGTGGTGATGGGCTGGTCTATCAGAGTGAGAGCTGAGCAATCTCTGCCATACCCATAGCTTACTCTGACTGTTCCTTTAACTTATATATTTTCTAGATCTCAAGTGATGGCGTCTCTTCCGTGTATTGACCTCCCAATCTACCAAGATTGGAAGCCAAAGCGTCACATTTTTCCCTTGCCCCTCAACTTTCTCTTCATAATTGCTGAGGGGCACAGGGCCCTGGGTGGGGCTTTGGTTTCCCGGGCGTTTCCACACCCTCCTCAGCTCCCCGCCATGGAGTGGCTTCAGTCACCCAGGCTTTATTGTGGTCGGCGGGGAGGGTTCTGTGGGGGCACTCGGTTATGGCCTTGGAATTGCTCAGGGCCTTTGGGCTGTTCGGCCAGGCAGCTTGGGGAACAACAACAACAACAACAACAACTTATAGCCGATCTTAGGACCCAGTTACAAAAATATTGATATTAATGTATAATCTATCCCTGTTAACTTTATATCATCTCGGTTCTCATAGTGTTAAATGTGTTATTTTATGCGACTTCGATTTTGGATATCATTCTTGATAATTGTTTTACATACTGTAGAAGATACTATAAGATAGGCTACATGGTAATGTTATGTTTCTAATATACTGTATGTTCAATTTAGCCTAACACAATCTGGGCTGCCTAAATTGACAAAAATAACCAGTTCATTCATTACCTATTTGTTTTTAATTTAGTGTAACATAATCCGACATAAAAACAAATCTAGATTACCCTAAGATATATATGTATAGCCTATAGATTATAGACCTTGGATTACCCACAGTTCACATATGTGGGCTGTGGGATTACCCTTGCCCAGACCATCCCAATAAACTCGACCCCACCGTTTCTATCTCCAATTAGGTGTTTTGCTTATCTGAGTTATCTCTCCACTTTGTATTTTGTTATTTTTTCGTATAAAGTACTATTATTCTTATACTTACCCTAGAATTATTGTCCCTCGTTTCGTTTTCTTTCTACAAACTCCTTTACCTTTTGTTTCATGTTCTCCCTTTTCTTCTCGAGGATAGCCATATGTTGTTTTGTTTGTATTGTATATGCCTTGCTATTTACAATCCTCTCTCTCCCATAAAGTGTCCTCCTTCTATTTGTTTTGTTCGGCATAGGCTACTCACCCTTCTTATTGCGTATCTTCCGTTTTCTTTCCTCCTCTTCTTCCACTTTTCCCCATTCCTTCCCCCTCCTCCTCGTTATCTTCCTCCTCCTCCTTCTCCCTTTAACTCCTCAGCTCCTCCCCCAACTGACCGCCCCAGGCAATCATGTGACCAAGTTTCAACGGCCAAAAACTATAGGCCCCTTGACACCAATCCCGTAAACGACCCCGAACCCTAGAGTCCCGAACTACCGAACCTCTAAACCCAAGTTACAATCCCTAATATCGGTGCTCATTAAAAAAAAAAAAAAAAAATGGCAAACAGGAGGCTATATCGTGTAGGGAGTGAGGGAAACATGGAGAGATAAGGGAGGTATCTGGCAACTTTTACCTCTACTTCAAAGGCCCCCTCCCTCCTCCCTCCCTCTCCTAGTTTCTGCCCTGGTCCTCACTCCCCCTCCCTACTTCTCTTCAGTTTTGCTCTCTCCCTCCCTCCGTTCTCATTCGCTCTCCACCACCACCGCCCATTTTCCTCACATTATCACCCTTTTCTCTATATCTCTTCAGTGTTTTCCTGCTACAAAGGCGTCTGCGGGTAGCCAAGGGACTCGGCTACGCGTGTGTGAAGTTTGGTGAAGTGTGCCCTTCGATTAACTTGGTAAATACAAGAAAACCAGACACCTGTGAAGGATAATGTGAGGACTTTTGAACAAGCCGCTTCGGACGAATTTTAGGTGAGTGTTAATTTGCAGTTTGTGTTTGTGTTGTAAGTTTAATGGGTGTTATGACTGATTTGTGTGCATTATCTGAAGTTGTTGGGTTTGTGTATGGCGTATGTTGGAGTTCTGTAATTGGCAGTGATGTAATCGAAGGGTAATGAGAGCGAACGAAAGACAGAGAGAAAATTATGTAAGGCTGCATTTTGTTTCTCTTTCCTCCCTCCCTCCCCTACCCCCCATTACCCCTATTTTCCTATCTCCCAGTCCATTCATTTTCCAACTTCCATTTTTGTTTATCAGCCTTTCAGTCCCTTTTACCTTCATATCCTCTTTGCGTGTTATTAATTTACACGTAGGCTAGTCTCAAATATGTACAGTAAGTAGGCCTATAATGTAACAGGTTTTTGCTTAGCGAGGTTTGAACGAGCAATTTGGTCTTCAAAGTTCATTTAACTCTTAAGCTATGCTAGGTTAGGATAATTTGGATAGGCTAATGGAAAGGGGGGGGGGGGGTTTAAAGGAAGGGTATATGTCAGTCAGATGGTTGATTGAGATAGTCTTCGCCATTTAATTTCTCAAATCCTTCCTAAGCTGTATATAATCGTCTAATGATAGCCAGAACAAGCTGTCAAAATGCATCATAATCTTTAAAGGCTTGATAGCGCTCGCCAGGAAAAAATCGACACCTAGCCTAAATGGCACGAAAGGTATTAAAATCGCCTAGGCTAACCAATGGGGCAAACATCGTAAAATTTGAAAACTAATGGGGATAAACATGAGGGAGAAGGGGGTCTAGCAAAACGATCCATCTGAGATCACCTTCGTTTCGACCAAATGTTCTGTGTGGTCTGTGTATCTACTGTCTTCTTAGAGCACGTAGAACCCGTCTTGCAACACAATCCCACCCCTACTCTGCAACTCTTCAACCCAAGAGTGAAATGTTATTCTCATTTTGTCTTCTATTCAACAGCTGAACTCTGGAACTCCCCCAGAATCAGTCTTCCCCTCATTCTATGACTTAAATTGCTTCAAACTCTGTGTGTCCAGGCATTTTAATTGACTCGAATGTCCCTTGATGTTGGTCCTGTCACTTTCAACTCTGGGGGAGGCACTCGTCACAGGCAGTTCTTCCTTTTGTCTCACTCACATAGAAAATAATGTGACTATGCAACGCTTATCTACATATTCTGTTGATATAAAAGTGTATTCTGAATTTTTTGTTTGAAAACAATCCGTAACAACACGAATATCTTATTGAAAACTGGCCTTTTTAATGGGAGATTTTAACTCAAGAGGTTATTTTTGTGGACCCCGTGTCTCTAATGCTTAGCCCCATTTTGATATTCGCCCCAAACTAATGGGTCTAACCAGGACCCACACACTACGTTAGTGTGTGGGTCCTGGGTTAACTCACCTGGTAGGGCCGCCAATCGGTAGCGCATGACAGGCCAAGGATTAGGCAGCCCAGGAGATAGCATGACACGCCAGTCAGATGCAACATTTGAATGTACTGGAGATGCTTGACAATGGGGTGACTGGTAGTGTGTGTCGGACCAATAATATGATGGGGTAGTTTATCAGGGGTTGAGATGTTAAAAAATGGGAAGGGGGATTTTATGGGTTGAAGAGTGAGTTGTGGAGGTGTTGGGTCAATTTACATTTGAATTGAGCAAGGGAGGGGGAATTAACTATTTCAGCTGGTAGGGAGTTCCACTGATGGATTATACGACAGGAGAAAAACCTTTTTCTTGCTTCGGTTTCTGTGTGGGGAACAAATATCTTGTGTTTATGACCTCTTACTCCTTGGTGGGGTGACATAGTGAACAGGTCATGGGGTTTAATGGGCGAGAGATTATGGAATATTTTGTAACACTGAATAAGGTCGGTGCTCAACAATCTGCCTTTAATTGAAAACAGGTTTAAGGTAGAGAAACGATCATGATAAGTGAGACTTGAGTGGTTGGTTACTTGTTTCGACCATCGACGTTGAACAGACTAGAAGATTAAGATCGCCTTGAAATCCAGTATTCCAAACAGGAGAAGCAAAGTCAAGCAAGGGTCTGATGTCGGAGATGAGGAGGGAGATCATGAAGGAAGGTGACCTTAGAATATAAGAACAAATGGGGCTAAACATGAGGGAGAAGGGGATCTAGAAAAACTACCTATCCGTCCTTAAGTTAACCCTTTTAGTAATATGGGGCAGAGTTCTTAACCCTTCTCTACTTGTGACGTCTTTTTTAACTCCAT
Source organism: Paralithodes platypus (assembly GCA_032716605.1). Taxonomy (NCBI): domain Eukaryota; kingdom Metazoa; phylum Arthropoda; class Malacostraca; order Decapoda; family Lithodidae; genus Paralithodes; species Paralithodes platypus. The sequence continues at coordinate 82,262 of CM064512.1, forward strand.
GCTGGCCACTATTAGACAATTTTATTCAACTTAAAAAGGGTCTCCAGCATTTAACAGGCTTCGAACTATCCCACTTAATAGAAAATCGCTCCCAAATGTCTGAAATCTCTAGAATATCGCTAGAAATTCGGTCGCAAGATGAATATAAATGTCGCTAGATGGAAGTCAACATACCTCTAGATCTAGCGGTAAAGTAGCTAAGTTGGCAACCCCGCTAACCGTGCCCTAAGGTGAGGATGTGACCCAGACAGTGACCAGGGGCAGTTTAAAATTGCGACAGTTTATATAATTACTGGGGCCCGTTATTTCTGTCAGTTTATACCAGTTTCTGTATAAATATGACTTAAGGGGAGATTATATATATACTGTATACGGTATATATATATATATATATATATATTTATATTTATACAGTATATCAGCTATTGGTCTTGTCCGTGGAAAGCGGAGGCGAATAATACAGAGAACCAACGCGTGGTAGAAGAACACTTTCATCCTGTCTATATTTATTGCAACGTTTCGGAGACACTTACTCCATCATCAGGCAAATCTAAAAATAACAGATACACACACTTATAAGAAAGACTATGGTAAACCTAAATACGTATCGTAAATTGGTGATATAGAAACATAGATGATATAATAGATACTAGCAGGGGTACCCGGCGTTGCCCGGGTTTAAATTCTACTGCCATAATCACCATCATCAATCACTACTACCACAATCATCACAATACTACTACTACTACTACCATAATCACCGGCCTCGACCTCCCTGTGCCTCATTAAACGGCGACCTCGATTTCGGCCGCTAAATGACCTCCGATTTTGGATCTGACCTCATCCGTACCCCCATTTTGGGGGGCTGCGAACAACTTTAGTTCCATACACCTTTTCGATCGGAGGCCTCCTTCTGCCCCAAACGGACATTTGTTTTCAATTTATTTTTCAATTTCAGCCTCGAAACGACCTCTGATCGTGGCCTCGCCCCCTCTATGACCTGACCCAGGTCAATTGACACCCACATGCAAAGTTTCAGCTCCCCAGGTCCAAAACTGCGGCCGCCTATTAACCCTTGTCTAGCGGGGGGTTTTGGGCTTATTTGGGCATATTCAGGCCCTCCTGAATGATAAATCAAGTATCTGCATGAAAAGAAATGTATTCAGCAAAAAACTAGGCGCTAAAAGCTTCAAAATGAGACCAGAACGAGCTACGTAGCACTCGTGGTTCTCATATAGTGGTACAAGTAAACAGTAAAACAAGCTAGAACGAGTTCAACGTAGAGTTACCAAAATGATACCTAGCCTAAAGAACAAACCATACGAAGAGCGTCTTAGAGAATTAAATCTATTTCCTTTAACCCAGCGCAGATTAAGAGGTGACTTAATTCAAGTGTTCAAAATCATCAAAGGCATCGACAATATGAACTGTAGTAAGTACTTCACTATCGACCAATCTAATTACACGCGGGGAAACGGTTGCAAAATTATTGGTAAATCTTTTAACTCGCACGAATCTAAGAATTTCTTCTTCAATCGAGTTGTCAACTTGTGGAATGGGCTTCCCCGAAACGTTATAGACTGCATCACCGTTGATTCATTTAAACTCCGCCTAGACAAATATCTCGCATCAAACCCGCGACTGACTGCGTTTGTAAATGAATAACTTTATTTTATCCCCCCCTCAGTTACTAACCCATCTGTCCCCTACTAACTTCCTAATCCTGCCACGGACATTAGTTCCAGGGCAGTAATTCCCTTTCCAATGTTCCCTTACCCCCACTAAACCACTGTTTGGACACTTGATCCTCAGTGTTTTGGAGGACAAGCAACCTAGAAGGGTCACTAGATCTGTTGTTGCTTGATTTCCTTTGTACTCCTTTGTACCACCAACATGGGAGTTTAGCGTATAGCGGTATATTTTTCCCAGCTATGCTCACTACTGGCTACACTGCCAGCCTCTCGAGAACACAGGGAGGGTGAGTTAGTGGGCGGCGGTAAGCCCTGGGTGTCGGCCGTGTGGCCTGCTGCGCTCCCGGCCATTTGCACTCTATTTTAAC
>CM064512.1:84420-219979 GCA_032716605.1 Paralithodes platypus
TATAGCCACGCCTCAGTGATCAAGATGATAGTTTTCCCGCCAATACTACCTTACCCACCGCGAATTACTGTGAGGAGGTCAGTTCAGTGGGTGTGTGAAACTACTAGCCGGATAGACGCTCACGTCATTGTGTGTTAAAGATATAAAGCCAAAGCGCTATATAGCCACCCTTCAGTGACCACGTGATAGTTTTCCCGCCAATACTACCTTACACACGCTAATTACTGTGAGGGAGGTCAGTTGTGTGTCGTGAACTACAGCGAGCGGTTATTATAGACGCTCCCCGTCATGGTGTGTTACATATATAGCAACGCGCTATATAGCAACGCATCAAGTGATCACGTGATAGTTTCCCGCCAATACTACCTTACCCCACGCTAATTACTGTGAGGAGGTCATTTGTGTGTGTGAACTACAGCGGGTATAGCCGCTCCCGTCCATTGTGTGTTAAATATATAGCAACGCGCTATATAGCCACGCCTCAGTGATAACGTGATAGTTTCCCGCCAATACTACCTTACCCACGCTAATTACTGTGAGGTAGGGACCGGGAGCCCGCCCCAAACCAGCTACCGGCTAACATAAGTGTTCATTTAGTTTTCCTTCTTTCTTTTAGATTATTATTTGGTTTTTCTCCTTAATAAGCTTATCTTATGACAGACAACAAATTGTTTGGCGGTACTATTTTAGGCCTTTCTCTCCCAAACTATTGTATAGATATTTTTTTTTTTTTTTTTTTTTTTTCCGTTCTTCCCCTTTAGTATTACAAATCACTCCAATACCTGTGGCAACTATTGTATGTGTATGTTTTATTTAAAATATCGTACATAGGCTAGCCTCCTTGATAGCGAAAATTGAGATAGCTATTACCTCCATTGTAAACAGCCCCCCCCCAACTAACTCCCATTAGGTCTAACACATACTGTATTTTATATGCCTTCATACTAACAAATAATCTTCTCTTTTTTTACAGTCTCATGTAATCATTAAAATTCAAACACATATTTCTGTAGTTTTACAGGCTCTCGAACATACTATCTGATTAACTACTAAAATATCTCACATATATTTTTCATGTATTTTCACAGGGCTTTTGAAAATGTATCTTCAAATTAATACTATATCATCTTAGCAGCCAAAATGACTTTCGAACTTGAAACGTTCTTGCGAGCAGTGTAAAGGTCGGTTTGTCCTGAGACAATACTTCAGGTGCATAAGTCTCCAACAAGGAAAGAATGCAGAGGCGGTGCGAAAAAACCGCACAACCCAAGAATCGGTTAAGAAGTCCGGAACGAGGTAAAAAACCACTATGTCAAACTCCAGTAAGGAATTCTACTGCTTTGCAAGAATTTGTTTCCCATCAATGTAGCAGCAACCCAAGAAACCCAGCAGAGACCCCCCCACTTGGAGGACTACAAGTGCAGGTGTCTAGCCAAGGACAACGCAACTGCCCCACCTTCTCCACCTAGATCATACTCTACCCCCCCCCCCAGACAGAATGACCAGCCCGCTAACACCCCCACCAGGCCAGGCACCCGCCCCCCCCAACACAACAGCACCTACATCCCCTTCCAAAATTCCAGATGTCTCTCTCCACCCGCCTTTACTCCCGTAAGAAATGGGAAGGCGAGGCAAAAGCCGGCAATCAAAAAAGGACGGGACACAGCGGTCCCCGGTCCCCACATTTAATAAATACCAGATTCTGAACAGAAACAGGAGCACCAAAGACGAAAACTGAGGAGACCAGGCTCATTGGAAGATCCTCCATCTTACGAGGACCAACTTGAAGATGGTGCTGTGAACAGAGTCCCAAACCACAGCAAAAAGAGTTTTTTTTTGCATTACCGCGGCGGTGCAGGTTTGGCCGGATACATCACAGCAGCCTGCCGGAGGAGTGGTCACCATCAACGGCTGACGAGAACAACCCCCTGTTTCGGGTGACTTCACAGCAGGGGGCGAAACGATGTAATGCGCACCAGATCAGAGGAACTAATGGAAAATCCCCCTAAAAATACCGTAAGGCAATCCAGCGTTACAAGGAGTAAGTCATTGTAAACCATAATCATTTCAGGCATTCTTCCCAAGATCGATGCAGAGACCGGTTTCTACGATATAAGGAGGCAGTTCAGTACTAATAACAGACTTAAATCCCTCTGCTCACAGGAAGATGTTCGAAATATCTCCAATTCTCTGGGGAACCCATTTCTACAATCAAACACACTTCTCTTTTCAGGAGATGGCTGCCATTTGAATTCAGTCGGAGGAAGCAACCGCCTAGGCAGACTCCTACATGACTGCAGGTCTGCAGCTTTCAAGATCAAAAAACGAAAACAATCACACTGTTTCCAAAAAAAAACGACACCACCGAAGCAGGGGGCCAGTTAGTAGTGCCAGCGACCCATAAACTACTCCCATATCAAATGTAACTCTATCCAAAATAAATATCACGGCCTCATGCTACGTTAACGTGCAGCCACGCAGCTTACAGCAAATACACAAATTCGAAGACCTGGATAGCCAAGCACTTGCATGTATGGAGGAATGTGATATAAAGCGGCACCCAGGACTGACTTTTGTTTCAGAATCTTGGATTTTTCAAACAAACGCGGATGAAAAAAAAAAAAAAAAAAGAAAAAAAAGCGTTGTGATTTTATTGATTTTTTTGGCGAGGATATAAATACGCATTACCAGGTTATACTCCCTTCAGCTGCCCGAAAGAAGATCCCAAAAGAATGGGGAGACGGGTGGGGTTCTGCTATATGTTTAAAAGTAAATCTTCACCAATATCCGAGCGGTAAACCAAACCTGCCATAAATAATATTATATGGATACTAGTAACGTTCAAATAAATAATCAAGCAAAAGGCACGATAATAATTGGCCTCATTTATCGACCCCCACCTCCTGCACAAATCACCCGATACTGCCGACGAGAAACTCTATGATCAAATAGCCGAACTAAGTTGTCAGGGAAGAAGAAAGAAGAAGCAGTAGTAATATAGTTTGGCGATTTTCAATACTGTTCCTGTCACAACATGGGGCGAACCACTAAATGCTCACAGCGGGACACTGATCTATTATGCTAATCTTCAGGAGGAAAAAGTGCCCTTTATCCAACACGTAGGGAACACCCAACGAGGGGGGAAATACCAATTCTGGATATTATTCCTAACGACAAATGAAAGACTGGGGGGGGAAGTATAATAGCGTTAAAATCGGGCACCGGAATTTAGCTCTGGTGACCATAGGATAGTGTCCTTTAAAATAAAAGAAAAAAAGAAAAAAAAAAACGTGAGCAGGAAAAAAGTACAAGTTAATCGAGGGGCCGCTTTAAACAAATTTAGAAGGCTTCTTGCCAATACTGACTGGAGTGAAATGACCGAAAACTCATGAGGTAAATCGATTATGGAACATATTATCTAATAACCTAAACAAAGCAATAAATACAAGCATCCCTCTACGAAACCGGCGCCCAGCAGGCAAATATAAGCCAAAATGGTGGAATGATGAAATAAAAAAGATCCTCTTAGTAGAAACGCTGGCCTACCAAAAATATAAGCCAACTCAGAATAATTAGCGATAAATTAGAACACGATAGACTGCGTCGAACAACCAAAAAATTCATCAAAGAAAGTAAGAAGAATCTGGAACTTCATATTGCCAGCTCCAGCAAGTCCAATCCGAAAGAATTTTACAGCTATATAAGAAACAGAAAAACGGTAACTTCAACAATAGGCCCACTTGTTGCGGAAAATGGAGAGCATACAGATAACAAAGTACAAATGGCGAATATCCTAAATAACTATTTTGCATCAGTTTTCACGTCGGAAGATACTACCGGTAACCGACCTACCCCTACGAATCAATCAAATGGCACTGAGCTCGAAAACTTTACGATTTATGAAGACGATATCCTGTTCGCAATCAACAATTTGAAAGTTAATAAAACCCCAGGCCCTGATAAAATATCCCCAAGGATCCTAAAAGAAGCAAAACACGAATTATTAAACCCACTCGCAAATCTGTTCAACAAATCATTGAATGTTGGGATAGTTCCAAACGAATGTAAACTAGCTAACGTGACACCCATATACAAAAAAGGAAATAAGTCCTCTCCCGGCAATTATCGACCAATTAGCTTAACATCGGTAACGGGCATGGAAATCATTATAAGGGACAAAATAGTAAAACATTTGGAAGAAAATAATTTAATAAAAGATTCTCAGCACGGTTTTAGAAATAAACGTTCATGCTTAACAAACTTACTCGACTTCTTCAATGATGTTTACAAATCATATGATAAGGATAGAGCAGTTGATATAATATATCTCGATTTTCAGAAAGCTTTCGATACCGTACCCCACAAGAGACTAATTGACAAAATAAAAGCTCATGGCATAACAGGAAAAACTCTGAAATGGCTCGAAAATTGGCTCTCAGACCGTAAACAACGAGTTGTAATAAATGGTGAAGAAGCGGATTGTTGCAAAGTACATAGTGGCGTTCCCCAGGGTTCGGTATTAGGTCCTATTCTTTTTATAATTTACATAAACGACTTAGACGAAGGAATAGAATGCAAAATTTCGAAATTTGCTGACGATACAAAAATTACTAATAAAGTAACCTCAACAGTACATTGGCAAAAACTACAAGGTGACCTAGACACTTTAGAAAACTGGGCAGAAAAATGGCAGAAAAATGGCAAATGAAATTCAACATAGAAAAATGCAAAGTATTACACATCGGTAGTAACAACGCTAAAAAAAGATTACTCAATGAACAACATTCAACTATCAAATACAAATAATGAAAAGGATCTGGGAGTTATAATATCAAGTGACCTGAAGCCGAGTAAACAGTGTACAGAGGTAATAAAAACTGCTAATAAATTGGTGGGTTTCATCGGCAGAACATTCAAATTCAAATCAGAAAAAATCATACTTACTATATTCAACTCATTGGTGCGTCCCCATCTCGAATACTGCGTGCAATTCTGGTCACCGTACTACCAAAAGGACATAAATAAACTTGAAAGGGTGCAACGCAGAGTCACTAAAATGATACCTAGATTGCGTAGTAAACCGAACGCAGTGAGCTTAAAAGAACTAAATTTGTTGAGATTAACTAAGCGCAGAATGAGAGGTGCCCTAATAGAGGTGTTCAAAATCTTCAAGGGATTCAGCAACCTAAATGTAAGCGAATTATTTACGATCAATCAAGCAAACACGAGAAACAATGGTTAGAAGATTATAGGCAAGCGTTTTCATTCTCACGAGGCGAAGCATATCTTCGTCAACCGCGTTGTGAATAATTGGAACAGGACTACCCTCGAACATTGTAAACTGTAATACTGTCGAATCATTTAAGAACCATCTGGATAACACATGGCAAATAACCCCGTTTAACACAGTTTCTTTCACAATAACGCGCAACGAAATGTCAACGCATACCGCAAAGGTATATTGATTTTCATACATCTGTTCCCTTTCAGAATTGTAGTAAATAGAGTTAGCTTAGATTACAAATCAACTTCTTTTTTCTCCCTGTCCTGTTCGAATTTCCGTGTCAGTTTTTCAATACTGCATGGTATTTTTCCTATCTGTTTCCATGCCAGCATTAGCTGGAGGGAGTGGTGGGTGGGGAGGAGCCTTCTTCTTTGCTATCCTTTTCTCTACTCTCGTAGTCAATAGATTATTAGTTTTGATATCCAAACTGCCCCGTAAGGACCAATAGGTCTGTTGCAGTTTGTTCTCCTTTGTATTCCTTTGTATTCCATCTCCTCCTCCTCCTTTACCTCCTCCTTTTCCCCTCCTCCTCCCTTATTTCCTTCCCGCCCTCTCCCTCTGTCAAACCCCTCCCCCCTTCTCTCCTCCCCCCCTCAACAATCGCCTCCTCTCTCTCTCTTCTTTCTCTCTCTCTCTCTCTCTCCCCTCCTCTCTCTCTCTCTTCTCTCTCTCTTCTCTCTCTCTCTCCTCTCTGCCCCAATCTTCCCCTCCCCCTTCCCTTCTCTCCCCACTCCAGTGAAAACTCCCTCCCTCCTCCCTCCTCTCCAACTTCCGTAACATAATTACTTTAGGGGAGATTTCCACCTGGAGGCTTTTTTTCGAACCTTTTAATTCCTCATGTTTAGCCCAGTGTGTTAGATTTAAAGCTTGCCCATATTTGGCTTTTTTAAGAACCCTCCTCTATGTCAATTTTAAGACTTTTCGTGACATTTAGGCGTCGATTTTTTTTTCTTGGTGAGCGATAGCGAACCTGTAATTTTATAGGTAACCGGCCTTCGGCCGGGACATTTTTCGGCCGAAAAATGTACAAAATTATCTTGAAAAGGGGTCAAGGGGGGGGAATTTCAAGCTTGATGGAAGTCTTGGTATCACTAAAAACCTCCTTAATGAGACACGGCTTATTTGGTATTAGCTCATTTAGGCCCTATTTTATTGTTTATTGTTCTCCCCCTTCCCTCCAACCTCGCATCCTGGAAAAAACACCCCCTAGACAAATTTGTACATTTTTTCGGTAGAAGAATGTCCCGGCCGAAAGCTGGTTCCTCCTAAATGTCACGAAAGGTCTTAAAATTGACAACGAAATGGGGAGAAAGGTGTAAAATCCCTAATGGCCCAAACGTCTTATAATATCAAAACTAATGGGGGTAAACACGAGGGAGAAAGGGGGACCAGAAAAACAACCCTCTCCGCTATCCCCTCTCATTCTCCGCCCTTCTTAAGACAGCCATCCTCTCCTCCATCCCTCTCTCCACACCAAAAACCCTCATCAAATCCCATCTCCTCCCCATCCTCCACCCATCTCTCATTGCAATCCTCTCTCCCATGTGTCTCCTTGCCATCCTACTTAGTCTCCTCCAGACCACTCCATCCGTTACCTCCCTCTCCTACATCCTCGCCCATCTCTCCGTCCATCCCTATCCCATTTTTAAATTTCCAACCTCTCTCCTTTCCATATGTCTCATCCCATACCTTTACTTTTCTCTACCCATCCTCCTACTCCATCTCCTAGACCCTTTCTGCCATCTTCCTTTTCCCCATCTTCCACCATCCCTCTCACCCATTCTCCTTTGTTCTTTTCACAATTCTTCCATAATTTTCCATCCTTCCATCCTCTCACCATTTCCTTTCCATCTCTCTCCTTCCCATCCCGTATCTCTCCTCATTCTCCCATTCTTCCTTTCCATCCTCGTCTTCTTCCCTTTCCATCCCTCTCCATCTCTCTTTCCATCCCTACACCATCTCTCCTTTCTCCTTTCCCCTCTCTCCCATCCCACTTCCATTCCCTCTCACCCATCTCCCTTTCCATCCCTCTCACCCCTTCCTTTCCATTTCCGCCTTCATCCCTCTCTCCATTTCCTCCCTCCTCTCTTTTCCTTTCCATCCCTCTCTCCCATCTCTCTTTCCATCCTCTCCTCTCTCCTTTCCATCTCTCCCATCTCTCCTTCACCCTCCACTTCTATTCCTTTCAGTCACCCATCTCTCCTTTCCATCCCTCTCTCCCATCTCTCCTTTCCATCCCTCTCTCCCATCTCTCCTTTCCATCCCTCTCACCCATCTCTCTTTTCCATCCCTCTCACCCATCTCTCCTTTCCATCCCTCTCCCATCTCTCCTTTCCATCCCTCTCTCCCATCTCTCCTTTCCATCCCTCTCACCCATCTCTCCTTTCCATCCCTCTCACCCATCTCTCCTTTCCATCCCTCTCTCCTTTCCATCCCTCTCTCCCATCTCTCCTTTCCATCCCTCTCTCCCATCTCTCCTTTCCATCCCTCTCTCCCATCTTTTTCATCCCTCTCAATCTCCTTCCATCCCTCTCCCATCTCCTTTCATCCTCTCTCCCATCCTCCTTTCCATCCCTCTCTCACATCTCTCCTTTCCATCCCTCTCTCCTTTCCATCCCTCTCTCCTTTCCATCCCTCTCTCCTTTCCATCCCTCTCTCCTTTCCATCCCTCTCTCCCATCTCTCCTTTCCATCCCTCTCTCCTTCCATCCTCTCTCCATCGCCTTTCCATCTCTCTCCCATCACTTCCTTTCCATCCCTCTCCAAGCACTTCCTTTCCATCCCTCTTCAAGCACTTCCTTTCCATCCCTCTCTCCCAAGCACTTCCTTTCCATCCCTCTCTCCCATCCTCTTTCCATCCTCTCGTCCTTTCCCTCTTTCCCATCTCTCTCCTTCCCATCTCTCTCTCTCCTTTCCATCTCTCTCATCTCTCCTTCATCTCTCTCTCCCTCTCTCCTTTCCATCCCTCCTTATCCTTTCTCCCTCTCTCTCTCCTTCCATCCCATCTCCTTTCCATCCCTCTTCTCCATCTCTCCTTTCCATCCCTCTTCAAGCACTTCCTTTCCATCCCTCTCTCCCATCCCTCCTTTCCATCCCTCTCACCCATCTCTCCTTTCCATCCCTCTCACCCATCTCTCCTTTCCATCCCTCTCCCATCTCTCTCACCCATCTCTCCTTTCCATCCCTCTCCCATCTCTCCTTTCCATCCCTCTCACCCATCTCTCCTTTCCATCCCTCTCTCCCATCTCTCCTTTCCATCCCTCTCACCCATCTCTCCTTTCCATCCCTCTCACCCATCTCTCCTTTCCATCCCTCTCACCCATCTCTCCTTTCCATCCCTCTCACCCATCTCTCCTTTCCATCCCTCTCTCCCATCTCTCCTTTCCATCCCTCTCCCATCTCTCCTTTCCATCCCTCTCACCCATCTCTCCTTTCCATCCCTCTCTCCCATCTCTCCTTTCCATCCCTCTCCATCTCTCATTTCCATCCTCTCCCATCTCTCCTTTCCATCCCTCTCTCCCATCTCTCCTTTCCATCCCTCTCTCCCATCTCTCCTTTCCATCCCTCTCACCCATCTCTCCTTTCCATCCCTCTCCCATCTCTCCTTTCCATCCCTCTCTCCCATCTCTCCTTTCCATCCCTCTCTCCCATCTCTCCTTTCCATCCCTCTCTCCCATCTCTCCTTTCCATCCCTCTCACCCATCTCTCCTTTCCATCCCTCTCTCCCTCCTCTCCTTTCCATCCCTCTCTCCCATCTCTCCATCCCATCCCTCTCTCCCTCCTCTCCTTTCCATCCCTCTCTCCCATCTCTCCATCCCATCCCTCTCACCCATCTCTCCTTTCCATCCCTCTCTCCCATCTCTCCTTTCCATCCCTCTCTCCCATCTCTCCTTTCCATCCCTCTCTCCCTCCTGTTCTTTCCATCCCTCTCTCCCATCTCTCCATCCCATCCCTCTCTCCCTCCTCTCCTTTCCATCCCTCTCTCCCATCCCTCTCTCCCTCTCAAATGAGTTTCAATGCGGATAAATGTAAAGTACTACATATCGGATACCTAAATGAGAAAGCAAACTATTCGATGAATGGCACTCAGCTTAAGAATGTAAACAGAGAAACCGATCTGGGAGTAACAATATCGAGTAACCTAAAACAGAGTCAACAATGTTCAGAAGTTGTTAAGAAGGCAAACAAAATAATTGGCTTTATAGGCAGGTCATTTGAGCATAAATCCAAAGAAGTTATCCTAACCCTTTACAATTCATTAGTCCGCCCTCTTCTGGAATACTGCGTTCAATCCTGGTGCCCTTATTACCAAAAAGATATAAACAAGCTAGAACGAGTTCAACGTAGAGTTACCAAAATGATACCTAGCCTAAAGAACAAACCATACGAAGAGCGTCTTAGAGAATTAAATCTATTTCCTTTAACCCAGCGCAGATTAAGAGGTGACTTAATTCAAGTGTTCAAAATCATCAAAGGCATCGACAATATGAACTGTAGTAAGTACTTCACTATCGACCAATCTAATTACACGCGGGGAAACGGTTGCAAAATTATTGGTAAATCTTTTAACTCGCACGAATCTAAGAATTTCTTCTTCAATCGAGTTGTCAACTTGTGGAATGGGCTTCCCCGAAACGTTATAGACTGCATCACCGTTGATTCATTTAAACTCCGCCTAGACAAATATCTCGCATCAAACCCGCGACTGACTGCGTTGTAAATGAATAACTTTATTTTATCCCCCCCTCAGTTACTAACCCATCTGTCCCCTACTAACTTCCTAATCCTGCCACGGACATTAGTTCCAGGGCAGTAATTCCCTTTCCAATGTTCCCTTACCCACTCTAAACCACTGTTTGGACACTTGATCCTCAGTGTTTTGGAGGACAAGCAACCTAGAAGGGTCACTAGGTCTGTTGTTGCTTGATTTCCTTTGTACTCCTTTGTACTCCCTCCTCTCCTTTCCATCCCTCTCTCCCATCTCTCCATCCCATCCCTCTCTCCCATCTCTCCATCCCATCCCATCTCTCCATCCCATCCCTCTCTCCCTCCTCTCCTTTCCATCCCTCTCTCCATCCCATCCCTCTCTCCCTCCTCTCCTTTCCATCCCTCTCTCCCATCTCTCCATCCCATCTCTCCATCCCATCCCTCTCTCCCCCACATCTCCCTGCATCACCACCATAATAAACTGGGATAACAATAACACAACCTGACCCAGTGTGTGACACAGTGTTAAGGGGAGGTTTTTAGTTGATTCCCTAGACTTCCATCAAGCTTAAAATTACTCCCCCTTGACCCCCTTTCAAGATAAATTTGTACATTTTTCGGTTGAAAAATGTCCCGGCCAAAGGCCGGTTCCCCTTAAATTACAGGCTCGCTGTCGCTCGCCAGGAAAAAATCGATACCTAAATGGCACGAATGGTCTTAAAATTGACAGAAATGGGGCGAGGGTTCTTAAAATCGCTTAACTAATGGGGCAAGCGTCTTTAAATCTCACAAGCAATGGGGCTAAACATGAGGGAGAAAGAGGTTCAGAAAAAAATCCTCCAGGTGGAAATCTCCCCTTAACCCTTACTGTGCCGTCATGCTTCCCCCCCCCCTAATCCCTCCTTCCCACCTCTTTCCTCCACCAATCCCTCCCTCCTTCCTCCACCTGTCTCGACCTCGCCCCAATCCCTCCCTCCTTTCCTCCATCTTTCTATCCCTCCCTCCCCTCCCCTCCCCTCTTTTCTTTTCTCCCTCCTTTCAACTCCCCCCCCCCCCCCAATCCCTTCCTCTTTCCTCCACCTATCCCCTCCCCCCCCCATCCCCCCCTCCCCATCCCTCCACCTTTCTCTCCTCAACCCCAATCCCTCCACCTTTCATCCTCCCTCCCTCCCTCCGCCATAATTACCCTCCACACAACCTTACCAAGCCGGATTAGGCCACGATGTTGAAGTCATTGTCCCCTATTGGTGACCGTTCAAGGTTGATGGTATATTTTATTCGTGTTCCATTAAGGGGAGATGGGCTGGGTTTTTCACCCCCCCCCTCCCCCACCCCCCCCCCCCCCCCCCTCCCACCCCTCTTCCCCCACCACCCCCCCCCCCCCCACGTACCCCCCCCCCCCCCCCCCCCCCCCCCGCCCACCCCCCCCCCCCCCCCTGCCCCTTCTCCGTCATGTTTAGCATGTTAGTTTTGAGATTTTAAGACGTTGGCCCACAGTCGGCCCATTTTTGGGTGATTATGAGACCTTGCGCCCCACTTCTTGCCATAGCAAATATCGCTAAGCTCTCTACCTAGAGGTGGGTAGTAGATCTTATTTCCAAGGAAGGGTATCGCGTGACAACCCCCCACCCCAACCACACTCCTTTGTCCTTGATCAACAAAAGACTCTCTGTGTGTGTGTGGGGGGGGGGGGGGGGGAGGCTTTGCTCACTCACTCCCTCCCTCCCTCCCTGGCTGGCTAGGTTGTAAGGCTCATTACTCCATAGTGTATGTACAGTCGCGCTAATAAGTGATGTCTCGGCACCAAGTATGTTTTGATCAATAATTGGTATCGGTAACATCTAAGCTTCATTTCTTCATATCGAGTGAAATATACAAACATGTTCCTACACTTAACCACCCTATTCAACATCTGACAGACATTAACACAGCACAGAGCAAGCCAAACGTAATGACAGCTGCGACATGACTTATTAGCGCGACTGTACACTCTGATACCATAGTCTGTAGCCCACTCATCAGAATGCGTGGACCCTCTATATTTTTCTTTATGCAATTATGACTATCCTGATCGATTTTTGGATAGAACTTACTTTTCAATAAATAATAGTGTATATAGATTTGTAATTGCTGCCTGGAAAATTATATATATCCATAAATTATATACTGTATATCTACCGGCATAAATTATATATATCCATAAATTATATATATCCATAAATTATATATATCCATAAATTATATATATCCATAAATTATATATATCTATAAATTTATAATATCTATAAATTATATATATCCATAAATTATATATATCCATAAATTATATATATCTATAAATTATATATATCCATAAATTATATATATCTATAAATTATATATATCTATAAATTATATATATCCATAAATTATATATATCCATAAATTATATATATCCATAAATTATATATATCCATAAATTATATATATCTATAAATTATATATATCCATAAATTATATATATCCATAAATTATATATCCATAAATTATATATATCTATAAATTATATATATCCATAAATTATATATATCCATAAATTATATATATCTATAAATTATATATATCCATAAATTATATATATCTATAAATTATATATATCCATAAATTATATATATACATAAATTATATATATCCATAAATTATATATATCCATAAATTATATATATCCATAAATTATATATATCTATAAATTATATATATCCATAAATTATATATATCCATAAATTATATATATCCATAAATTATATATATCTATAAATTATATATATCCATAAATTATATATATCCATAAATTATATATATCCATAAATTATATATCTATAAAATTATATATATCCATAATTATATATATCCATAAATTATATATATCTATAAATTATATATATCCATAAATTATATATATACATAAATTATATATATCCATAAATTATATATATCCATAAATTATATATATCCATAAATTATATATATCCATAAATTATATATATCCATAAATTATATATATCCATAAATTATATATATCTATAAATTATATTATCCATAAATTATATATATCTATAAATTATATATATCCATAAATTATATATATCTATAAATTATATATATCCATAAATTATATATATACATAAATTATATATATCCATAAATTATATATATCCATAAATTATATATATTTATAAATTATATATCCATAAATTATATCTATATATACAAAATTATATATATCCATAAATTAGATATATCCATAAATTATATATATATTTATAAATTATATATATCCATACATCATATATATCCATACATTATATATATCTAAATTATATATATCTATAAATTATATATATCCATAAATTATATACTGTATATCCATAAATTATATATATCTATAAATTATATATATCTATAAATTATATATATCCATAAATTATATATATCCATAAATTATATATATCTATAAATTATATATATCCATAAATTATATATATCCATAAATTATATATATCCATAAATTATATATATCCATAAATTATATATATCCATAAATTATATATATATCCATAAATTATATATATCCATAAATTCGTTTCCAGAGATATACTTCCATAGGGATTTTTGTCTTGACTCCTTTCTCCCTCATGTTTAGCCCCATTGCTTTTCTAAATTTTAAGACGTTCGCCCCATTATTTTGACGATTTTAAAAACTTTCGACCCATTTCTGTCAATTTTAAGACCTTTCGTGCCATTTAGGTGTCGATTTTTTCCTGGCGAGCGATAGCGATCCTGTAATTTAAGGGGAGCCGGCCTTCGGCCGGGAAATTTTTCTACCGAAAAATGTACAAATTTGTCTTGGGGGAGTAATTTTAAGCTTGATGGAAGTCTAGGGAATCAACTAAAAACCTCCCCTTAACCCTTCCAAGCTCCAATACGCGTTTCTGTTCTGTTTCTGGCTACTATTAGACGATTTTATTCAGATTAGTAACGGTATATGGAAGTCAGAGGGTTGATTGAGATAGTATTTACCCTTTTAATACCCACAGATACTTCCCAAGCTGCATAAAATCGTCTAATGATAGCCAAAATAAACTGCTAAAACGCGTCAGAGCTTCAAAGGGTTAAAACTAGGTGAAGTCTAGGCATATTTAGGAGTGGGGATTTATAGTGTGTAGGCTATATGTACGGTCGCGCTAATAAGTCATGTCCCAGCTGTCATTACGTTTGGTTTGCTCTGTGCTGTATTAATGTCTGTCAGATGTTGAATAGGGAGGGTAAGTGTAGGAGCATGTTTGTATATTTCACTCCATATGAAGAAATGAAGCTTAATGTAGATATTGCTGATACCAATTATTGATCAAAACATACTTGGTGCCGAGCCATCACTTATTAGCGCGACTGTACTTGGATTTACTCTTCTTCATTCACAGCAAGACTCCATGTATTATTTTCATCACACTTATTGCCAGGAAATGTGATCCTACTTGATATGGGTTGGGTTTGAAAGCGATCTGCCTTGTGTGGGCCAATCGGCTCTCTGCGGACTCCCGTTTTCTTCTTATGTTCTAGTTGAGAGTAAGTGTGTGTGTGTGTGTGTGTGTGCAATAATCCACTAACCTACTTGACTCTTAAGTAAGCAGTACGGATTTGTATAAGATTTACTCCCCTAGACGGGTTGCCGACCAAGGCTGATGAGGCCCATCCTCCCGGATTTTCATAAGGTTGTCTCCCCTACATGGGTTGCCGACCAAGGCTAGCGAGTCCCATCCACCCAGAAAAAGATATGCCAAGGTTAATGGCACGAAAAGTCGTAATATTGATAAAGAAATGGGGCGAAAGGTCTACAAATCGCCAAACTAATGAGTCGAACGTCATAAAATCTGAAAACTAATGGGGCTAAGCATGAGGAAGAAGGGGGACCCGAAAAACGACGCTTTGTTAGATGGGCGAGCGCTATTTTTTTTACTATGTGTATGAGGGAGACAAAAGGCAAAGCTGGCTGTAACAAGTGTCTACCCTATAAAGTTGAAAGCGTGACTGAACCAAATTAAGGACGGTTGGTGTTTTGGAAAGATTGTTTAGTGTAGTGAAATATATAGGAGGAGGAGGAGGAGGAGGTGTTTGTGAGAGCTAGCTGGATTACTCTTTGTAGGTGAAACAGAAACAGTGAGGGAGGCCAGACACATGCAACAGGATTTCCAACAACTCTTTATCACAAGCCTATGATTCCTCCCTTGGGTATTGCCCTGTTCGCTTGGTGTTTACAATCTCTCTCTCTCTCTCGCTCTCTCTCTCTCTCTCTCTGGCGGTCGAATGGTGAGCACGCTCACGTGTGAATCTGCTTGACCTGGGTTCGATCCAAGCCCAGGCGGACATTTAGTGGGTGTGGTAGTACCGATACGTCCTAGCATGTTTCACATGCTTGCACCCAGTCGGGGGACACCTCGACGACGTATACAGACTAATAACACACATAACAAAGCCACTCCAACAGCTTCCTCTCTCTCCAACACTCCTCCCCTACTTTCTCTAAAGTATCTACTTTTGTTATCCTCCCCTTTTTCCCCAGCTAACCTAATCCCACAAGGACCCCAATGGAAATACGCCTAACGGCCTTATTGGGCTATCCTTAGTTGGAATTATGCAAGGCTGGTAACGGTACTTGTCATATTTGTAACATATTGTGTGGTACCAACACTGTAAAATGCTAACTGAATAAATATTATTATTATTATTATCTACACTTCAGAAAATAGGAAAAGTAGAATGTAGATACGAGGTACCGTTGTAAATGCTTATCCTTCAATACCTTCACCAGACCTTTACAGCTGTACAAGCAGTGTATAGACTTACAATATAGGCAATGTGTGGGGAGGTTCCTCTCACACCTCTCTCCTAGACAAAGTTGAAAGGAAGGCCTTTCGTATCATTAACTCCCGTCCACTCACCAACTCTCTGCAATCTCTCTCTCTCCGCCGCAATGTTGCATCTCTCTCGCTATTCTATCGCTACTATAATAATCAGTGTTCCTCAGAGCTTTCCCAGTGCATACCACCTCCTTTACGTAGGGCACGTGGTACCCGTCTTGCAACTCAATCCCACCCCTACTCTGTGCAACTCTCCAACCCAAGAGTGAAACGTTACTCTCAAACTTTCTTCTATTCAACAGCTGAGCTCTGGAACTCTCTCCCAGAATCAATCTTTCCCTCTTCCTATGACTTAAATTGCTTCAAAGTCAGTGTGTCCAGGCATTTTGGCTCGAACGTCCCTTGATTTTGGCCCTGTCACTCTTTCAACTATGGGGGAGGCACTCGCTATAGGCAGTTCTGCCTTTTGCCTCCCTCAATCACATAGAAAAAAACAAAAAACAAAAAGACAAAGTATGCGTCACCGTATGTGTATTAAGCTGGGAAGGAAATGAGGCGCCTTATGACCAGCTGTTTACAGGAAATGAGTCACCTTATGACCAGCTGTTTACAGGATAGTGGGAAACCTTATAGGGGCGCTGTTGATATCCGGTGTTCTTAGAGTGCTTTAAGGGGAGATATCGACTTGAGGGATTTTTTTCTGGAGCCCTTTCTCCCTCATGTTTAGCCCCATTGCTTTTGAGATTTTAAGACAGTCGCCCCATTAGTTTGGCGATTTTAAGAACTTTCGCCCCATTTCCGTCAATTTTAAGACGTTTCGTGCAATTTAGGTGTCGATTTTATCCTGGCGAGCGATAGCGAGCCTGTAATTTAAGAGGAACCGGCTTTAACCCTTATTTAGCGGGCTAGGTGGTCTATTTGACCGTAGCGCCCAGCGTTTTTTTTTTTACCCTAAATAGGGTTGTTTACGTGATAATTTTCATGCCTAAATAAAACCCAGAGCGTAAAACAAGTATCTATCCCTGAATGGGCGTAAACAGAGCTTTACAATGACACCCGAACCATCCTTGTACGACCACTGGTTCTCTTGCAACGATCGTGCAACACGAGTGCAAAAACCCTGTAATTAGGTAATTTCCCTACATAATTCCCTGTGTAGCGAGTGAGAAGAGGGGGAGGAAGTTAGAATACAGTTCAGTTGGTCCACCACGGTGGTGGGGGACGGTCATAGAGTTGCTACGCTCCTCACACTGCTCCGCTCTCTCTCTCAGCAACATTACGTGGTGAAAATGGCGCTTGACAGAAGTTGTGAACCGCCACATAGTCCAAATTTATTTCATACGACATAAGTTGTGCGCCGACAGTTAAGGGTTAAGCCGGGAAATTTTTCTACCGAAAAATGTACAAATGTATCTTGAAAGGGGCTCAAGGGGGTGTAATCTTAAGCTTGATGGATATCTAGAGACCAAACTAAAAACCTCCCCTTAACACTTTCTGTACCGGCTATGTCTTATTAACTTTATTCTGTCTACTACAAGACGATTTCATGCGCTTAAAAGGGGCCTCCAGCAATTACCAGGCTTCGAATTCGTTTTACCCCTCTTACTACCACAGATCCTACTTAAGGGGAGATCTCCACTTGAGGGATTTTTGTCTTGACCCCTTTCTCCCTCATGTTTAGCCCCATTGCTTTTCTAGTTTTAAGACGTTCGCCCCATTATTTTGACGATTTTAAGAACTTTCGCCCCATTTATGTCAACTTTAAGAACTTTCGTGCCATTTAGGTGTCGATTTTTTCCTGGCGAGCGATAGCGAGCCTGTAATTTGAGAGGAACCGGCCTTCGGCCAGGACATTTTTCTACCGAAAAATGTACAAATTTATCTTGAAAGGGAGTCTAGGGGGTGTAATTTTAAGCTTGATGGATATCTAGAGACCAAACTAAAAACCTTCCCTTAAGATGCACAAAATCGTCTACATATACCTACAAAAAAAAAAAAAAAAAAAAAAAAAAAAAAAAAAAAAAAAGACGTCGCCGGTACACAAAGGGTTAGCACGCTCACGTGTAATTCTGCTTGACCTGGGTTTGATCCCAGCCAACAAGGGACTGGAGTTCTCGAAAAGGGGCTCCAGTCCTGACGCTATTTTTAAGTTGCAGTGTACTGCCTTAATAATCCAGAAGTTTGACAGCCTCTGAAGTCCTATTTTAACTAACTAGCTATTCTTGACTTACAGTGTGCTGGCTTAATAATCCAGAAGGGTTGATAGCCTCTGAAGTCCTATTTTAACTAACTAACTATTCTTGACTTACAGTGTGCTGGCTTAATAATCCAATAGGGTTGATAGCCTCTGAAGTCCTATTTTAACTAACTAACCTGCCACACACACATATACGTACACACATATACGCCAAGGTGGACATTTTGGTGACAGTTTTGTCCTGGCAAGCGATAGCGAGGCTGCAGTGTAGGAGGAATTTTACAGCGAAAAATGCTCAAATTTATCTCGAAGGGGGGCCTTGGGGGGTATTTATCTCGAAGGGGGGCCTTGGGGGGTATTTATCTCGAAGGGGGGCCTTGGGGGGTATTTATCTCGAAAGGGGGGCCTTGGGGGGTATTTATCTCGAAGGGGGGGGGCCTTGGGGGGTATTTATCTCGAAGGGGGGGGGCCTTGGGGGGTATTTATCTCGAAGGGGGGCCTTGGGGGGTATTTATCTCGAAGGGGGGCCTTGGGGGTATTTATCTCGAAGGGGGGCCTTGGGGGGGTATTTTTATCTCGAAGGTGGGGCCTTGGGGGGTATTATCTCGAAGGGGGGGCCTTGTGGGGGGTATTTATCTCGAAGGGGGGCCTTGGGGGGTATTTATCTCGAAGGGGGGCCTTGGGGGGTATTTATCTCGAAGGGGGGGCCTTGGGGGTTATTTATCTCGAAGGGGGGGCCTTGGGGGGTATTTATCTCGAAGGGGGGCCTTGGGGGGTATTTATCTCGAAGGGGGGCCTTGGGGGGTATTTATCTCGAAGGGGGGGGCCTTGGGGGGGTATTTATCTCGAAGGGGGGGGCCTTGGGGGGTATTTTTAAAGTTTTGTGAAGCTTTAAGGAGCGGGGGAAAAAATGTGTTTCCGTACGTTAAGGGGAGTGACCTGTTTTTGTTCTGTCCTTTTCTATCTTTCTCTGGCTTGTGTCCATGTGGCCCCATTCAGCCTACTGTTTTAAGACTTTTATCCCCATCCAGGTGTCAATTTCTTACTGGTGAGCGGTAGCGAGCCAGCATATTTTTTATTTTTGTTTGACAGCAGGCTAAATTTGTACATTTGACAGCAGGCTAAATTTGTACATTTTTCGATAGAAAAATTTCTCCGGCGAAGCCGGATTTCTTCATATAATGCTGGCTCGCTATCGCTCGCCAGGAAGAAATCGACACCTGGATGGGGATAAAAGTCTTAAAATAGCTGAATGGGGCCGAATAAGGGGAGGTATTTAGTTTATTCCCTAGACCTCCATCAAGCTTAAAATTAAACCTTGACCCCCTTTCAAGATAAATTTGTACATTTTTCGGTAGAAAAATGTCACGGCCGAAGGCAGGTTCCTCTTAAATTACAGGCTCGCTATCGCTCGCCAGGAAAAATCGTCACCTAAATGGTACGAAAGGTCTTAAAATTGACAGAAATGGGACGAACGTTCTTAAAATCGCCAAACTAATGGGGCGAACATCTTAAAAACTCAAAAGCAATGGGGCTAAAAATGAGCGAGAAAGAGGTCAAGACAAAAATCCCTCAAGTGGAAATCTCCCCTTAAGCTGAATACAATTGTCTAATAGTTGCCAGAATATAATGAAAAGGACGTCACCGGTACCGAAAGGGTTAACCCCCTATAACTCGCAAACGGCGAGAGTGTTCGACCTCACATTTCTACCATTTGGGAAGGGTCAGCCAGGGAAGAGGGGTAGAAATTCACAGCCCCATTTGCTCCAGCCCTTTTCGAGTTACTACAGAGGTTAGAGCTTCAGGATTTCTGGCCTGTATATTTGAGATAGGGTATAGGACAGGTTCCATAATATGTGTGTGAATTTGTGTTTTGTTTTTTGTGTGTTCATTGTTTTCTGTTGTGTTGTTCCTATTCGGGCTCTGTCTTGAGTCGGCCACCCCCAGAACAAAACAAATATAAAACAAAAATAGGAAAAGTGGGGAATGGGCCTGAGTAAATACCTGCATACATACACACACACATACATACATACATACATACATACATACATACATACATACATACATACATACATACATACATACATACATACATAGGACAGGTGATCTAAGATGTGTAATTTGAGATGATGATGTGGTAAGGCTCTGTGGTTTGTGTGTGTAGTGTGTGTGTGGAGGGGTGTTTTTTTACTGTGTGTGTGTGTGTGTGTGGATGTTGTGTATGTGTAGTATAGAACCATGAAGGCAATAATATCAACACATCTTTCTATCTGTCCACCTCGGAACAGGATATCTAGGCTACATGGTGAGTCAGGAAGTGTGGAGAGCAGCAGGTGACAGATGGTATTAGCAGGCTACTCGATACTCCCAAAGGCTTCCTGTAGTAATGACCTAACACTGCGCTAGTCTGGAAAACAATACAAAACGGTTTTGGTTGAATATAGGCACTGGTTGAGAGCTATAGGTTGAAGAGGCACATTAATATAATAACTTACAATGTAGATATCCTGTGTACATTATTAAACACATAACTGAAACAAAATTGGTATCGGTACATAGTGTGTAGCCTATATATAAAATTATATATATATATATATATATATAATAGCCAGGGCTAGGTCTGTCACCATTACCACATGATCGTAATGAAAGGGTTGAAATGGTGCGTGATATATTGCCCCGCACCCCCCCCCCCCTCTCTCTCTCTCTCTCTCTCTCTCTCTCTCTCTCTCTCTCTCTCTCTCTCTCTCTCTCTCTCTCTCTCTCTCTCTCTCTCTCTCTCTCTCTCTCTCTCTCTCTCTCTCTCTCTCTCTCTCTCTCTTCTATCCTTTCCTTCAACTTTCCTTTTCTATCGGATAATGCATCTCTACTAGAATTAAGTCCTGGCCACCTCGTTTTGGATCGTAAGGTCTGTGTGGCCAGTGTATCTATGTAAATATTATATCCTGTGTGTTCCAGTAATGGTTCCAGTCGCTAGGCAGAGAAATAGGTTAAGGGGGGAGGGGGGGAGAGGATGGAATGTCCGGTGGTGGGGCCTTACCGAGGAGTGGGGGGGGGGGGGACCATGGAGTAACAACAATAGCAACAATAACAACAACACTATCAACAACAACAACAACATCAACAATAACAACATCAACATCAACAACATCAACAACAACAACAACAACAACTGTAGCAAATAAGAAGAAGAAAAACAACAATATATAAAAAACAAAAAAATGCCCACCTATACCCCCTTTCAAGCTAACTTTATGCCCACCTATACCCCCTTTCAAGCTAACTTTATGCATTTTTCGATAGACCGACCTCCAAGCCGAAGACCTTATTTCGTCTAAGTTACATACTCGCTATTGCTCGCCCACACCTAAATGGGGGTGAAGTGTCTTATTACCGCCAAACTAATGGGGTGAAACGTCTCGAAAATATTTAAATTAATGGAGCGAAACAGGGATGCTTCAAATGAGGGAGGTAGTTGCTTTTTCTGGACCCCCTTCTCCCTCAGGTTTAGCATATTAGTTTTTGAGATTTGTTTGTTCCTTTAGTTTGGCGATTTTGAGACCTTTCGCCCCATTTCTCTGTCAATATTAAGACCTTTTGTGCCATTTCAGGTGTCGATATTTGTTTACTAGGCGAGCGCTAGCAAGCCAGCAATTGTAGTCGTACCGAATAGGGTAATAAGGTGGTGTTGTTGTTGTTGGCCCGGGTCGCTTGCATATGTAATTTTCTCTCCCCCGATCAGCACATTTACGCGGTTTATGACTCTGCCCCCCCCCCCCCCTCTCTCTCTCTCTCTTAAATTGTCTTCTATCTCTTTACTTTATTGATTTATCTATTTATTACGGTACTTGCTTCTTGATTCTCTCTCTTATTATTATTATTATTATTATTATTATTATTATTATTATTATTATTATTATTATTATTATTATGTGAACCTTTGGTGAGTGGGAGGCCCTGATACTGAGAGTGCATTAATAAGATCACATTGTGCAATAGACGAACAACCAACCTCTCTCTCTCTCCCTCCCTCCCACACACTCACTTTCTCTCTCTCCCTCCCTGCCTCACACACACTCACACTCTCTCTCTCCCTCCCTCCTTGCAGTCTGGAACTATGCCCGATCAGTGGAAGCTAGCCAACGTAACACCGATATTCAAAAAAGGCAGCAAATCCCTACCCAGTAACTATCGTCCAATTAGCTTAACCTCAGTTGTATGTAAAATGCTAGAAACGGTCATACGAGACAGACTCGTAAATCACTTAGAGGAAAATAACATACTTAAAGATACTCAACACGGCTTTCGTAAAAAACGTTCCTGTTTAACAAACCTCTTAGACTTCTTCCACGATATCCTCAACCTCTACGATGAGAGTAAAGCTGTAGATATTATATACCTTGATTTTCAAAAGGCCTTTGACAAAGTTCCCCACAAACGTTTACTGCTAAAACTAAAAGCGCATGGAATACAAGACGGTGTGTTGAAATGGATAGAAAATTGGCTCAGCGACAGAAAGCAAAGAGTAGTCATAAACGGTAAGGCATCAAAATGGACCAATGTAAGTAGCGGGGTACCCCAGGGATCGGTACTAGGACCAATTCTCTTTCTAATTTACATCAACGACATAGATGAGGGTCTCACCTGTACAATCTCAAAATTTGCTGACGATACAAAAATTGCAAATAGCGTACTCTCAAAAGAACAAGTTGACGATATGCAACACAATCTAGATAAATTGTCATGTTGGGCCCAAATTTGGCAAATGAGTTTCAATGCGGATAAATGTAAAGTACTACATATCGGATACCTAAATGAGAAAGCAAACTATTCGATGAATGGCACTCAGCTTAAGAATGTAAACAGAGAAACCGATCTGGGAGTAACAATATCGAGTAACCTAAAACAGAGTCAACAATGTTCAGAAGTTGTTAAGAAGGCAAACAAAATAATTGGCTTTATAGGCAGGTCATTTGAGCATAAATCCAAAGAAGTTATCCTAACCCTTTACAATTCATTAGTCCGCCCTCTTCTGGAATACTGCGTTCAATCCTGGTGCCCTTATTACCAAAAAGATATAAACAAGCTAGAACGAGTTCAACGTAGAGTTACCAAAATGATACCTAGCCTAAAGAACAAACCATACGAAGAGCGTCTTAGAGAATTAAATCTATTTCCTTTAACCCAGCGCAGATTAAGAGGTGACTTAATTCAAGTGTTCAAAATCATCAAAGGCATCGACAATATGAACTGTAGTAAGTACTTCACTATCGACCAATCTAATTACACGCGGGGAAACGGTTGCAAAATTATTGGTAAATCTTTTAACTCACACGAATCTAAGAATTTCTTCTTCAATCGAGTTGTCAACTTGTGGAATGGGCTTCCCCGAAACGTTATAGACTGCATCACCGTTGATTCATTTAAACTCCGCTTAGACAAATATCTCGCATCAAACCCGCGACTGACTGCGTTTGTAAATTAATAACTTTATTTTATCCCCCCCTCAGTTACTAACCCATCTGTCCCCTACTAACTTCCTAATCCTGCCACGGACATTAGTTCCAGGGCAGTATTTCCCTTTCCAATGTTCCCTTACCCACTCTAAACCACTGTTTGGACACTTGATCCTCAGTGTTTTGGAGGACAAGCAACCTAGAAGGGTCACTAGATCTGTTGTTGCTTGATTTCCTTTGTACTCCTTTGTACTCTCTCCCACACACTTACACTCACTCACTCTCTATATATCTGTCTCTCTCTCTCTCTCACATGCACACACACACTCTCTCTCTCTCTCACACACACACACTCACTCACTCTCACATACATACACTCACTCATTCTCTCTCTCTCTCATACACACACTCACACACACACTCTTTCACATGCACACACTCTCTCTCACATACATACACTCACTCATTCTCTCTCTCTCTCTCATACACACTCACACACACTCTCTTTCACATGCACACACACACTCTCTCACACACACACACACACACACTCACTCTCACATACATACACTCACTCATTCTCTCTCATACACACACTCACACACACTCTTTCACATGCACACACACACTCTCTCACACACACACACACACACTCACTCTCACATACATACTCACTCATTCTCTCTCTCATACACACACTCACACACACTCTCTTTCACATGCACACACACACTCTCTCACACACACACACACACTTACACTCACTCTCACTCTCTATATCTCTCTCTCTCTCTCACATGCACACACACACACACACACACTCTCTCTCTCTCACACACACACACTCACTCTCACATACATACACTCACTCATTCTCTCTCTCTCTCTCTCTCATACACACACTCACACACACTCTCTTTCACATGCACACACACATGTGCTGGACGAGCCCGACGAGTCAACCCGCCAACAGCACTTCGCTCTCGCTGCTCGAAATTTGACCATAACTTGAGTACTCCATTACTCATTCCCTTATTTGTTTGCATGAACTGTAGCTAAGCTCTAGCTTAACTGCCCTGTAGTTCCTTTGCATGTAATTTTGCTGTGTTTTTGACTGATAAACGTTTGTTTATCGAGACTGCTTTTGTTTACATTTGTACCAGTTAGTGACGACCGACGCTCTAAAGTAAACAAACTATTTGCTTGTTTCATATTATAAAGTTCTAGCACTTATTGTAGATATTTTAGCCCTCACTGTAGTTAAGTGCTTAGCAAACCACCCAGTAGTTATCTTGCATGACATTGTACTGTAGTTTTGACTGATAAACGTTTGTTTTTCAAAATTCTATTTGTTAAGTTAGTAGAGACGCCGCCGATACCAGCGCCACCTGTGTACGCATAAACAAACCCTCTTCTTGTATTTTATATATCAAAGTCTAGCCAATATTGTACTTGGTTGAACTTTTTATCTTGGTTATCTATATAAATCGCACACACTAACATTTGTCAAGATAGTTTTAATATTGGCTTAGAATAATGATAATATTCAAGGACACTAGTGCGACGTTATGAGAAACAATTTATTAGGGAAAATAGGCACCAATAGATTCGCCATATTTTTCTCCATATAGTCCGCATGGAGGATTTTCGTTATCAACAAATTGAAAAATACCCACTTCACAAACAAATGCACCAAAAATCTAAGTCAAAGCAGGGGTGTGGGGGCGGCAGCCCCCACCTATAATACTAGGTTAGGTTAGGTAAGGTTGTTAGGTTAGGCTAATATCCTTTCAAAGGGGTATAGGGTAGTAAACACTAGGATAGCCTATACCCGGACAGAGGTAAGAAGAAGAAGAAGAAGAGTCTTGCAGTAGTCTCCTTGAATGCTACCAGAATAATTTAGTTACTGTAATACTTTTTGATAGCCTATTTATTAATCGCATTTCAGATACTTGTCACCACATTAAAGTATCCCTAATCGGCTCAAAATCGCGTCATATGTCGGAGAGGGTTCATGTCAAAACCTCAAATTGCGAATATAGACATATCTTACGTACTATTAAATAATAAACGAGGAACTAAAATAACACTAGCTTTATTATACAGACCCCCAGCTCAATCAGTGCAAACTGACAGTGAAATTTATGAACAAATTGCAGAAATAACTAACATACAAGATACCGTAATTCTTGGCGATTTCAACTTACCCGTGACTAAATGGGGCGATATTCTTACTTCACACTCTGGACACGACCTCTATGCTAACTTGCAAGAGAGTTCACTTTTTCAATTTGTACAATCTCTGACCCGTGGTAATAATGTGCTTGACCTTGTACTCGCAACAAAAGAAGAATTAATAGAGAATTTGAATGTTGGTGATGAATTCAGTAACAGCGACCATCGTACGATAACTTTCACTTTAAAGTTTACTAGTAACAAATCAAATAGCAGCATTGAGAAAGTCCCTAATTTCAAGAAAGCAAATTTTCATAAACTTAAATCAAAGCTTAAAGAAACTGACTGGAGCTTTCTGACTAACAATAACGACATAAATACATCTTGGGAGTGTTTCACAACCACTTACCTTAAGGCAGTGCAAGACTGCATACCATCAAAAATACGGCGTCCAGGCCATAATGATAAGCCCAAATGGTGGAATAAAGATATTTCAGACTGTCTGCTTGCTAAAAAATTTGCTAATGATAGATTAAAATCCTCACAAAATGACGAATAACGGGTGAAATTTGTAGAGCTACGACGCAAAGCCAAAAAGTTAATTAAGCAAAGTAAAAACGACCCTGGAGTTACATGTTGCGAATCAAAGTAAAACAAACCCGAAAGAATTCTATAGTTATATCAGAAAGAAAAAAGTAGTTACTTCAACTGTTGGACCATTAGTCGATGAAAATGGAGAATACACCAAAGACGAAGTACAAATGAGTAATGCCCTCAATACCTTCTTTGCATCAGTTTTTACAACCGAAGACCTCAGTGATATCCCTACACCATCGCCGATTCAGATTGATAATTCAGATGTTCTAAGCAATATCACCGTTACAGAGAGAGAAGTATTGAATTGTTTAGATAAACTTAAGGTAAATAAAACGCCTGGACCTGATACAATCTCGCCTAGAGTTCTAAAGGAAGCTAAGGATGAGCTCTCCAAACCAATGACATTGCTATTCAATGAATCCTTGCAGTCTGGGACTATGCCTGATCAGTGGAAGCTAGCCAACGTAACACCGATATTAAAAAAAGGCAGCAAATCCCTACCCAGTAACTATCGTCCAATTAGCTTAACCTCAATTGTATGTAAAATGCTAGAAACGGTCATAAGAGACAGACTCGTAAATCACTTGGAGGCAAATAACTTACTTAAAGATACTCAACACGGCTTTCGTAAAAAACGTTCCTGTTTAACAAACCTCTTAGACTTCTTCCACGATATCCTCAACCTCTACGATGAGAGTAAAGCTGTAGATATTATATATCTTGATTTTCAAAAGGCCTTTGACAAAGTTCCCCACAAACGTTTACTGCTAAAACTATAAGCGCATGGAATACAAGACGGTGTGTTGAAATGGATAGAAAATTGGCTCAGCGACAGAAAGCAAAGAGTAGTCATAAACGGTAAGGCATCTAAATGGACCAATGTAAGTAGCGGGGTACCCCAGGGATCGGTACTAGGACCAATTCTCTTTCTAATTTACATCAACGACATAGATGAGGGTCTCACCTGTACAATCTCAAAATTTGCTGACGATACAAAAATTGCAAATAGCGTACTCTCAAAAGAACAAGTTGACGATATGCAACACAATCTAGATAAATTGTCATGTTGGGCCCAAATTTGGCAAATGAGTTTCAATGCGGATAAATGTAAAGTACTACATATCGGATACCTAAATGAGAAAGCAAACTATTCGATGAATGGCACTCAGCTTAAGAATGTAAACAGAGAAACCGATCTGGGAGTAACAATATCGAGTAACCTAAAACCGAGTCAACAATGTTCAGAAGTTGTTAAGAAGGCAAACAAAATAATTGGCTTTATAGGCAGGTCATTTGAGCATAAATCCAAAGAAGTTATCCTAACCCTTTACAATTCCTTAGTCCGCCCTCTTCTGGAATACTGCATTCAATCCTGGTGCCCCTATTACCAAAAAGATATAAACAAGCTAGAACGAGTTCAACGTAGAGTTACCAAAATGATACCTAGCCTAAAGAACAAACCATACGAAGAGTGTCTTAGAGAATTAAATATATTTCCTTTAACCCAGCGCAGATTAAGAGGCGACTTAATTCAAGTGTTCAAAATCATCAAAGGCATGACAATATGAACTGTAGTAAGTACTTCACTATTGACCAATCTAATTACACGCGGGGAAACGGTTGCAAAATGATTGGTAAATCTTTTAACTCACACGAATCTAAGAATTTATTCTTCAATCAAGTTGTCAACTTGTGGAATGGGCTTCCCCGAGACGTTATAGACTGCAGCATCGTTGATTCATTTAAACTCCGCTTAGACAAATATCTCGCATCAAACCCGCGACTGACTGCGTTTGTAAATGAATAACTTTATTTTATCCTCCCTCAGTTACTAACCCATCTGTCCCCTACTAACTTCCTAATCCTGCCACGGACATTAGTTCCAGGGAAGTAGTTTCCTTTCCAATGTTCCCTTACCCACTCTAAACCACTGTTTGGACACTTGATCCTCAGTGTTTTGGAGGACAAGCAGCCTAGAAGTGTCACTAGATCTGTTGTTGCTTTATTTCCTTTGTACTCCTTTGTACTCACTCTATCGCACACACACACACACACTCACTTTCACTCTTTATCTCTCATACACTCACTCACTCTCTCTCACATGCACACACACACACACACACACACACACACACTCTCTCTCATCCAACACCCCCACACCATCCCGTCTGTTAAGAACAATTTAGTCAATTTGTAACTGCAGAGAGAGAGAGTGAGAGAGTGAGTGTGTGTGTGTGAGAGAGAGAGAGAGTAGATGAATGGATGTGTGTGGTCTAGAGCAAATTAGAGTACATGAATGTGCTTATTTGTGTGTGTGTGTATGAGAGTGAGTGAGTGTGTGTGTATGAGAGTGTGTGTGTGTGTGTATGAGAGTGAGTGTGTTTGTGTATGAAAGTGTGTGTATGTTATGTATGAGAGAGAGAGTGTGTGTGTGTGTGTGTTTGTGTATGAGAGAGAGAGAGTGTCTGTGAGTGCGTGGGTATATGTGAAAAAGAGCAGCCAACTAACAAGCAAAAAGACAAAAAAACAAACAATGGTGTAACTATAGAAGCCCAGTTGGTGGTGTTTTGATTTAGTTAACAGATGTTGCATTGTGGGGGGGGGGGGGGTCGAAACTTACTATAGGGAGAATTGGACTTTATTTTGGGTATTTCTTCCATATTGCATCTAGATTGTATTTTAGTTAAGGGCAGATTTTTATGTACCGGTATTTGTTTATATATTTATTTATTTAATATTTATTAAGTTTCCTCCCTAGACCTCCATCAAGCTTAAAATAATACTCACAAGACTCCTCTCGCTATTGCTCGCCAGGAAAAGATCGACACCTGAATCTCACTAAGGGTCTTAAAATCGCCAAATTAATGGGGCAAATGTCTTTAAATCTCCAAGCTAATGGGGCTAAACATGAGGTAGATAAAAAAATAACACCCAGACCCCGTTCAAGATAAATTTGTACATTTTTCGATGGCTAAAAGTCCTGGCCGAAGCCCGATTTCTTCTAAATTATAGGCTATAACTATCGATCGCCCAGATTAAAAAAAAAAAAAAAAAAAAAAAAAAAACACACACACACACACACACACACACACACCTGGATGGGTTGAAATTGTCTTATTATTGTCTAAACTGTCAACATGCACTATAATCTTCAAAGGGTTAAGTGAGAAGTTAATAAATTGGGAAAGCCTCTAAAACCCAATACCACTACCGTACAGTATTTAAGGGGAGGTATTTAGTTTGTTCCCTAGACCTCCATCAAGCTTGAAATTACACCCCCTTGAGTCCCTTTCAAGATAAATTTGTACATTTTTCGGTAGAAAAATTTCCCGGCCGAAGGCCGGTTCCTCTTAAATTACAGGCTCGCTATCGCTCGCCAGGATAAAATCGACACCTGAATGGCACGAAAGGTCTTAATATGGGGTGAAAGTTCTTAAAATCGCTAAACTAATGGGGCGAACGTTTTATAATATCAAAAGCAATGGGGCTAAACATGAGGGAGAAAGGGGTCAAGAAAAAAATCCCTCAAGTGGAGATCTCCCCTTAAGTCCTAGAGTGTACAGTTGGCCCATATAAGTTCTGGTCCATAATTGTGATACCGTAGTAGATATGAAAAGGCAATTAGTATGAATGAATTGCGAGGGTGGTGTCTTTTAATTATCCGTGGACTAATCAGATGAGTTAACCGCTGCATTACAAACTACACTCGTAATTCATGAGTGCGCATTATATTTCCATGTATAAGATCACGGAGAGGAACAGAACTTATGTAGCCAACTGTACGGTAGCGCTAATAAGTCATGTCTCAGCTGTCATTACGTTTGGCTCGCTCTGTACTGTATTAATGTCTGTCAGACGTTGGGAAGTGTAGGGACCTGTTTGCATATCTCATTCGAAATTATGAAAACAAGTTTAGATATTGCTGACACAAATTATTGTTCAAAATACATATACTTGGTGCCGCGACATCACTTATTAGGCCGACGGTACAGTCGGCCTAATAAGTGATGGCTCGGCACCAAGTATATTTCGATCAATAATTGGTATCAACACTATCTAAGCACTAATTCATCATTTCGAGTGAGACATGCAAACATGTTCCTATTTTTACACGCCCTATTCAACATCTGACAGACATTAATACAGCACAGAGCAAGCCAAACATAATGACATAATGATATAACATATTAGCGCGACAGTGGTGTGGTTTCTTTTTATTACCAGTTGACTAATCAGATGAGTTAACCACTACATAAGAAACTACACTCGTAATTCCATCCTGCGCAATATAGTTCCATGTATAAGATCACGGAGAGGAACATAACTTATTAGACCAACTGTACATTAAGAGGGAGGTACAGGAAGTTATCAATAAAGTTGTATAATCCCATGACTAACACTAACAACACAAACAACACCTAAACGTTCTGTGGCACCCACCGAGGACATTCCATTGGCACTCCCCTTACTAGGAAATCCTGTGTGTGTTGGGGTGTGTGTTTGTTTGTTGGGGTGTGTGTTTGTGTTTGTTGGTGTTAGTTTGGTGTATGTGTGTGTGTGTGTGTGTGTGTGTGTGTTACTCAGTTACTCAGTTACTTGTTCGTCTAGGGGAATCCACGCAATGCGAGCTAAGCTCATTATTATCGCGCCTCCTTAACTGGGAATGTATTGCGTGAAATGCATGTTAAGTGTTTTATGTACTGTTGGAATGGCTGTGGATGTGTGTGTAGTCTGTATTTAGCCAATTGGCGACATCGGAAACGAAGGCTTAGGGTGGATCTGTATGGTACCATTCTCACTATAGACGGTACCGTCTCGCCCGAAGGCTTAGGTAGCCATCAGCTTAGGTGAACCATATGATACCCATCTCGCCTTGTACCATTTTAGCCAACCCCAGATGGGACGTCACAACATCGTCCACTTATTCCAGGTACCTATTTTACAGCTAGGTGAACTGAGGCTAACACATGAAAGGAGACAAGCCCAATTTGTCTCCGCCCGGCCGGGGATTGAACCCCCGACCCCTCGTGTGTGAGACGAGAGCTCTACCTACTAGGCTACGGGCTGTGTTGGTGCTTGCTTGCGTGTGTGTGTGTATATATATGTTTGTTGGTGTTAGTTTTTGCGTGTGTATGTTTGTTGGTTAATTTGTGTGACTGTGTGTAATAATAATAATAATAATAATAAACGGTTTATTAAAGAATGGCAGCCTCATGAGCTGAAAATACACATTTTACAATTTAGTGGATGAACATGAGATGTACAGATATGAGGATGGTAAGCTTAGTTTACAAACAAAATAAATAAATACAATAATGATGCATGTGCAGAATACAAATTATCATAAAATAACCATGAGAGTAAGTGATATACAGTACATATACACATTTATTTACTTACTCATATACAGAACATACGT
Source organism: Paralithodes platypus (assembly GCA_032716605.1). Lineage (NCBI taxonomy): Eukaryota > Metazoa > Arthropoda > Malacostraca > Decapoda > Lithodidae > Paralithodes > Paralithodes platypus. The sequence continues at coordinate 116,155 of CM064512.1, forward strand.
ATATACACGTACGTGCGCACATACATATACATACATATATAGGAACATAAGAACATGCAGTAAGTGTGCACATGTCCGTATACACAAACGCTCACGTATGCACACAAACATACATACATACAGAAACTGTTTTGGTAAGGTCAGGTAAAGAGGGTGCAGGTACTACAATGGGAGGTTAATCCTCGGTAGTGTAGGTGTGTGTGTGTGTGTGTGTGTGTGACAGAAGGCGAAATATGGAAGAGCTGGGCGTTCTATTGTTAAGGGTGGAAATACATGGATGAAGATACGCGAACACTTAATAATAGATAATGCTTATGCATAGATTTATAATCAGAAGTTGCGCTAGTGAGCAATATGTTCTCGCTCATATGTACGTATATTTACATACATATGTGCATATGACCATATAAATATAAATACACGTACAGTGTGTTTGTTGGTGTGTGTGTTAGTTTGTGTGACTGGGTGTGTTGTTTTTTGTTTGTTTTACTATTTTTTCCGATGTGTATGAAGGAGACAAAAAGCAAAGCTACCTGTAACAAGTGTCTCCCCCAAAGTTGAAAGAGAGATAGTAGCTATTTTATTGTATTATATTTTGTTTTGGTGTATTACAAAAAGTGTGGTGTGCTTGATTAGTGTAGTGAAATGAATAGCAGGAGGTGGTGTTTGTGAGAGCTAACTGGATTACTCTCTGTGTAGGTGAGACACGAATGGAATCAGTGAGGGAAGCCAGAAAAATGAAATAGAGGTTCCAGCAACTCCTTATCACACCCCCATGAGGCCTTTCCTGGGTATTGTCCTGCTCGATTGGTGCCTACAAACTCCCAGTGTATGTGTGTGTGTGTGGAATCCCCTCGCCATCCATTTTGATCAGAGAGAGAGAGAGATTTTTTTTTTAATTTGAATTGGTTGTTTAATTGAGAGAAGTACAAATGTTACATAAGTAGTATAATTATTACATCATCTGAAAAGGGCGAAAGTGCATACAGAGAGAGAGAGAGAGAGAGAAGGGGGGGGGGGGGGGACTAGTATTCCTCAAACCAGTTCCCATTATCATCAAGTCGGTATATACCACGACCTTCTATACCCATCCCCACCTACCCAGCACTGCTTTTGTTGCTTTACGGGAAGGCAGTTGTTTTTTCGAGTCCTCCTCCTCCCTCACGTTTAGCCCCATTAGTTTTCAGATTTTAAGACGTTTGTTCCATTAGTTTGGCGATTTTAAGACCTTTCACCCCGTTTCTTTGTCAGTATTAGGACCTTTCGTGCCATTTACGAGTCGAATTTTTCCTGGCAATCGAAAGCGAGCCTGTAGTTTATTAGAAACTGGCATTCGGCCAGGACATTTTCCCACCGAAAAATTTACAAATTTATTTATAAATACAACCCTCAGACTAAAATCCTAAGAAATATCCGATGCTAAGGAAGAAAACGGGCATATAATGTGGTATACTAATTTAATAAGAAGAAACTGGTATATAATGTAGAAAGAAGAAAACGGATATATAATTTGGCATACTAATTTCAATAGAAGAAAACGGATATATAATGTGGTATACTAATTTATAAAGACGAAAACAGATATAAGTTATTATAACGTGATATCCTCATTTATAATTCTCCGACACATTGCTGTTTTTTCCATCCCCATTTCCTGTTAATATTGTGTATTGTTTTTTTGTTTTTTATATTGGTTAATGGTTAAATTCTGATACGAGATTACGAGGACGTATTTCATATATAGTTTTGTTTATTCTGATTAACCCTTTGAGTACCAGCGACGTGTGTAATATTTTTTCTAGCTATATTTAGACGATATTATGCAGCTTAGGAAGGATCTGTGGTAGGCCTAGTTAAAAGGGTTGATTGCGAAAGTTTGAAGCCCTATTATTGCTAGAGGTCCTTCCTAAGCTGAATACAATTGTCTAATGGTTGCCAGAATACGATGAAAAAGACGTCACTGGTACTGAACGGGTTAAGAAGGGTATATGGTAGTCAAAGGGTTAATTGAGATAGTCTTTACCCTTATATTTCCCAGAGATCCTTCCTAAGCTTAGACTATTCGGTCCATTAGTTGGCGATTTTAAGACCTTTCACCACACTTCTATGTCAATAGTAAGACCTTTCGTACAATTTAGGTGTCGATTTTTTTCCGGGTTTGCGCTAGTGAGTCTGTAATATACTAATATACTGACAAATTTACAAATTTATCTTGAAGGGGGTTTTAATTTTTTTTTATTTTTAAGCTTGATGGATGTCTAGGGAGGAAACTCAAAAAATAATAAAAAATATATATAAATGAACAAATAAATACGTGTACAGTTGTGACCAGAAATAATTAACCCTTTCACGGTCATATGACGCAGAGGTTGCCAGATTAGCAATAAGAAATAGAGTTCTCTCACTCTTATAATTACCGGTACCTCTCCAAAATTAGTTGTCTGCCCACAGCTAACTCAAAGACAACTGCAGAGGTTGAAGTAACCAAACTAAAGGTTTCTAAATATCCCTGATGGTAACAAAGGCTTTAAACTATCCCCAATAGGCTCAAAATCGCGTCATATGTCGGAGAGGGTTAAACACCTTACAATGATATAAATATTATAGTCGATGATCTATCTATCTATCTATCTATATATCTAATGATGTATCTACCCATCCATATCCATCTCTCCCTCTACCCAATACATATATGTACAGTCGCGCTAATAAGTGATGTCAATAATTGGTATCAGCAATATCTGAGCGTCATTTCTTCTTATTGAGTGAAATATACAAACATGTCCCTACACTTACCCACCCTATTCAACATCTGACAGACATTAATACAGCACAGAGCAAGCCAAACGTAATGACAGCTGAGACATGACTTATTAGCGCAACCGTGCATACAACAGTACAACAAAGACTGTACATATAACAGTACAACAAAGACTGTACATACAACAGTACAACAAAGACTGTACATACAACAGTACAACAAAGACTGTACATACAACAGTACAACAAAGACTGTACATACAACAGTACAACAAAGACTGTACATACAACAGTACAACAAAGACTGTACATACAACAGTACAACAAAGACTGTACATACAACAGTACAACAAAGACTGTACATACAACAGTACAACAAAGACTGTACATACAACAGTACAACAAAGACTGTACATACAACAGTACAACAAAGACTGTACATACAACAGTACAACAAAGACTGTACATATAACAGTACAACAAAGACTGTACATACAGCAGTACAACAAAGACTGTACATACAACAGTACAACAAAGACTGTACATCCAACAGTACAATAAAGACTGTACATATAACAGTACAACAAAGACTGTACATATAACAGTACAACAAAGACTGTACATACAACAGTACAACAAAGACTGTACATATAACAGTACAACAAAGACTGTACATATAACAGTACAACAAAGACTGTACATATAACAGTACAACAAAGACTGTACATATAACAGTACAACAAAGACTGTACATATAACAGTACAACAAAGACTGTACATACAACAGTACAACAAAGAACATAAGAACATAAGAAAATGGGAGTCTGCAGAAAGCCGATTGGCCTAAGGAAGGCAGATCCCTGTCCCACACAACCCCAGTTCAATTACAAAGCCCAATTATAGGCTCAACACTCTAATACCCTGAGGATCATCTTACCAAAACGGTTAGAGATTAACGCAGGATTATGGGGGTCTGCAGAGCGCTGATTGGCCCAACCCGGCTGATCCCCCTTCACACCCAACCCTTCTCGTCCATATGCTTATCCAATTTTATCTTAAAGCTCCCTACAGTCTTAGATCCCACTATAGCACTTGGTAGTCCATTCCACCCATCTACAACTCTGTTACCAAACCAATATTTGCCTATATCTTTTCTGAAACGAAATTTATCTAATTTGAAACCATTGGTACGAGTTCTTTCGCTATCACTGAGCTTTAGTACATTTGTCATGTCCCCTTTGTTAATCCCACTAACCCACTTGAACACCTCTATCATATCCCCTCTAACTCTGCGTCTCTCTAACGAATGTAAACCTAATTTCTTCAACCTTTCTTCATACGGAAGATTTCTAATATTATGGATCATTTTTGTCATTCTACGTTGTACTCACTCCAATGAATCTATGTCCATTCTGTAATAAGGACACCAAAATTGGACAGCATAATCCATATGGGGTCTCACTAATGACAAGTAAAGTTTTAAGATAACATCAGCAGTTCTGTTACTCACACTCCTAGAGATGAACCCGATAATCCTGTTTGCCTTATTACGAACGCCTATACACTGTTTTCTAGGCTTCAAATCATTGCTAACAAACACACCTAGATCTTTCTCGCAGTCTGAATTTTCTAATTCTAAATTAGCTAGTTTATATTTAACATTTGTTTGCATCTTCCCTATCTTTAATACCTTGCATTTGTCAATGTTAAACTTCATCTGCCAATTTACTGACCATTCATGTAAGGTATCTAGATCCCTCTGGAGGCACTCTATATCGCTATCTGAATCAATTGATCTCCCCATTTTAGTATCGTCTGCGAATTTACTTATCCTACTAGTTATACCTAAATCTAGGTCATTTATGTATATAAGAAACAAAGACTGTACATACAACAGTACAACAAAGACTGTACATCAACAGTACAACAAAGACTGTACATCAACAGTACAACAAAGACTGTACATACAACAAAGACTGTACATATAACAGTACAACAAAGACTACATACAACAGTACAACAAAGACTGTACATACAACAGTACAACAAAGACTGTACATACAACAAAGACTGTACATACAACAGTACAACAAAGACTGTACATACAACAGTACAACAAAGACTGTACATACAGCAGTACAACAAAGACTGTACATACAACAGTACAACAAAGACTGTACATACAACAGTACAACAAAGACTGTACATATAACAGTACAACAAAGACTGTACATCCAACAGTACAACAAAGACTGTACATATAACAGTACAACAAAGACTGTACATATAACAGTACAACAAAGACTGTACATACAACAGTACAACAAAGACTGTACATACAACAGTACAACAAAGACTGTACATACAACAGTACAACAAAGACTGTACATACAACAGTACAACAAAGACTGTACATATAACAGTACAACAAAGACTGTACATCCAACAGTACAACAAAGACTGTACATATAACAGTACAACAAAGACTGTACATATAACAGTACAACAAAGACTGTACATACAACAGTACAACAAAGACTGTACATATAACAGTACAACAAAGACTTGCCACAACACAGCCCCATCATGTCATCACAGTGGCTGGTGTTGGTATAGTGCTAACAGTGCCTCAGCAAGAGTCAATAAAGTCCCCCTGAAGCACATGCATCTGGGGAATCACCACCACACCAGCCTTAAGGGAGCCCACCTCGCTATTTTTCCTCTTTTTCTTTCCCTCTCTCTTTGGCTTGTATCCATTCGGCCCCATTCAGCCTACTGTTTTAAGACGTTTACGCCAGGTGTCAATATTTTCTTGGCGAGCGGTAGCGAGCCAGCATATACATATTATTGTTTTGACAGCAAGCTAAAGTTGTACATTTTTCGATAGAAAAAATTCTCCGGCGAAGCCGGATTTCTCCATACAAAGCTGGCTTGCTATCGTTCCCCAGGAAGAAATCGACACCTGGATGGGGATAAACGTCTTAAAACAGTTGGCTGAATGGGGTATATATATATATATAATATATATACAGGTATATATTGTAATTAAATACACCATCTCCACAGAACAGATATAAAAACAGTGATTGTAGGAAAATTATGGGTGTTGAAGTCTCCTTATCGATGCCTGGTGTTCGATGTTCGGGTTAGTGTGTGCTAGTATGACTTGTGGGTTTTAATATGTGGTAACGATGCGGATCTCTATAGGCTATATGTACTGTACCGGTATATATGTATTGTGTCTCGCTGTATATTATGTCACTATCTCTATATATACAGTATATCTTTATGTTTGTCTGTATCTTAATAAGAGTATCTATATCTAGGTTTATGCATCTATATCTTTATCGGTATCATATATATACGGTATATATATATATGTATATGTGTGTGTGTGTGTGTGGATATCAATATGTACCTCCATATAATATTAGTCTTGGGGTAACAGTGAACCATAAGTTAAGATAGATGTATTTATTTAATGTGTATATATAGGATAGGGTCGCTATCAGTAAATTTATACGGTAAATAACGAAATACCGGTACCAGAAATACAACGTCTTAACCCGGGAGCTGCCGGGAGACTCTTAAGAGTTCCCCCGGCCACTGCGGGGAGACTCTTAAGAGTCAGAGAAAAAAAAAATCAACTTTTGACATCGAAAAAAAAAAAAAAAAAATGTTTTTTATTTATTTTGGCCCCTGGGCCATGCAAAATCTCAGTCCTCTACCTCCCCTCCTTCCCCACTTTCCTCCTCTCCTTCAGTTATCACCTATTTTCCCTGTTATTCCCTTATTCTGAGGTATATTTTCGTGCTAACATTAGAAATCCGATTGGAGGGTGTGGTCATCACTGATAGCAAGCGAGTGCAAGAGAGAGAGAGAGAGTATCGATCGACTGTGTCTCAGTGGCCTTGGGGGAAATTGGCGGGAAAGCAGATTGCCTCACCCATACATTATACAACTCGCGGGCTATATCTCCGATTTTGACCATCCAAACGCTGTTTTCACTCGTTTTATTGTTGTTTCAGGTTAATACCTTTATAATCAACCCATAATAGGCGTATATGGATAAGTATTAATGCTATTAATGGCACAATGAATATTTTAGTGACGGAAACACCTCAAATACGTCAGCACAGGGGGACGTTTCCAATTACCCCCATGCGCACTTCAGAGGTTAAGGAGAGCTGGGTCGTCTTTCTGGTCCCCCTTCGTCCTCATGTTTAGTGAGCAATAGCGAGCCTGCAATTTTAAGAGGAACTGGCCGAAAAATGCACAAATGTATCTCGAAAGGGTACAAGGGTACATTGAGGGTATCTTTTTAAGCTTTATAGAGGTCTACTTATTATCAAGTTTATATATTGCTGATACCAATTATTGATCAAAATATACTTGGTGCCGAGACATCACTTTTTAGGCCGATTGTACAGTCGGTCACATTAGTTTGTATCCACCCCATGATATTATGTAGGGAAGTAAATATAGTGTTTTAAAATGTAAAACTTGCAAACTAAACAAACCAAAACTGGGACAAAGACAATATAAAGGCAAAATAACTGATCAAAATTGCTATGTGGAAACAACGCTTACTAAAATAAAAATAAAATAAAAGAACACAATCCTGTGACCTGTAAGAATAATTTGGTATAAAACCTTTAATTGGTTATATTAATTAACTATTGCATAACTAAATAAACTTTTAATTAATTGACTTACACAAATAATATTCTATAAAACCGTTAATTGATCATATTGTAACTACTGCATAAGAATATACACATCTGATGCATTCATACTAATTTTATCTTCATACATATAAACATGGATTCTACATGATCATAATTATATACCACACGGTTCCAAAATGGCGGCCACAGCAAAGGTTGACTGATCTGTCTTATCGCAGGGGCTCTAATGCACTCGACCAATTTCTCCGGTGCATTCACCGAGTCGGGTACTGTGGTTAATTTCAAGATACTGTACATAGACTAACAGGTATGTTCACTCCCGCCTGGTGCGCAGGTCAGTGACGTCACGCGGCTCTTTCCAGTTGGAAATAGGGGTATTAATACCAGAGTGATATATACTTAGATATTGGTAATATGAAAGAAAATGGAGAGTAGAAGGTAAACATAAATAATCTCTCATGTTCAATAATCTTGTATGTTAACATTTGTATTAGTATTAGTAGTAGTATTTGTTATCAGTATTATTACTATGTGTATTTATGCATCTCTCATGTTCCAATCCTTTTTATAATAATATAATAATAATTATTATTATTATTATTATTATTATTATTATTATTATTATATTATTAGTGGCTGTATTAGTAGGCCTAGTATTATTGTGTATATCTCTATATCGCGTTTATGAAGTCTGTACTTCAAAAATTGACAGCTGCATCCGGCTTACACACAAACTAAAGGTCAAATATAAGACTATATGAATATAAACTAGCTAATTTAGAATTAGAAAATTCAGACTGCGAGAAAGATCTAGGTGTGTTTGTTAGCAATGATTTGAAGCCTAGAAAACAGTGTATAAGGTTCGTAATAAGGCAAACAGGATTCTCGGGTTCATCTCTAGGAGTGTGAGTAACAGAACTGCTGATGTTATCTTAAAACTTTACTTGTCATTAGTGAGACCCCATATGGATTATGCTGTCCAATTTTGGTGTCCTTATTACAGAATGGACATAGATTCATTGGAGAGAGTACAGCGTAGAATGACAAAAATTATCCATAATATTAGATATCTTTCGTATCAAGAAAGGTTGAAGAAATTAGGTTTGCATTCGTTAGAGAGACGCAGAGTTAGAGGGGATATGATAGAGGTGTTCAAGTGGGTTAGTGGGATTAACAAAGGGGACATGACAAATGTACTAAAGCTCAGTGATAGCGAAAGAACTCGTACCAATGGTTTCAAATTAGATAAATTTCGTTTCAGAAAAGATATAGGCAAATATTGGTTTGGTAACAGAGTTGTAGATGGGTGGAATGGACTACCAAGTGCTATAGTGGGATTAAAAACGATAGGGAGCTTTAAGATAAAATTGGATAAGCATATGGACGAGAAGGGTTGGGTGTGAAGGGGGATCAGCCGGGTTGGGCCAATCAGCGCTCTGCAGACCCCCATAATCCTGCGTTAATCTCTAACCGTTTTGGTAAGATGATCCTCAGGGTATTAGAGTGTTGAGCCTATAATTGGGCTTTGTAATTGAACTGGGGTTGTGTGGGACAGGGATCTGCCTTGCTTAGGCCAATCGGCTTTCTGCAGACTCCCATTTTCTTATGTTCTTAAGACTTTAACTCCTTCAGACATATATGACGCGATCGCGTCATATGGAACTTATAACCAAAAACTCATATGACGCGATCGCGTCATATGGACTTACCTCCATGGCTCTCCAATAAGTTTATGACGCGATTTTGCGTCATATGAGCTCAGTAAGTCCAATAAGTTAGCTTACGATAAAACCGTTGGTGGCAACCTCAACCACTCCGATAATTCTAACGGCCGCAGTGTTGTTGTGAGTGTAGTGCGAGACAGTGGCAATGATACCGGGACCTCCTTGGACTTACTGGGACTTAAAATGTCTGAAGGAGTTTTGAAAAGAGGGCGGATGAACCTTTTCGGTCACCTAGAGGTATGTACCGGTAGTGTATCATACACACGCACACACACACACACACATCTATTTATCTATATCTATATATCTGTTAATCAGGGGTGTAAAAAGTACCGAATCATTTTACTCGAGTTCAAGTAAAAGTATGTACCGGGTACTCAAAAAGTTACTCGAGTAAAAGTAAAAGTACCCAACTAGAAAGTTACTTAATTTTAAAGTTTTACCCCACAAAATTAAAAGAAGGAAATTAATTGTAGTGGAGTAAAAGTACAACTAATTCCTAAATATAAAACTCAAGTTAGAGTAAAAGTACTGGGCAAAAAATCTACGTTTTAAAAAGTAGATGCCGGTACTGAGAAAATATACTTAAGTACTGTACTTGAGTAAATGTACTTAGTTATCTTTACACCCCTGCTGTTAATCATTATGTACCGGTACTATATATATATAAAGAATTGCGATATACAGAGCAAAGTTATACCGGTACATAAAAAAAACTGCAAGCGAATATGACAGGCTACACGTTAGATTTTTTTTTTTTTTTTTTTTTATGATTGGAATTGCATTCATCAATATTGGAAAAAAGCAAAGTAAACTATTTGAAAAAAAATCAGTAAATCGGGAGGAAGCATGGAGTTACAGGTCTAATGGCTGGAGTGGGTTGACTCACTTGACTGGACCCAAGCCAGGCAAGCCTTGACCTGAACTGGCCAGAGGTCGGATTCGCGGAAGAGGACTGACCGCTCCTCACCTGGTGAACCCTAGTGAAAAAGTACCACGTGACATCATGCGCGCGCGGGTTGGATATTCGGGCAGAAGTGAATATACCTGTTAGTCTATGTATCTTGGTTAATTTGACCACTTGCGAGTTTCAGGCTATAAGGAAGTTGGAGCCGTGAACATCGATTTTAAAGATAAATGCAATAATAATGTGGGTTTCTGATGGATAACATGTATGATCAATTTGGTTTTATATATTTACTTATAAATGTAATATGACCGTATTTTAGTTGGTAATTCTGCTAAATATTAATGGTGGCCACAGCTCCAACTTCTTTATAGACCAAAACACGCAAGGGGTCAATTCAGAAACCTCAAATTGGCACATTCCTATTTTTGCCGACTTTACAACTACATTATGGTGGCCCACCTCGTTTTTTTTCTTTCTCTCTGGGTTGTATCCATTCGGCCCCATTCAGCCTACTGTTTTAAGACGTTTATCCAGCACGAAAGGTCTTAATATTGACAAAGGCGGAAGGTCTTAAAATCGACAAACTAATAGGGCAAACATCTTAAAATATGTAAACTAATGGGACTAAACCACGGAGCTCTACTTCCATGGGCTAAACATGAGGAAGAAGGGGGACCAGAACAACGGGTCATCTCCCTGTCCGATGTTTCCTTGTATTAGCCTCCCAGCACTGACACACAAAGACAACTCAACACACATTTTATAGATTATTTTTTTTATTTTTTCCCATCTTTTTTCTTTCCTTGTATTGGATTTTGTTTTTATTTGTTCTGTTTCTCCTTTCCCTTTCGTTATTATTGTTTTCCTTTTTCTCGTTTGTTGTATCTCTCTCGCTCTCGTTCTCTCTTGCTCTCTCTTGCTCTGTGTGTGTGTGTGTATATGTGTGTGTGTGTCCCTGCCAACATACACACACACACACCATAAGAGTCATTCGACGAAACTGCTTAGGTCACTGTGTGTGTGTATGTGTGTGTGTGACCCTGCCAACACACACACACACACCGTAAGGGTCACTCGAGGAAACTGCTTAGGTCACTGTATGTGTGTGCGTGTGTGTGTGTGTGTACTGTGTAATATATAATAATGTCATGTGTACCAGGATTATCTACAGTGTGTGTGTGTGTGTGTTGAATGTGTGAGTGTTCGTAATTCATATTTATTCACCAACCCACCAATTCATTTACAAATAAACCTAATTAATGAAATCAGTAAAACTAATGACTATACGTGGTACTCCGAGGACTCGAACCTAGGATACTCACACAAATTCCGCACACTAAGCAATACACTACCGAGACAGTTAAAGGTTTATGCACAAGCCTACGAGATACCGTATTATTTATTCTCGAATACTGAATATTTATCTGAGCTTGTATGAACTGCTCTTTGGTAGCCTAATGATTACATTAATGATAATACAGTATATGATAATTTCATGTGTACTAAGATTATCTACAGTGTGTGTGTGTCTTGAATGTGTGTGTGTGTGTAAGATATGATACTGTCATGTGTACCAGGATTATCTACAGAGTGTGAGTGTGTGTGTGAAAAGGTGTATCGTGTATGTTGCATTAATGTAGGCTATATATATATATTGTTTGCATGTTAGTGTACCGGTATGTATTGAAACTATATAGGCCCATTTATGCATGTAAAATCTGTTATTGGAGGTTACACAACAAAGCGCACTCCGATATAACAGGTCTATTGAGGTCAGCCATAATGTTAATCCTATCTATTCCTTTCATAGCCTGTGTACCTGATTCATATTTTGCCAACTGTACATTGGCTGCCTATAAAGTGTTGTATTGTCAATATAGTAGAAGTGCCGCTTTTCCCAAAATCAAAACGGCATACCCAACTCTGCGATGAGTTACCATCATTTCTATTATCACCATTACCACTACCGTACTATCACCATCATCACTACTGCAATAAATAGCCCAAGATGTGCGTTTTTATACAGCCTCAAATGTTACTGTGTAGGCTAGGATACCAATGTGTAGGCTATATTGAATGCTCAGTATTATGATTTGTCTCGTTATTGGAAGTCTAGGTATACAGTACAGTTGCCTTCAGTATTAATGAACACTGGTTAAAAAACTATGGAACGCAAGCGGGACACACTAATACTGAATGTAATCCTCGAAATATGTAATACTGTTTGTGTTGATACTAAACTGAATATTGTGTGTTCTAATGCTTTGAAATATTTTGAGGAGTATGGGAATATAGCCTACTCTAAAACTTAAAAGGATTTGTCTTGATGCTTTGAAGAGTAAAAGAAACTACTCTCTAAAAAATAAGTATTATTTGTCTTAATGCATTGATATCTTGTAGGCAACTGTATATCAACCACCCTTGTAGAGCTGTATTACCATAATGTGTTTCCCGATATTGCAGGAGCGTAGCCGTTGTAAAGGCCTAGCTTCCCGCCCAACAACAGCGGGGGACCGAGGGTATATAAAGCGGGGTGATGCCTTGTAAGTGTCAGTGTAGCGCTCTCGTCGCCGGCATCATGATCGCCTTCGTTTTAGCTGCCGCCATCGCCACCCTCGCTTCGGTCATCACTGCACAAAATCCACTCACTCCAGGTTAGTTGTGTCGCCCTTGTGTTTATGTTGGTTCTTTATACATGTCGCCAAGGTGTAGATATATTATTAATATCGACACCCTCTCTTCTGTCATTACCGTACATAATCCAATCACTGCAGGTCTATTTGCTGTAAGTAGGCGAGAAATCATGACCTCTATCCACTGTAACTCAAAAAGGGTTAGAGCAAATTGGCTGTAAATTTCCACATCTATTCCTTGACTGACTCTTCCCAAATTTTAGAAATATTAGCTCGATTAGGCATATATATTTTTTTTTGGCAAGAATGTAGTTACCGGGTGTACCGCCCGTCTTGTTTACACTACGCGGACACTCGCCATCATGTTCCCGTCTATTTTGACTGCCTTTGGATACAAAAATACATTACCCTAACCAAACCTAGTAGCCTATTATAGGCTAGATTTATAAGTATTTATAGATGATTTATGTTGTATGTCGGTAGTGGTACATCAGGTAACTACATCCTTACCTTTTTTTTTTTTTTTTAATTAGGCCTAGGCTATTCTAGCCTATAATTGCACCTACTGTATAGCCTACGAGCAAAACAAATCATTATTGTATTTAACAGGAGGTATGACGAGGTAAGTGATGTGGTACCGTATAGGTGGCAATATGCGGAAATGGATTAGCCTATACGGCACTCCGACCCCTTTACAAAAATCTACGGTTACTCACTCCACCCCCAACTGGATTTCTACAGTTTTACCCAACCAGGCTCCAGCGGGGCTGCGGGGGTGTTAGGGCGGCAGCCCCCACCCATAATACTACGATAGGTTAGGTTAGGCTAATGTCTCTGAAACATTGTAAAATCCGTGTCCCATCTAGATTGATAGACTTTTGTCAAAGGGGGCGGAATGCCCTTATAATCTATTTCCGCATATTGCCACCTATACCACATCACTTACCTCGTCGTACGTCCCTGTTAAATACAATAATAATTTGTTTAGCTCGTATAGGCTACGTCACAGGTGCAATTATAGAAATTTAAATTTTTTTTAGTTACAGAGGTTATAAGTCATGATTTCTCGCCTACTTACAGCGAATAGACTACTGTATAGTTTACGGCGCCATTGTGTGTAGGGCCTATGTTTTTTTGCTTTAGCCTATTATGTTTCCATGCCTGTACTGTATTTTGTTACTTTAAATATATAGCCATTCATTACAAACCCCAGTCTCGAGTCGACCACCCCCAGTAAAAAAACAAAAAAAAATGGGAATGGGCCTGAGCAAATGGATATATAGATAGACAAACCCCCATGTACTTTAATAAATTAATAAAATGTAGTGAAGAAACCGCTTTGCTGTGACAGATGTGTGAATTAAGACAATTGCAGAACAGGGACCCAGTGTATTCATCGTGCTGAAGGGGTTTAGAACTTTAGATGCTTACAGTATGTTCTGGGTTTGGTGTCCCGAGTTCGAATCCCGGGAGGACCTTTTTTTTTCTATGTGATTGAGGGAGACAAAAGGCATAACTGCCTGCAGCGAGTGCCTCCCCCAGATTTCAAAGAGTGACAGGCCGAAATCAAGGGACGTTCAAGCTAAAATGCCTGGACACACAGAGTTTGAAGCAATTTAAGTCCTAGGAAGAGGGAAAGACTGATTCTGGGAGAGAGTTCCAGAGCTCGGTAGTTGAATAGAAGAAAGTCTGAGAATAACGTTTCACTCTTGGGTTGGAGAGTTGCGCAGAGTAGGGGTGGGATTGTGTTGCAAGGCGGGTACTATGCACCTAATTGATTGGTGTAAAGTAGAGTTGTCTGCATATGACTGGATGTACAGTTGAGAAGATCATTTATGAAAATTAGAAAGAGAATAGGAGATAGGACAGAACCCTGAGGAACACCAGAGTTGATAGGATGAAGAAATGAGCGATGGCCGTTCACAACCGCAGCTATGGAACGACCGGAAAGGAAATTAAGAGACAAAGGCACAGATGGAGGGACAAACCGAAGGAGGGCAGTTTGGAAATTAAAGATTTGTGCCAGACTCTATCGAAGGCCTTCGATATGTCTAGTGCAACAGAAAAAGCCTCGCCGAAGTCCCGAAAGTTGGATGACCAAGAGTTGGATGACCAAGAGTTGGTAAGATATGAAAGATCACCAGTAGAGCGACCCTTAGCCTCTCGGCTGCGCATGGGGGGTATGAGACGCCACACTCCTGTGCTGACGTATTTGAGCTGTTCCCATCACTAACATCGTTATTTTACCATAAATAGCATTAATACTTATCCATATGTGCCTATTATAGGTTGATTATAAAGGTATTAACCTGTTACAACAATAAAACAATTGGAAACAGCGTTTGGATGGTCAAAATCGGCGATACAGGCCGGGAGTTACATAATGTATGGCTGAGACAACCTCCCTTCCCACCACTTTTCCCCACGTCTGGAGAGAGACTGTCGATCGATACTCTCTCTCTCTCTCTCTCTCTCTCTCTCTTGCTAACAGTGATGACAATGCCCTGCTTGCAACTCGCTAATGTTAGCACGAAAATAGACCACAGGATAAGGGAATAACAGGGAAAATAGGTGATAACTGAAGGAGGGGAGGTGGAGGAGTGATATTTGGCATGGCCCAGGGGCAATAAAAAAAAATATATATATTGTTTTGGGGTGTTTTAAATTGATTTTTTAATAGCCTTACTCTTAAGAGTCTTCCCGCAGTTCCCGGGTTAAGGAATCCATACTGGCGATCTGAGAAATGCTTAAGAAATTTGGAAGCAAGAATAGTTTCAAAAACTTAAGAGATGAGAGCAATTGGACGATAGTTGGAGGGTTGAGAGCGGTCACCATTCATTGGGACAGGTTGAATGAGAGCAAACTTCCAGCAAGAAGGAAAGACGTTAGAGGAGAGACAGAGACGAAAGAGTTTGCCTAGGCAGGGGGTCAGCACGGAAGCACAGTTTTTAAGTACAACAGGAGGAACACCGTCCGGACCGTACACCTTCTTAGTATTAACCTAAGAAGTGCGCATGGGGGTAATTAGAAACGTCCGCCTGTGCTGACGTATTTGAGCTGTTTCCATCACTAAAATATTAATTTTACCATAAATAGCATTAATACGAGCCTATTATGGGTTGATTATAAAGGTATTAACCTGAAACAACAATAAAACTAGTCAAAACAGCGTTTGGATGGTCAAAATCGGAGATACAGGCCGCGAGTTATATAATGTATGGGTGAGGCAACCTGCTTTCCCGCCAATTTCCCCCAAGGCCACTGAGACACAGTCGATCGATACTCTCTCTCTCTCTCTTGCACTCGCTTGCTAACAGAGATGACAATGCCCTGCTTGCAACTCGCTAATGTTAGCACGAAAATATACCTCCGATTAAGGGAATAACAGGGAAAATAGGTGATAACTGAAGGAGGGGAGGTAGAAGAGTGATATTTTGCATGGCCCAGGGGCAAAAAAAAAAAAAAAATCTATGTTTAAAGTTGATTTTTTTTTTTTCTCTGACTCTTAACCCGTGGAGCCCCGGCTAGTTTTGTAATGTTTGCGCACCAGAACCCGGCCGGTTTTCAATTTTTTTTTTTATTCCAGAAACAATAGCGAATGGGTTAGGAATGAAGGAAAAACCGCTCAAAAAGCTTAAAAAATGGTCCTACAGAGCCCCCGAAAACGGATTTTACAAGAGTAAAAAATTGAAGGCAATTATCCCAAAAAAACAGGTTATTGCGCGCTCGCGCGCACACACGTGGACTTTGAGAGTTTTCAACCATCGGCACGGTTGCGTGGGATACGTACACAGTTCCCATACAAATTTGAGCCCTCTTGAGTGGCTACACCTGAGGTTACGGTCGGCGCAATTAGGGTGACGCGCCAGGCGCGTCTCTGGGGCTGTGCGTTACATACATCGCCGACGCGTCGCTGGGGCTATACGGGTTAAGAGTCTTCCCGCAGTTCCCGGGTTAAGCCCAAATAGGGTAGAAAGTACATCTTTAGAAGAGATTAGGATATTAGGCATAAGTAGGAGAGAGGGGGATGGAGAGGGAGGAATAGCACCGGAATCATCCAAGGTAGAGTTTCTGGGAAAAGTTTGAGCAAAGAGTTCAGCTTTGTCAGAGGAAGAAGTGATGGTTGTGCCATCAGAGTAGAAAGGGAGAGGGAAAGACAAGGAAGAAAAGTTGTTGTTTTTATTAGTTTTGAGAATTAACACACAAAGAGCGGGTGGTAGGATATTTTACACTGTGCCGCCCAGAGGGGGATTTTTACCCTAAATAGGGTTGTTTCCGTGTTCATTTTCATGCATAAACAAGACCCAGAGCGTAAAACAAGTATCTATCCCTGAAAGGGCGTAAACAGAGCTTTCCAATGACACCCGAACCATCCTTGTACGACCACTGGTTCTCTTGCAACGATCGTGCAACACGAGTGCAAAAACCTAAAATAAGGTAATTTCTGTACATAATTCCCTGTGTAGCGAGTGAGAGAGGGAGGAAGAGGGTAAAATACAGCTCAGTATACCCACCACGGTGGTGGGGAGTGGTCATAAGGTTACTACGCTCGTCCCACCGCTCCGCTTTCTCTCAGAGCAACATTACGTGCTGAAAATGGCACTACATATGTGGTGCACCGCCACATAGTCCATATTTATTCAACTCGACATATGTGGTGCGCCGTTGGTTAAGGGTTAAGACACAATTGCAGAGTAGGGTAATATTCACTAGTAATTAGCAATGTTCCGCTACATTTGCCTTTGGCAACACTGAATATACTTCGCGAGACCACACCACAGAGCCTCAGTGCCGCGGAAGACTTGCTAGAGAGCGGACGGGGCCTGCCGCGCTCCTGATCTTTCACACACTTCTCCACAGGCTTTAACTCTCAAAGAGTGGGGCCATTTGTAACATCTACTACCTGCCAAGCGGGCATATTTACCCTAAACGAGCTTCATTCCATGCTCTTTTTCATGCATAAAGAGCCAGAGCGTAATACAACTATGTATCCGTGAAAGGGCGATAATAGAGCTTTCCAATGACACCTGAATCATTCTTGTACGACAACGGGTTCGCTTGCAACTATGTTGCAACAAGAATACAAAAACCCTAAAATACGATAATTTCCTGAGATTTTACCCTGTCTAGCGAGGCGAGGGATGTATAGGTATGTGTTATACACGCCAGTAACCTCGCTAGGCTCGGGCCAATCGGTCAGAGCCCGCCTGCGTTCCTCCCACCGCGTGGACTCTCAGAGCCGATAATGTGCTCAACATCTCTTGCGACTTAAGTCAGGACCCGCTGTTTAGGCCATGGTTCTCGAGATAGAGAGAGGGAGGTGGGGGGGGTGATTAAAATATATTGATAACAAATTATTAATAGGCCTACACTGAAGCTCTTATCAATAAACAATAAACCACCACTCTCCGGATGGGTCAGAGTCAGAGTTATATGACGATTCAGTACCCTAATGCGTAGTGGGAGTAAGGATAACAATGATGCAATATGTTATGGAGAGGGTAGTGCACTGTATATTATTATCTAAGTGCAACTAACTGTACCAAGTGGGTGCTCTCTCTCTCTCTCTCTCTCTCTCTCTCTCTCTCTCTCTCTCTCTCTCTCTCTCTCTCTCTCTCTCTCTCTCTCTCGTAATATACACAATCACTGCCTTGATACCAGCTTATAGTATTCCATATTGAATATTTAAATTTGTCTTATAGTGATAGATGTGTATGAACTTGTCCTTTTTATGTTTGGACATTCCTAAGCTAACTTGAAAATAGTTAACATTACAGATAAATCTATTTCACATAATTGAGTATTTATATGTAAAGAGCGCTGGAGCTTGAAAGTGTGTGGTTGGGGATCGATGACGGCTGACCCATTGGATATCTGGGATGACCTAGTGTTGTAAGTGGAAGTCATAGGGGTGCCAAAGGTGATATCCCCCAGATGAATAACAGGGGTGCTATGGGCTCTGCGAGAGGGCTGGTTATCACACAAACTCCCACGGTGAATAAGAGACATGAGGGCCGTCTCGTTAGACAACTTCAAGAGAGCCCTCGATGTCGAACTGCAAAAAGTGCCAACGAGCCCTTCTTCGCAGGGGAGCGTGCTGCACCAAATCATCACTCAGAACGAGAGGCGACACGCTCCTCGGTGCCACTAGATAAGTGGTGGACACAACCTTAGGTGACCTGCAACACATTGGCCTTGTAAAACACTGCCAAGCTTTCAACATCTGTGTTGAGAGGTGTAAAGAGAAGTGCCTTTATTAATTATGCCCCCACCAAAAAATATTTTATGTGTAAATTATTATGGACATTAATTACATGCAAAGGAAGAAGGTCTGTGCAACTTTATTAAGTTATTTTATTTGTATTGCAGGAAAGAACTGTTTCCGGAAATGTACCGCGGGTGACGCCAGGACATGTCAGTTTAACTTTGATGTCCACCCTTATCAAACTATGTCTAGGTAAGTGTGGGTGAGTGTGTGTGTAAGTGTATTTGTATTGTGTGCATGTATTTTATTCTATGTACAGTACTGTATAATTGTGAATGAGCTAACCAATGTACTTGTTTGGATAATTATGTTTATATGTTGCATCATTTGGGTGTGTGCTGCTATGTATGCCGGCACATGTGTATGTTAACCCTTTCTGTACCGGCGACTTCATTTTAATTGTATTCTAGCCATATTAAACTATTTTATGAAGCTTGGGAAGGATATATGGTAGCTAAAAGAATTGATTGAGAAGTATGTTGCCTATTCATTGGTAGACTTCCTTCCTAAGCTGAATAAAATCTAATAGTTGCCATAATACAAAGGATATGACCGATACAGAAAGGGTTAACGATTGGGTTAGTTGTTAGTGTGGGCTGTCACGTTTCCTTCTGCCAATTATCTCTGGTAGACTAACGGTTGGAGGTCCTTTTTACATTACAATGTACAGTGGTGCAAATAAGTCATTTTTCGGCTGTCATTATGTTTGGCTCGCTCTTTACTGTATTAATGTATGCAGATGTTGAATAGGGTGGGTAAGTGTAGGAACATGGTTGTATATCTCACTTAAAAAGAAGAAATCATATTTAAATATTGCTGATACCAATTATTAATAAAAACATAATTGGTGTCGAGACATCACTTATTAGGCCGACTGTACCTTTTGCCAGTTAACTGTAGTACAATAAAGTTCTGTCGTTACACTGCCCCACCATGTAATCACTGTACTGTACAGATATTTCATGCTGGTATATAGTGCTAAAATTGCTTTAGCAAGCTTCAACAATGTTTCCCTGCAGCACTGGTCTGTACTACACCAACCTCAATGGTGCTACAACAAAACCGTACCATCAGTACAACACTTTACTGCAAAGGATGATCATCATCTACGGGAGACAACCTTATACAAATCTGGGTGGATGGGACTCGACAGCCTTGGTTGGCATCCTGTCTAGGGGAGTAAACCTGATACAAATCCGTACTGCTTACGTAAGGGTAAGGCAGGTTAGTGGATGGATTAGCCGAACACCACTGTAGAAAAATAGTGCTAACAAGATACACAGAGGGCCTCTGAGTCGGACGGATCCTAAATTGAGTGGTCAATCCTGCAAGTCCTTCACTAAACTGGCTCGGGTTGTCCCTCCCACGGGGAATAGGTCCGCTTGGGGGCATTCTGTGTATGGCCACCCTCGTAAGGCGTCCGGCAATAGATAGATAGAGATAGATGATCCCTGTTTTGGTTTGTTTATTTTGCAAGTTTTACATTATAATAATGGACTCGGCTTTTGATTGACACCCTGATCACTAATTAAGGTAATACACCATACAGGGGTTGCTACGACTGTCCGAACAACAGCACGGACTGTCAGCGCCCAGAGTGTGTGGCGGGTGATGGTGTGAGACGCAGGATACTGGTGGTTAACAGACAGCTACCGGGACCACCCATACAGGTAATGACGCTCAATATACTCGGTTTCTTTTCATCTGACCGTAAATTGAATCCTTTGGCAGCTAAATTCTCTATACAGTACTTAATGGGAAGATATGCCTATTTTGTTGCTGCATCATATTTAGACCAAGTTTATATAATTAGCACAAATTTCTTGATACTTATGGACAAATATGAAACTACTGTATCTCTGCATCATATTAATACCAAGTTTATATAGTTAGCACCATATTTCACTACAAGATCTTAATAATAACAGAGGCATCTAGATGGAAACTTTGCAATTTACCGTCCGTTGAAAAGAAATAGACTATAGTCAAATTCATTTTATATTATTGTTAGTATATGCAATAGCAATTATTGTATTTTTTGCATCCTACATTTTTTAAGATTAGTGATTTTGCTTAAGGGTCCTTATTGTATATAATTTAATATTTTCACTTTCTCGCTCACGTTCATGGAAGCATATAAAATGTGCACCAGTAACTGTAAATAATAGAGGGTACATGAAGAATGTATGTTGTTGTATGTATGAGTTGAAAGACTGGGGAGAAAATACCATACACCCTCTCACGGCGTGGGTGAAGCCACAGCAGCCCCTCCCTGGAAACAGGAGGCCCAAACGACGAGGACCCAGGAGGGTCAACAACACTCCTAGGATGGAATATGGAGGTGATGCGATGAACAATGACACCCGGCAGGAATAAAATGTGTGGTGAAGAGGAGAGACGAGGATGGTGGTCCGTTGGTGGAACCAACACTGTACACTACCCTCTTGAAGCTGAAGGTCAGCAAAGGAGAAGGTGGGGCCCACGAAGGAACCCCAAAGAGAGCCGAAGATTGTGGCCGACCACCGTGGGGGCTATGTCCCTCCAGATTAGCTGGGTGTGAAATAGGATGTACGTACATAGTCCAGTTAATCTTCTGTAGATTCACATGTCTTACAGGTCTCCCTTGATTTACGATTGGGTTACGTTACTGAAAACCCGATCTTAAATAGAAAAATAATATAGCAAACCATAAAAGCAATGTGGTAAATGGGGATGCGTTCTCGGACCAGCCAAAATCCAAATCCAATATACTCAGGCCCAATCCCCACTTTTCCTCTTTTATTTTTATTTTTTCACTCGAAACACCTAGAAACCTATAATATCTTAAATAGAGACATCGGATAGCGAGGGAGATATGTATTTGTTATGTTTATTTTTCAGGTGTGTGAAGGTGACACAGTGGTGGTGGACGTACACAACAGTATGTACGACGCCGGGGTAACCATACACTGGCACGGTGTAACGCTACAACCCCGTGACACCTCCCATCCTACCACCCCTCACATGGATGGTGTGCCGGGGATAACACAGTGCCCCATCAACCCGAGGTCATCCTTCAGGTACTGTAGCATCACACCCAACTCTATACACTTTAATTTCAATAAATCTAGCGTGTAACTCTTGCAATGCTTTGAAATTATTGAATTATTTTTTGAGATCTTGGTGTTTGTCTGTAAACAAGATATCTCAAAAAGTTATGAACCAATGTTCACAGTTTGTTGGGCAGATAGGTTATGCGCCAAGGAAGAAGTGTTTCAATTTAGGAGGTGATCGGTAGAGCGCATACTTCCGCCAGCGTAGGCAGCTCACAAAGTTATGAACTGATGTTCATGAAATTTGGTGGCCATATAGGATATGCTTGGTGCATTCCATTTAGGAGGTGATCGGTAAAATGCTTCTTGAGATAGCCAACTCTTTATACTTACAACTTTCCCTTCATAATTGCTGAGGGGCACAGGGCCTTGGGTGGAGCTTTGGTTTCTTGGGCGTTTCTGCACCCTCCTCGGCTCCCCGCCTTAGAGTGGCTTCGGTCACCTGGGCTTTATTAGTGGTAAGCAGGGAGGGTTCTGTGGGGGCGCTCGGTCTTAGCCTTGCTTGGGACCTTGGGGCTCCTCGGCCAGACAGCCTGGGGAACAGCAGCAACAACAACTTACATGTAGACTAGTAAAAGTACTGTAGTGTTAGCTATTTTATACTCTCTATACATATATACTGTATATATATATTTGCCATTGACCACTACTGACCCAGGGTATTAATATGGAAAATATTAACCTCTTGACGATTATGACAAGTTTTAGCAGTTTAATATGGCTATCATTAGAGGATTTTATTCAGCTTAGGATCTGTGGGAGTTAAGAGGCATAATTGAGTTTTTTTTTTTACCCCTTAGCTAAACCCCCAGCTAAAAAGAAAATAAACTAAATTAAAAATGGGTAATGTGCCTGAGTAGATAGAATAAAATAGATTTCTAGAGGTCCTTCCTAAACTCTTTAAAATTGTCTAATGGTAGCCAGAATATAGTGTCCCAATGTGTGGTAATCCTGAAGGTGTTAACAATGAATCCCTCCCCTCACCAGGTACTCCTTCGTGGCCGGTAACTCCGGAACACACTTCTACCACGCACACACAGGGTTCCAGCGTGGGGATGGTGTATTTGGTGCCATCATAGTTCGTGAGGAAGCTGCCAGCGACCCCCACCACGGCACCTTCGACTACGACCTCCCCGAACACACCATATTAGTAAGTTATCAAATATATTTTCTGTCTTACTTTAATGAATAGAATAAGAAAAAAACTAACTCAATGAAGCCATAATCTATGTACAGTTTCCGCTGGTGCCGCTATGAGGAAGTTTACTCTACTGTTTCGTTAAGCCATGATATCTTTGATAAAGGGAATATTTCTAATTGCTATTTTATGGATTTGTCAATTAGGATAATATGAAGCCTTGTAGTAATGTAATTAGCTGTTACACATTCTCCATTCAGACTCTACTGTAATGAAACATGGCACTAATGCATCAGTTCATGCAAAGTTTAAAACTTAAATACAGAAAAACTCATAACCTCATGATGTGTTTATCATTGCTTTCATGTTGTGCGGTTTTGGTTTGTGTGTTTTGCAAGTTTTACATATTAATTCCCGTGTTTGTTTACAGTTCCATGACTGGCTACACATGTCGACCGAGGACAAGTTTACCCTGAGACATTACAGCGGTGGTGATGACTTCCCGGAGTCCATGTTGGTTAATGGTCTCGGCCCGCACCAGGTCTGTGGATTATCTATTACTTAATTACCTATTGTACTATATTTTAATTGTACAGTAATTTATTTGATCATTTAGGTTTTGTTTTTTTCAGTATTTTATTAGTTTCTTCCCTAGATCTCCATCAAACTTTAAAAAAAATACATTAGACCCCCCTTCTAGATTAATTTGTACATTTTTTGGGGGTAGAAAAATATCTCGGCCAAAGGCCGGTATATGAAGATGATTAATTTTGGTGGCTATCCCCTCGGAGGTCAATAGGTCTGGCAATAGATGGATAGATAATATTGTAAGTCATCACTGTGTATTAGTTTTTAACCCCTTCTTCACCAACGATGTTTTAAAATTATATTCTAGCTATATTTAGACGATTTTGTGCAGTTTAAGAAGGATCTGTGGTTGTAAAAGGAGTTAAGTGAGTTGGTTGTTGTTGTTCCCTAAGCTGCCTGGCCGAACAGCCCCGAGTCCCTGAGGAAGGCCATGGCCACGATCGGGCTTTCCCACAGAGCTCTCATTGAGTGTAGATTATGTTGTTGGCGTAAGTGGTTGTGTGAAATGCAGTCTTCTATGATGTGTTTAATGGTATGGGGTGTAGTGTTACATCCCGGGCAGGCGTCGACAACGGAGTCATCCAGTCTCTTCTGATAGCTCAGGAGAGCTGGATGGTGTCCGCATCTCAGCCTGGCCAGGTGGACTCTGTCCACGCGAGGGAGGGAGGATTCGGAAGGATGGATTTCGGGAGGTCGTGCATGCAGCTGCGTGTTGTCTGTGAGTGAGTGGATGGATTGGCGAGAGATATGAGTATGGATGTGCTTCTGGAAGTTGGTTCGGGGTGGGCAGGGAGGGAGAGAGGACAATAATTGTGTGTGATACCGTGTGCTGGGTGTTGTTTTGATATTTCTTGGTGTCTGTGGGTGTGTTGCCATGTAGTTTAGTGGGTGGTCTTGGTTCGTGGAGGCTGCTGCCAGGAATTGAGTTAGGATTTCTCATGTCCAGATGGTCTTTGACTTTGAGGATTTTGGTTTCTTGATGTAGGTGATCTGTGGGTGCAGTAGCTGTGCAGCCTGTAATGATCTTCAGGGCTTTGTTTTGAATAGTCTGTAAGGTCTTATGTGTTTCAGCTAGGTTAGAAGCCCAGGCTGGGCTTGCGTATTCCATCACTGATCTTATGTATTGTTTATATACTGTGGTGGTAGTTTCTTTGTTGTGTCCAAATTTTGTGTGA
This sequence comes from Paralithodes platypus, assembly GCA_032716605.1. NCBI lineage: Eukaryota > Metazoa > Arthropoda > Malacostraca > Decapoda > Lithodidae > Paralithodes > Paralithodes platypus. Next base: position 141,128 of record CM064512.1, read on the forward strand.
GCAAGTGACCTGAGGACGTTAAGTCTGGGTGTCAGTTTCTTTTTAATGTTTGTGGTGTGCTGTTTGAATGTCATATGAGTATCATATGTTACTCCTAGGATTTTGGGTGTGTGTGTATGTGTTAGGGGTGTGTTGTTTATGGTGAGTTGAGGGATGTATTCGTGTTCACCTGTCCAGCTTGTGAGCAGGGTTGCGGTGGATTTGGCTGGAGCTAGATTAAGTCTGTTTGTAGTGCACCAGCCATGTAGTGTGTTGAGATAGGGTTGAAGGAGATCTGTTGCTCTTCTTGGGTCATGGTGTGTGCATGTGAGTGTTATGTCATCTGCATAGGAGGCTAAGTTTATTTGGGGCGTATTGGGTGTAGTTATATCGTGCATGTACAGATTGAAGAGTGCGGGCGATAGGACGGATCCTTGTGGGACTCCGTTTGGAAAGTTTCTGATTTTAGATGACTGACCGGCAAAAGATACGTGTGCACATCTGCCTGCTAGGAAGTTGGCCAGCCACCTTTTTGTGTTGTTGTGCATGTTTGTGTTGTAGATTTTGTTTGTTAGGTTGTGGCGGGGGATGGCATCGAAGGCTTTACTAATGTCGTGCGGCTAATAGTGATCTGTGTGGTGGTCTAGCTGAGTTGATGCCGTCAAAAGCTCTTTGTGTAAGGTCTGTGAGAAGAGTGTTTGTGGAGTGCAGTGGCCTAAAGCCATGTTGTGTTGGAGCTAGGGGTAGGTCGGGTGTAATTAGTTGTAATACTAGGCGTTCCGTGACTTTGGAGGGGGAGCAAAGGAGTGTGATGGGGCGGTGCGAGGAGGGTAGCGTGGGGTCTTTGTTGGGTTTGGGGAATGTGATGATGATACCATGCTTCTAAATGTCTGGTATTGTGTTGTGTGAATAGCTGTAGTTTGATATGTTAGTGAGTACTTGTATGCCTTGTGGTCCCAGGTGTCTGAGGTGTATGTTGCTTATGTTGTCTAGGCCACAGGCAGGTGAGTGCTTGAGATTGTTGATGATATGCTTTGTCTGGTGAAGGGTGTATAGTCAGGGTCTGTGGGGAATTGTCTCTTACGTCGGATGACACGTCGGTCGTCTTTGTGAGGTTTTAGGTGGCTGACATGTGAGAAGTGATTGATGAGAGTGTTTGCTTGTTGTTTACATGAAGGAGTTGTTGTTGTTGTTGTTCCCCAAGCTGCCTGGCCGAACAGCCCCAAGGCCCCGAGTAAGGCCAAGGCCATAAACGAGCGCCCCCACAGAACCCTCCCCGCCGACCACAATAAAGCCTGGGTGACCGAAGCCACTCCATGGCGGGGAGCTGAGAGGGTGCGTAAACGCCCGGGAAACCAAAGCCCCACCCAGGGCCCTGTGCCCCTCAGCAATTATGAAGAGAAAGTTGAGGGGCAAAGGAATAATGTGACGCTTTAGCTTCCAATCTTGGTAGATTGGGAGGTCAATCCACGGAAGAGACGCCGTCACTTGAGATTTAGAAAATATATAAGTAAAAGGAACAGTCCGAGTAAGCTATGGGTATGGCAGAGATCGCTCAGGTCTCACTCTGATAGACCAGCCCATCGCCAAACATGAAGGAGTAGAGTCTGTTGTTGTGATTGCAGCATGTGATTGTGTTGTGTTGCTGTTGGAAAGTGTGATGCTGTTTAGTGTTTTGTAGAGTTTTTTGGGGTTTGTTTTGTGATCAAGTGTTTGTAGGAAGTTATTCCAATTTAGTTTTTGTTGTTAGTTTGGGTGTTGAGTGCTTGAATTTGTTGTGTGATGTCTTGTGTGTGGGGTGCTGGGGAGTGTTTCAGTGTGTCGCGTTGTCTGATGAGGTTTTCAATTTCTGATGTGAAGTTGGGTTGTGTCTTTTTCTGTTACCTCTTGGAATGTGTTTCTTGTCAGCGTTTTGGATAGTTTTATTGAGTATGTGTACAGCATTGTTGATGTTATAATAATAATAATAATAGTTCTTAAAGCTAGCGCATGCTAAGCTAGCTAAGGATAGCTCAATAAGGCCGATTAGGCGTATTTCCATTGGGGTCCTGTACTACTACCCCATCCCTTTGCTCATGAGGGATGGTAACGACTCAGTGCTTGTGAAAAATCTTTAATGCGCCGAGCGTGGGCGCGAACCCGGGCCTTCTGGGTGGAAGTCAGAGACGCTAGTCACTACACCAAGTGAGCCGCTAGTGATGTTAGTGATGGGTGTACTGTTTAGAGTTGTGAAGTGTTGTTCTGTCTCATTTGTAAATGCTTCCCAGTTAGCTCTTTTATAATTGGTGTATGTGTATTTGTGGCTAGCTGGGGTGAGTCTGGTTTTGGTGGTGATAATGATCGGGAGGTGGTCAGAGCCTAAGGTTCTGACCACCCTCCAGGATGTTGTGGGGGCGAGTTCTGGGGAGCAAAAGGTGATGTCTGGAGATGATGGGTTATAGAGGGCTTGGTGAGGAATATGGGTATGTTGATGGATGTCGTTAAGGATGATGAGGTTATCTGTTTGGTTTTGTAGTACCAGCCCTCTGTCTGTGAGTTAGTTATAAACCTTTAATTGCTGGAGGCCCATTATAAACTGAATACAATAGTCTAATAGTAGCCATAATAAAGTGAAAAGGTAGACATCGGTACAGAAGGGGTTAATATATCTGCTACAATACTGATACTTAATACTGTACATATAATTCCCATTTATATATTTTGCTCATATGAGGGCTGGTCCTATCTAGAGTGAAGTTTGGCATCCTCTACCCAACCTTAGCCATTTCTGTCTGTCTCTTTCACTGTCCTACTTTTCCTTCTGGGGGCAGGAGGCTAGGAATCCTCCCCCTGTAAAATTCTCCTACTCAACGAGCGAGAGAAAGGGGCGAGGGAACGCGAAAGTGGTCCCGGACCCTAAGAATTGGGACTTTAAAGGTTTCTATTCGGGCTCTGTCTCAAGTCGGCCACCCCCAGCAATGGAGTATGTGCCTGAGTATATAACTGTGTTGGTGGTGTAATGGATTAAATGCTTATGTTCTGGGTGTGGTGTCCCGAGTTCGAATCCCGGTAAGACCACGTGCTTTCATTAGTTTATTCAAGTACATTGGGGTTTGTTGTTGTTGCTGTTCCTCAGGCTGTCTGGCCGAGCAGCCCCAAGGTCCCGAGCAAGGCCAAGGCCATAACCGAGCACCCCCACAGAACCCTCCCAGCTTACCACTAATAATGCCCAGGTGACCGAAGCCACTCAAAGGCGGGGAGCTGAGGAGGGTGCGGAAACGCCCGGGAAACAAAAGCCCCACCCAAGGCCCTGTGCCCCTCAGCAATTATAAAGGGAAAGTTGAGGGGCAAAGGAAAAATGTGACGCTTTGGCTCCCAATCTGCCAGGGTTGGCAGTAGGGAGGTCAATCCACGGAAAAGACGCCGTCACTTGAGATCTAGAAAATATATAAGTAAAAGGAACAGTCAGAGTAAGCTATGGGTATGGCAGAGAACGCTCAACTCTCCTTCTGATAGACCAGCCCATCACCATTGGGGTTTGTAATTGATGATTAATGTTAAGAACGGGGTGTTACTTATTACTTACATTTTGCTCTACACTTTATTCTGTATTAATATTACTGTAATCTTTTCAGCATGCTAACAAGTCGTCACTGACTGCTCGGATACCGTACAGTCGCTTCACAGTCACACCAGGTCAGTCACACGGTAGTTGGAGATCCTATAGTGACGGAGTTCATCCAACTTCTGTCATATTGGTGCCACTGGCGTCATAAGGTTCTCTTTACACTCAAATATGTCCACACCTATAGTAAAAATTCCCCAATACTGGTACAGGATATATAATTTGGTCAAAAATAATAAAAAAAAGTGGGGATTGGGCCTGAGTATATAGATAGATAAAACTAAAATTTGAAAGTTTGAAAGTAGGAAGTTTCTCTATTAAATTGTAAAACTTGCAAAATAAACCAAAACTGGGACGACACAAGATAAACGCAAAAGAACTGATCTAAATTGCTTTGTGGAAATAATGCTTAATAAGATCAAATTTTGAAATAAAAGAACACAATCCACCACATTTTCTCCTCTTAAGTGGTATTTAAACTTGTATGTATGTGACTGTAAAATTTGACTTCTATCTTCAGGGAACCGGTACCGCATGAGACTTATAAACGCTGCGATCCTGAACTGCCCCATCACGGTGTCTATAGAAGGCCACTTACTGAGCGTCATCGCCTCGGACGGTAACCCCATCAAACCCATCAACGCTACGTCGCTGGTGGTTTATCCCGGTGAGTGTTGGGGGGGGGGGGTTACGGTGGCGCTAATAAGTGTACGGTTGTTGTTGTTGTTTGACCAAATAAGTTGTCTCTGCTGTCATTGTGGGGGGGGGGGGGTGTACAGTTGACCAAATAAGTTGTGTCTCTGCTGTCATAGGGTGGAGTGTACAGTTGACCAAATAAGTTGTCTGCTGTCATAGGGTGGAGTGTACAGTTGACCAAATAAGTTGTGTCTCTGCTGTCATAGGGTGGAGTGTACAGTTGACCAAATAAGTTGTGTCTCTGCTGTCATAGGGTGGAGTGTACAGTTGACCAAATAAGTTGTGTCTCTGCTGTCATAGGGTGGAGTGTACAGTTGACCAAATAAGTTGTGTCTCTGCTGTCATAGGGTGGAGTGTACAGTTGACCAAATAAGTTGTCTCTCTGCTGTCATAGGGTGGAGTGTACAGTTGACCAAATAAGTTGTCTCTGCTGTCATAGGGTGGAGTGTACAGTTGACCAAATAAGTTGTGTCTCTGCTGTCATAGGGTGGAGTGTACAGTTGATCAAATAAGTTGTCTCTGCTGTCATAGGGTGGAGTGTACAGTTGACCAAATAAGTTGTGTCTCTGCTGTCATAGGGTGGAGTGTACAGTTGACCAAATAAGTTGTCTCTGCTGTCATAGGGTGGAGTGTACAGTTGACCAAATAAGTTGTGTCTCTGCTGTCATAGGGTGGAGTGTACAGTTGACCAAATAAGTTGTGTCTCTGCTGTCATAGGGTGGAGTGTACAGTTGACCAAATAAGTTGTCTCTGCTGTCATAGGGTGGAGTGTACAGTTGACCAAATAAGTTGTCTCTGCTGTCATAGGGTGGAGTGTACAGTTGACCAAATAAGTTGTGTCTCTGCTGTCATAGGGTGGAGTGTACAGTTGACCAAATAAGTTGTGTCTCTGCTGTCATAGGGTGGAGTGTACAGTTGACCAAATAAGTTGTGTCTCTGCTGTCATAGGGTGGAGTGTACAGTTGACCAAATAAGTTGTGTCTCTGCTGTCATAGGGTGGAGTGTACAGTTGACCAAATAAGTTGTCTCTGCTGTCATAGGGTGGAGTGTACAGTTGGCCAAATAAGTTGAGACAGAGCAATAGAGATATACAGTATAATGTAAAACACTTCAATCTATGTTTTCATATTATTATCATCACTACTGCTACTACTACCACTACAATTACCATTATCATTAATAACACTAATAATTTGTTTAACCAGGTGAGCGTTGGGATGTGATCCTGAAGGCCAGCCCCAGTAAGTCTGGAACGTTCTGGATGAGCTACATGGGGGGTGTGGATTGTGCCGAGTCTGCCGCACATCAGTTCTCTCTACTACGCTACCGAGGGGGACCACACAAGGGAGGGCAGGGCGGTGGGAGGGGTCGATTGGATGGTGGAGGGGTGGGAGAGGAGGTGGAGGACGCTAGACTACTACACACTATGTCACCCAAGCCAAGGTTCACAGAGATACCACCAGAGGGAGTGGTAAGTGCCTCTACTTTATTTGTTGCCTTCACCATTTTGTTCTTTTCATATTCATATTCAACGGTCTTTATAGCGTAATGCATAAATACGAGGAATTTCGGTGTTAGTATCCTAGGTTCGAGTCCTTGGAGTGCCACATGTATTTGTTGATTTCATTGAGTGTAGAAATAAAGTTGGTTGGTGAAAAAATATGAATTTATTCTTTCGTTTCCATATGCCTGGGGGTAAGGGGGCCTACACATTTAGTGGAGGATAATAATTTGTATCATGCTGTGTGTTGTACAAGGTGACTCACAGAGGTTATTTACCCCTGCACAGCTTCTTGCTCTGTACAGGGGCACAGTGTGTCCAGTGTATACCACCTCCTTTACGTAGGGCACGTGGTACCCGTCTTTCAACTCAATCCCACCCCTACTCTGTGAAACTCTCCAACCCAAGAGTGAAACGTTACTCTCAAACTTTCTTCTACTCAACAGCTGAGCTCTGGAACTCTCTCCCAGAATCAGTCTTTCCCTCTTCCTATGACTTGAATTGCTTCAAACTCCGTGTGTCCAGGCATTTTGGCTCTAACATCCCTTGATTTTGGCCCTGTCACTCTTTCAACTATGGGGGAGGCACTCGTTATAGGCAGTTCTGCCTTTTGCCTCCCTCAATCACATAGGGAAAAACAAAATTATTGAGTATTGTTCACATGTGTAGGGAGGATACTATCACACCGCACTCCTTGACAAAGTAGAAAGGAAAGCCTTTCATATCATTAACTCCCATCCACTCGCCAACTCTGCAATCTCTCTCTCTTCGCCGCAATGTTGCATCTCTCTCGCTATTCTATCGCTACTACAATAATCAGTGCTCCCCAGAGCTCTCTCAGTGTATACCACCTCCTCTACGTAGGGCACGTGGTACCCGTCTTGCAACACAATCCCACCCCTACTCTGTGCAACTTTCCAACCCATGAGTGAAACTTTATTCTCAGACTTTCTTCTATTCAACAGCTGAGCTCTGGAACTCTTTCCCTCTTCCTATGACTTAAATTGCATCTGTGTGTCCAGGCATTTCGGCTCTAACGTCCCTTGATGTTGGCCCTGTCACTCTTTCAACTCTGGGGGAGGCACTCGCTACAGGCAGTTCTGCCTTTTGTCTCCCTCACTCACATAGAACAAACAAATTATGGACCTACGGTCATCCTCTACAGCAATGCCTTGTTATGGCACTTTTTTTTTTGTACTTTGATGAGGCACTGTTAGCACTATACCAACATCAGGCACAGTGCTGAACATGATGGGGCATTGTTATGGCAGGACTTACTGTACTACAGTCCAACTACTGAAAGGCAGCCCTGTCTGAGTCATTACAATATACAGCAATGGAAAAGGACATTAAATTATTGTATGTACTGTATGTAAAAAACAGAAAAAAAGGAAAAGTGGAGATTGGGCCCGAGTATATAGTATAGAATAGATGTATGTAAGTAAAATTATATTGAATTAAACATTAACCTTATGTTTTGTGTGTGTGCAGCAAGTGAACAGCATCAACAGTGCCTGCTATGATGACCTTGTCTGTGTTGGTGACCTGCGATCCACCACTCCTCTGCCCGACGCCCTACGTACACCCCAGGCTAACATGACTCTCTACCTGGCCTTTGAGATGCGCAGGATCCACAACGCTCACTACTACTCCCGCATGTACTACGACTTCCACAACAGTCTGTACACACATTGTTTGTTATTTATTATCATTAGTTTATTATTTATTTATTGTCCTGCAGAATAAGTGCTGTTGAACATAGTCTTGCATTGACTTTAATTCCTTTAAATACTTTATTGTATTTGGTTGCCTTTTTCTTACAGGCAACGTTGTTTAAGTCCTTGCATGACAGTGTGGTAATCCTGACATTGACTTACGGAAGCGAAGCATGGACGTTGGTGGAGACTTGGACGAAGAGTGAGAGAGGTGGAAATGATTTACTTGAGAAGTGCGTGCGGAGTTGCATGGAGGGATAGACCGACGAATGAGGAAGTAAGAGGGAGGTGTGGTGTGGATGTAGATGTGCTGGAAAGTGTGAAAAGGAAAACCTTGAGATGGTTCGGCCATATGGAACATATGGGAAGCGAGAGAATGACTAAGAGGGTGTACGAGAGCGAGGTGGAAGGACAGAGAGGGAGAGGTGGAAGGATGGAGTGAAGAAGTATATGAATGAAGGCGGTGCTGGTTGGGAGGAGGGGCGTCGACTGACTGGGGACAGATGTGCATGGTGGCATTTCGTTTCTGGCCACCCCTTAGGGGATCACGGCGTCAGGCAATAGATAGATAGATAGATAGAACTTTGTTTATTGCCCAAGACTCCTTTAATTACGATATACTGTACAGTAATATATAGGATTAATTTTCTTATTTCTTTGCAGTGGGTGAAGATCAACAAATCCCGACCCCTCAGATCAACAACCTAACGTCCGTGCACCCGGCCACACCTCTCATCCTGGACAGTACAGGTATAGAGGACCAGGTGTGTAATGCTGAACAACCACCACCCTCCCGTAGCTGCCATGACGATTACTGTTCGTGTCTACATATGTATAATGTTCCTCTGGGGACATCCGTCGACCTGATTCTTATCGATGAAGGTAAGGTTTAGTGTTATGGTGTATCTCCGCTTCCCATCATTGGTCTCCTAGCTTTATAAGTGGCCATTGGCTGTTGGCAAAGTTAATTGTGAGTGTGAGAATTCCAATTCAATGCCAAAATGAGCAATGAACTGCAAAAAATTTTTACTTCTTAATGTGAGGCTGATGGACTGTTGAGATTAAGGGGAGATGGGTCATTTTTCTGGTCCCCTTTCTCCCTTGTGTTAAGCCCCATTTTTGGTTTAGATTATAAGACGTTCGGTCCATTAGTTTGTCTATTTTAACAATTTTAAGACCTTTCGTGCCATTTAGGTGTCGATTATTTCCTGGCAAGTGATAGCGAGCCTGAAATTTTAAGAGGAACCGGCCTTTGGACGGGAAATTTTTCTACCGAAAAATTTACAAATTTATCTTGAAGGGGGGTCTAGGGGGTGTTTTTATAAGTTTGATGGAGGTCAGCGAGAAAACTAAGGAATAAATTAATTAATAGACCAAAAAAACAAAAACAAGACTGTCCACCTCTCCTTAACAGAACAGCCTCAATGGAATGTTTGTCAGTGTTATTGTGGTTGTACAGAGAGTAATGTTTGCCTCTCCCCTCCCCAGGTCAGTATGGTGATGAGAACCACCCAATACATCTCCACGGTCACCACTTCTGGGTCTTGGGTCAGGATCGTCCTGTTGACCTACACGGAGCTAACATTACACGAGCACAGGTATGTTATTCTCACTTCAGTACGCTCCATGTATCACTCGCATCATCATTGTTTGTTTACCCTAGGACTAATATTACACCCAGTCAAGCACATTATTCTCACAAGTATCCTGAGTACTTTCAATCCTATTATCATCAACTTCATTGTTAACTTCACCGACTGTAATCACATATCAGACATGCAAGTTGTTGTTGTTGTTGTTGTTTTTCCCCAAGCTGCCTGGCCGAACAGCCCCATGGCCCTGAGCAAGGCCAAGGCCATAACCGAGCGCCCCCACAGAACCCTCCCTGCCGACCACAATAAAGCCTGGGTGACCGAAGCCACTCCATGGCGGGGAGCTGAGGAGGGCGCGGAAACGCCCGGGAAACCAAAGCTCCACCCAGGGCCCTGTGCCCCTCAGCAATTATGAAGAGAAAGTTGAAGGGCAAAGGAAAGATGTGACGCTTTAGCTTCCAATCTTGGTAGATTAGGAGGTCAATCCACACAAGAGACGCCGTCACTTGAGATCTAGAAAATATATAAGTAAAAGGAACAGTCAGAGTAAGCTATAGGTATGACAGAACGCTCAGTTCTCACTCTGATAGACCAGCCCATCACCACATGACTAGAACCCAATCCTCTCAGCATCAGCTAGGAAAGGCCCTAGAAAGCTGCCTTTGGCGGGGGATAGCTCCCCTATTTCAACCCCTTTCGGGTTGGGCACCCGCCCAACAACAACAACAACTCTTTTAGTTTTATCCTAACTTGTCACACTTTTGGGGGAGGGGGGAGCTGCTGCTAAACAATTTAATTTTTGAACTGTCTTGAATCATGCTAGAGTGTTTAGGATCTGTATGTGGTAACCCAGCTTCGAATCCCGGTTGTTGTTGTTCCCCAAGCTGCCCGGTAGGATCACATGCTTTCATTAATTTCATTGGTAAGTGTTTGGTGTTGGGAGTGAAATTAATAAATTACATTATACAGACATGCAAGTTGAAGCTATTGGTGCTTCAGCCTCAGATCATGCTCTGATCACCTTTGCTTATTCATTTCCTAAACCTCTTTCTTGTAGAAAGGTCATTTAATTCAGAAGTTACCATACAGGAAGATTGACTGTAATGTATTCTGGCTTGTAGTGAAGTAGATCAGCATTCGAATAGCGTTGACACCTAAAATATAATTTCTGATGATCTAGTGAGGATGTACGACACTGAGCTATAATCTATCTTCATTAAACATTGCCCTGAGGTAGAGAAGACTATCATTGTGCGAGATAATTCACTGATAATTCACTGACTTTAGTACTGATCTTTGTCCCCTCCAGGTGGTAGCGATGGGTGAGAGAGGAGAGTTGGTGAGGAACTTTGACCATCCGCTGTTCAAGGACACGGTTACCATACCCGACGCTGGCTATACCATCATCAGGTTCCACGCCACCAACCCAGGTAGGTCTTATCACTATTACTGTAGCAGTAGTAGTATAGGTAGCGCCAACGAACTTGACAATAATCTTGATCCCTTAACTTCTTATAACTCGATATGAATGATAGCAATCGGGCTGATGTTTCTATAATTTGGGAAGAGTCTACCAGGAAATATGTGTGGATATTTAATAGCAGGTTTGCTCCAGGCCTTTTTGAGTTCCAGAGAGGTCAGGGATCAAGATTATTGTCAAGTACGTTGGCGCTACCTATAGTAATAGTACAAGTACTGTTGTAGTAATCGTTCCCTAGGCTGCTTGGCCGACTAGCCCCGACCTCCTGAGGAAGGCCATGGCCAAGACCGGGTTCTCCCATATGGCTATCAATGATTGTATATTGTGTTGTTGGCCTAAGTGGTTGTGTGCTATGCAACCTTCCATAATGTGTTTCATAGTACAGTAAACCCCTGATATTTCGGACTCTTTTTAGTCGGAAACCTGTACTTCTCGGAATGGCATCGGCCTCTCGGAGATGTCCCTGTATATCTCGGCAATTAACGAGTTGGACGGGATTTGTGTCCGGTTTAGTGTTCTCTCACTCAATTTTAAGTGTTTTTAAGACTAATTCAAGTCTGTGCCTTTTAACTATTGTGGTACAGTACTATAAATTACTACAGTAAACCCTCGCTATTTCGGACTAAATGGGGGGGGGGACACCCTGTCCGAAAATCCGAGATCCGGCTGTGTCCGATATAAAAGAGGATAAAAAACTGACCTGAAAGAAAAAAATCTGACGAAAAAAAAAAAAGTGAAACGAGAACAAACTTCACCGTTGATTAAATAGGGAAATGGGAACGAACTTCATGCAGTGAATAAATGCGACCTCAGAAGAAGGTAAACTGGAACGAATTTCATGCACCCATGACAACGAATAGGCTAGGCTACCCTATTCGTACTTTAGGTTGATATACTGTACAGAACATACATAACATTTAGGTTAATATACTGTACAGTACATACATAACATTTAGGTTAATATACTGTACAGTACATACATAACATTTAGGTTAATATACTGTACAGTACATACTGTACAGTACATACATAACATTTAGGTTAATATACTGTACAGTACATACATAACATTTAGGTTAATATACTGTACAGTACATACATAACATTTAGGTTAATATACTGTACAGTACATACATAACATTTTAAGACTGAGTGTTCCACACATACATGCAGTTTCAGTCTCTTGTCCTAATGGCGGCGTTCCAGGCAACCCTGTGAAGGGCTGCTTCACTTGTCAAGTTCTTGGATTTGAGATCGGCACGAATAGTCCGTTGTCATCCGACACTGGTAGAGATGGTCGGAACGATGACGGAAATTTCCGAAAAACGGAAGTACAGGTACGTGTCCGGGAGGTGACACCGATCCGGTTAATACGGGTTTCCGACAATTAGAGGTCCGAAATGGCGAGGGGTTACTGTATATACTTTACTGTCCCTGACAACATAATAATGTTTGTATTTGTCATATATATTGATGAATTTCACATGTAATGATGTAATTCGGACATTTCGGAAGTGGTCTCCCCCCAATTAGTCCGAGATAAAGAGCGTTTACTGTATGCAGTGTAGTGTTTTCGAATCCCGGGAGGACCATATGCTTTCATTAGTTTATTCAAGTGCAGTGGGGTTTGTAATTGATGATTAATGTTAAGAATGGGGTGTTAATTAATAACTAACCTACTACTACTATTTTCAGGTTACTGGTTGCTACACTGCCACTTGTTGTTCCACTCTGTAGCCGGGATGGACTTGGTGTTTAAGGTCGGGGAGGATACAGACATTCCACCCCCTCCACAACACTTCCCCACCTGCGGCAATTACAAGGGTACCGAACTGTAGAAAACCTAGTGAGAAAAACTTGTGCGAACTATAGAAAACCTAGTGCCGACAATTGCGACTTTCGGGTAATAAGGAAGTTGGAGGTGTAGTCATTGATATTAAGCAGAATTACCAGCAAGTAAGAGTTATAATAATTGATATATAACCGAATTACCAGGTACATTACGGTTCTAATGCATATATAAAAACATAAATAACATTCAACAACTTTCTTTCCATCAAAAGCTCACTTAAGTTTGGTAATTTCTGCCAAGTATCAATGTCTACAGTTCCAACTTCCTTATAACCTGAAACTTGGAAATGGTAATTTATACACCTTTCTTGGCATCAAACCCCACATCAACAATATTCTATAGTCTGTCTATTCAAATCAACTTGGCAGTACCATGTACTCTCACCCTAGAAGTAGTATTTCCCCTTGTAGTTATAATGGGAATGAGCTGTAAATAACCAATAGCCTACTAAGTTAATTCTAACCCAGAGAAAAGTTTCAACCTCTAACAGACAATTTTCTAACACTATTGCAGAATAAGAAAGTATTTCATATTTTTTCACCAACCAACTTTACTTCTAACCACAATTAATGAAATCAACAAATATATGTGGCCAAAGGCCGGTTCCTTCTAAATAGCAGGCTTGCTATCGCTCGCCAGGAAAAAATTGACACCTAAAGGCTAAATAGCACGAAAGGTCTTAAAATTGACAAAGAAATGGAGGGACAGGTCTTAAAATTGACAAACTAATTGGGCGAACGTCTTCCTATCTCCATACGACGAATGAGACTAAACATGAGGGAGAAGGGGGTCCAGAATAAAAAAAAAATCTTAATGTGTACCGGTGTCTCTTTAAAATGCAAAACAATGGATTCTTAGAGAGGCAGGGTGGGGTAGAGCAGAAAATGATTATAAGGAGAGAATTATAGGTAGCGCCAGCTAACTTGACAATAATTTTGACCCTTTAACTTATAACTCTTAACCTCTGAAGTGCGCATGGGGGGCATGAGACACCACACTCCTGTGCTGACGTATTTGAGCTGTTTCCATCACTAAAATATTTATTTTACCATAAATAGCATTAATACTTATCCATATGCGCCTATTATAGGTTGATTATAAAGGTATTAACCTGTTACAACAATAAAACAAGTGGAAACAGCGTTTGGATGGTCAAAATCGGTGATACAGGCCGGGAGTTACACAATGTATGGCTGAGGCAACCTCCCAGCCCACCACTTTCCTCCACCTCTGGAGAGAGACAGTCGATCGATACTCTCTCTCTCTCGCACTCGCTTGCTAACAGTGATGACAACGCCCTGCTACCAACTCGCTAATGTTAGCACGAAAATAGACCACAGGAAAAGGGAATAACAGGGAAAATAGGTGATAACTGAAGGAGGGGAGGAAACTGGGGAAGGAGGGGAGGTGGAGGAGTGATATTTGGCATGGCCCAGGGGCAAAACAAAATTCGGTGTTTTAAATTGATTTTTTTTTCCCCCCTGGCTCTGTCTTCCCGCAGTCCGTCGGGGGAACTCTTAAGAGTCTTCCCGCAGTTCCCGGGTTAAGTGAATGAAAGAAATCGGGCTGACATTTCTATCATTTGGGAAGAGTCTACCAAAAAGTAGGTGTGGATATTTACAACCAGTTTTCTCTAGGCCCTTATGAGTTAGGGAGGTCAGGGATCAATTTTATTGTCAAGTTCGTTGACGCTACCTATAGTGTTGGTAGAGTTGCTTTGAATTAACTTACGTACATTGCATCTTCGTGTTATACCATTATGTGCCAAGTCTTAACCCTTCCTACCTGGGCTGCCTTAGGTAAGGACAGCTCGAAAGAAGGGCCGCTACCCGGGCGTCCTTACGTAAGACGGCAGCTTAATAGCCTAATTAAGCTTGGTCTGAACGCCGTGCGTACGACGTATGTCAACAAACCCAAGCGTTGCGTCACCACACCTCCGAAAACAAGAAGGAGAAGACTCTTCAATGTTATTGTTCTGACGTAAGACGAAATTAGTGTCTGAAAAGCCCCCATATTGGCAACATCTCTGCAATATTTGCTCCACTGAAATCGTCATCACAACTGAACCAGTTGACTTACAGAGCTCTACTCCACGCCAAAATACAGATTGAAGACCGCACTACGATTATAGATGAGTGGAAAAGTTCTAGCAGTGAAAATAAACATAAATACGGTAGCCTAGGCCTAGACGTTTTTCAGCCATTCCCCCCGGGTACGGGCGACCGTCCTTAGGTAAGACTGCCCGGGTAGGAAGGGTTAAGGCGATGTCACACGAGGTATTTTTCAGTAAATTTTTACGAGCAAGTGTAGTCTGGCATTTTCAACATCTAAGTTATTTCATATTTTTTTCACCAACCAACTTTACTTCCAAACTCAATTAATTAAATCAACAAATACATGTGGCACTCCAAGGACTCGAACCTAGGATACTCACACCGAAATATATGAGTTCCGTATGGAGCTCAGTGGTCTGGTTAATCTGCTCTACATAACTAACTAACCAAGCATGTATAATGTAAAACTTGCAAAATAAACAAACCAAAACAGGGACGACTCAATATATATAAAAGCAAAAGAACTTATCAAAATCGCTATGTGGGAATAACGCTTTAGCAATAGTCTACCTAGTCTCCCTACAGCCAAGTTTCCGATTCCAATGTGAAAGAACCTCCTAATTTAAAATGTAAAACTTGCAAACTAAACAAACCAAAACGGGGACAAAGACAGTATAAAGTCAAATTAACTTATCAAAATCGCTATGTGGAAACCGCTTACTGAAATAAAAGAACACAATATGAGAAAAACTTGCTCATCAAAAATTGCCGGAAAAAACACTCGTGTGACACCGGTTTTATGATCTGTTAGTCTAAGAAATGTGATAGTTTATTACTAAAGACCACTCTGTAGTATTTTGTAATACTGTATCTGTAAATATACCATATAATAATGTATTTGTTGTTTTCTTATACACTGTAGGCTACTGTATATTATTTTTCCTTTCAGAGCGAGACATATTTACAATGACCACACAGAAATTACGATCCAAACGAGGTGGTCAGGACTTTATTATAGTAGCATTAGCAGCTCCCCAGATAAAGGAAAGTGAAAGAAAAATCAGAGAAGAAAACATGTTATCAAGGTGATCTACATGTTCTAGAGTGGTGATGGGCTGGTCTATCAGAGTGAGAACTGAGCAATCTCTGCCATACCCATAGCTTACTTTGACTGATATATTTTCTAGATCTCCAGTGACTGCGTCTCTTCCGTGGATTGACCTCCCAATCTGCCAACCCAGAGGTTGGTAGATTGGAAGCCTTGCTCGGGGCTGTTCGGCCAGGCAGCCTGAGGAAAAACTACAACAACAACAACATGTTCTAGAAGTGTGAGTAGAGGAAAGATAAAAATATTTTTAGTTATCTATCAAATCAGGTACATTCCCCATTTTTTTTTTTTTAAGCTGGGGGTGACCGACTCGAGACAGAGCCCGAACAGAACAAAGAAACACATTCACACATCTAGGTCACCCAAAGTACCAACTATGAATTTGGTTTGTCTTGGTGGTGTAATGGTTAGTGTTAAAGTTCTGTATGTGGTGTCCCGAGTTCGAATCCCGGGATGATCATATGCTTTAATTTGGGGGTAATTGATGTTAAGAATTAAATTTAATTAAGATTATTTATTATTGAGGTATGGTAACTGTTTCTGGAGTGTGCAAATAGAAGAGGTAGAATAAGATTAACATTATAATCTTTACTACTTATACATACATGCATTGTAACGGCTCAGACAAGGTTGCCTTTCAGTAGTTGGAGTGTACTGTAGTACAATAAAGTCCCACCAAGTCATCACTGGCTGATGTTGGTATAGTGCTAACCGTGCCTCAGCAAGACTTGACAGAGTCCACCTGCAGTATCTGCAACCACACCAGCCTTAACAGTGTTACAAAAGACAGCACCATAACATGACTACAGTATATTAGGCAATTTGAACTATAGAACAATAAAGTCCTACCCCAACACTGCTCCAACATGCAAACACTGTTGCCGACACAGGTGTGGTGCCAAACAGCGCCCAGGTAAGACTTCTGGATGCTACAAATTCTGTTCCTCTCTCAGTGTATTATCGAGGTCTGCCAGCTGCTCCAGGAATCCATCATTAGGTTGTATGGGTCGGTTACTCTTAAGTATGGCCAGGGCCTCGGCAGCGGCCATCTTGCGTCTCAACATAAGGAAAGCACACACGATAGTTGCTGACCGAGACATTCCCATAAAACAGTGGACCAAGACTTGACCTGTGGAAAGAAACAAAGTAATTATATTATTGCCACTTATTATAATGTAAAACAAGTAATTATATTATTGCCACTTATTATAATGTAAAACTTGCAAAATCTATATTCTATATGCTCAGGCCCAATCCCCATTTTAGGGGTAGCCGACTCAAGACAGAGCAAGAACAGGGAAAACACAAAAACAACATAAAACAACAAATAAACACAGATAAAAAGCACAAACTCACACACATCCAAGTCACCCAGGAGAAGACCCAGAGACCAGGGTCACCAAGGTCGCTCCAGCACTCCCCCGGCCCCCGACCACCCGGAGAGGTTCCGATCTCGGCAGGCAGACGTGCAGCGGAGCCAAAGCCACAAGCCCTCCCACCACACTTCCAGGCGCACCCTTCATATTAATCGTCTCCCCGGGCCAGGCGCCTGATGGACTATTATCTAGTCCAACTTGCGCCCGACCCCTTACTCCAAATGACCACGTGTTCACTCAACTATTCACAAGCATTCTCCATTCACTACTGTCCACCACCACTTCCCCTGCCTGATCTATAGTCATTCCTCTATCATCCAAAGCCTTTCTTACTTGCAAAATAAACATACAAAAACTGGGACGACACAAGATAAATGCAAAAGAACTAATCAAAATCGCTATGTGGAAATAACGCGTCTATTTTGACGGCGATTTTTTCGGTAATTTGCCCCCTGCTGGCAATATATATGGTTATGACAATATGTCATGGGGGGGGTGAGAGGGGGCAAAGCCCCCCCCCCCCCTCAACATATTATTGTATCCAAAGGCAGTCAAAATAGACGGGAACATGATGGCAAAGGTCCGCCGCCACGACGGTAGTGTAAACAAGGCTGGCGGTACGCCCGCACTTAACATTCTTGCCTTTTCATCTTGTATCCCACGCTGGAATTATAACTAAAACCATGAAACACTCCTCAAAATCTGGAGGGAAAACATGAAAAATAAGGGTGCGAGCCTTTTCCCGAAAATCATGATCGGATAAAATACGGTGTAAAAGTGAAAAAAATAGTTCTCCACCGATTCACGATGGTCGTCATACTTGCTTCCACCCTTATTTAACCCACAAAGTCTAATTTAAAATAATTCATTTTGTGGCGGTAATGACGTATACTGTACTGTACTACAGTATATTGCGGTGACTAAAACTAAGACAAAGCTATAGAAATCACAGATAATTATATCCCATGCGAGACCAATAGTCACTTATTTGTCCTACTACTCTAACTTTTCCTCAAATCCAACGCCTTCTCACACATATACACACGCACACACAACAAATTAGCTCCCATAACGTACACACTCTCACACATACAGTAGCCTCAACATGCCCTACTCACCTCCACTGGCCAAGGCATCATCAATAAACTGGGCCGATTCCTCAAAATATTGGTTGATCTTGCTGGAAGGTATGTCAAGGAGTCTAAAGCCAAAGTACTTGATGCCCTCTGCCAGGTAGTAGTCCTGGTTAGTGTCCACCATGGTGAAGTTGGTACCCTGTGCTGTGTTCAACACGTGTGTGATCCCCATCTTCTCTAGGTAGGCTTTCTTCTTGGCTGCATCCCTTGGGGGTGGGGGGGATTATAATGTAAAACTTGCAAAATAAACAAACCAAAACTTGGACAAAGATAATATAGCCTACTGTAAAGGCAAAAGAACTAATCAAAATCGCTATGTGGAAATAACACTTCAGCAAAATAAAATTATGAAATAAAAGAACACAATCCACCACATAGGGTGTATATCACTACATGAGCAAGATAGCAGGTTGTATAATATCTTCATTATTTTAATTTCAATTTTGATACCGGTATCATTTGTGGTATTATTCAAGCAACCTTTCACAATGATTTTCACGCTCTGGGTCACGACCATTATGTTCGCTTCTTATTTGACCGCTTTTGGGTTCAGGGCATCCCCTCACCCCCCAGGATTTCTTGTCGTCATATACAGTATTCCTGTAACAAAGGCACGCCCTAGCCGTATCAATCCAGGGAGTGCACATTCTATCTATCGATCTATTGCCTGACGCCGTGATCCCCGAAGGGGTGGCCACGAACGAAACGCCCCCATGCACCTCTGTCCCCAGTCAGTCGACGCCCCTCCCCCCAACCAGCACCGCCTTCGTTCATGTAGTTCCTCACTCCATCCTTCCACCTCCTATTCGGTCTACCTCTCCCTCTCTGTCCCTCCACCTCGCTCTCGTACACCCTCTTAGTCATTCTCTCGCTTTCCATACGTTCCATATGGCCGAACCATCTCAAGTTGTTCCTTTTCACACTTTCCAGCACATCTACCTCCACACCACACCTCCTTCTTACTTCCTCATTAGTCTGTCTATCCCTCCATGTAACTCCACACGCACTCCTTAAGTAATTCATTTCCACTGCTCTCACTCTTGGTCCGAGTCTCTCAACCAACGTCCATGCTTCGCTTCCGTAAGTCAGTGTCGGGATTACCACACTGTCATGCAAGGACTTCTTCACTTCCATACTGACCACCCTATTTCTTGTTACTGCTTTTAGCGTTCCTACAACCCTCTCCCGCACCTCTTCATCCATAGTCCCATCTTTACTCAACACACTGCCCAGATACTTAAAAGAGTTGACGATCTCCATAGCCTGACCGTTCAGCTTCACCTCACACTCTGTGACTTCACCCCATTCGAAGACCATAACCTTGCTCTTCCCCGTATTTACCTTCAAATTCCGTTTTTCGCACACTGTTCCAAACTCATTTACCAGACCCTGCAACTCCCATTCATTATCACTCATCAGAACTGTATCATCCGCAAACAGCAGTATAGGTAGCTTCCACTCAATTCCCTCCCTTTTCAGCGATACACCAACATCCACTGCTCTTGATAGGATTTCTTTCACGACATCATCCATATATACAGTAAACAACCACGGGGACATCACACACCCCTGTTTCAAACCAACATTCAGTGCACATTGCACAGCATTAAAAACTGCATCTGCATCATCATATATATTGCCAGCAGGGGGCAAATAACAGCTGGCCGTGGGATAATTGGGGAAAAAACAACTCAAATTAGATGCGTAATGGGTGTGACCGACAGCATGCGAATATTGCCGCGAAAGGTTGCTTGAATTTATCAAAATTTTTAACTTGGACTATGGTAGGCTTAGGCTATACTGAGCATTATAACATTTTCTAAGGATAGCCAGAATACTGTACAAGACAATAAAGCATAATTGAACTGAAGGAGTTAATCAAGGTAGCTTTAAACCTATTGACTATGTACAGTTGGCCTCATTAATTATATATACTGTACGGTACTACATAATTGCTGAGGGGCACAAGGCCTTGGGTGGGGCTTTGGTGTCCCGGGCGTTTCCGCACCCTCGTCAGCTCCTCGCCTGGGAGCGGCTTCGGTCACCTGGGCTTTTTTAGTGGTAGGCAGGGAGAGTTCTGTGGGGGTGCTCGGTTATGGCATTGGTCTTACTTGGGACCTTGGAGCTGTTCGGTCAGATAGCCTGCATGGGGAACAACAACAACATGATTTTATATATGGAAGGAAAATTAATATGATTGAATAAAAAGTGTATTTTCTAATGCAATAGGTAGTTAAAATAAATGACCAATTAATAGTTTTATAGCAAATTATTCTTGTAAGCCAATTACACTATTTCCTTCCATACATGAAACATGGCATGGATATAAACTGGCAACCTCTCCTTAGCTGAACAAATTAGTCTAACATTACCCATAAAAGGTTAAATTTAAATATGTGTCTTGATGGTGTAATCTATCTATCTATCTATTGCCTGACGCCGTGATCCCCGAAGGTGTGGCCACGAACGAACCGCCCCCATGCACCTCTGTCCCCAGTCAGTCGACGCCCCTCCCCCCAACCAGCACCGCCTTCGTTCATGTAGTTCCTCACTCCATCCTTCCACCTCATATTCGGTCTACCTCTCCCCCTCTGTCCCTCCACCTCGCTCTCGTACACCCTCTTAGTCATTCTCTCGCTTTCCATACGTTCCATATGGCCGAACCATCTCAAGTTGTTCCTTTTCACACTTTCCAGCACATCTACCTCCACACCACACCTCCTTCTTACTTCCTCATTAGTCTGTCTATCCCTCCATGTAACTCCGCACGCACTCCTTAAGTAATTCATTTCCACTGCTCTCACTCTTGGTCTGAGTCTCTCAACCAACGTCCATGCTTCGCTTCCGTAAGTCAGTGTCGGGATTACCACACTGTCATGCAAGGACTTCTTCACTTCCATACTGACCACCCTATTTCTTGTTACTGCTTTTAGCGTTCCTACAACCCTCTTCCCCTGTTGTACCCTCTCCCGCACCTCTTCATCCATAGTCCCATCTTTACTCAACACACTGCCCAGATACTTAAAAGAGTTGACGATCTCCATAGCCTGACCGTTCAGCTTCACCTCACACTCTGTGACTTCACCCCTTTCGAAGACCATAACCTTGCTCTTCCCCGTATTTACCTTCAAATTCCGTTTTTCGCACACTGTTCCAAACTCATTTACCAGACCCTGCAACTCCCATTCATTATCACTCATCAGAACTGTATCATCCGCAAACAGCAGTATAGGTAGCTTCCACTCAATTCCCTCCCTTTTCAGCGATACACCAACATCCACTGCTCTTGATAGTATTTCTTTCATAACTCCATCCATATATACAGTAAACAACCACGGGGACATCACACACCCCTGTTTCAAACCAACATTCAGGTCAAAGAACTCGCTCTGCTCACTCTCCACACGTACTGCCGCCTTTGCGCCCTCATACATGCTCTTCACTGCTTTCAGCAACTTGCCCTCTACTCCGTATATTCTAAGTACTTTCCACAAACCTTCTCTATCCACTCTGTCATAGGCCTTCTCCAAGTCCATAAAGGCAACATACACCTTTTGTTTCTTCTCCAGATACTTCTCCACAACACAATTCAGGGTAAAAATCTGATCTACACATCCTCTTCCCTTCCTAAAACCTCCCTGCTCGTCGCCTATCCATTTCTCCGTTCTCACTCTCACTCTCTCAATCACTACCCTACTGTATACCTTCCCTACTACGCTTAGAAGACATATTCCTCGGTGGTTACCACACACTCCTCTTTCCCCTTTGCCCTTATAGGGGGACTATTATGCCAGTCTTCCAGTCATCGGGTGCACTCCCCTTCTCCCATGCTAGTTTGCACATTTTCCATACCCATTCTATCACTATCTCACCACCATACCTCAACATTTCCCCACACACTCCATCTGTTCCTGGTGCTTTCCCCAACTTCACTCTTTTCATGGCTTCCCACACTTCTGACCTCCTGATCCCCACCTCCTCCTCCACTACTTCTCTTCTTCTCCCTCCCATACCATATCCAGCTATGTTTGCTGGCTCTTCATTCCTTTCATTTAGCAACTCACTGAAGTACTCCCTCCATCTTTCGACTCTCTCTTGCTTCTCGGCTAGCATTCTCCCATTCTTATCTTTCACACCCTTACTGTTTCCCTTGCTACCTTCCCTAACTTTCTTGACTTCTTTCCAGAACAGTTTCTTACTCTCCCTCCATTTTACACTCAGATTCCTTCCAAATTCCTCATCTACTCTTCTCTTACTTTCCTTCACTACTCTCTTCACCACCCTCTTACTCTCCACGTACCTCGCTCGTTTCTGTCTCTCGGAATCTTCATTCCCTCTACTACCCAACCCCTCTCTATATGCTTTCTTCTTTTCTTCCACAGCTATTCTTACCTCTTCTGTCCACCATGCTGTACCTTTCACTCCCCTCCCTCTTCTCCTCACTCCACATGGTGTAATGATTAGAGCATATAAGTTCTGTATGTGATATCCTGAGTTCTAATCCTGGGAGGCATGATTCATATGTATGTATATAATCAGGCCCAATCCCCACTTTTCCTTTTTTTTTGGGGGGGGGGGGGGACCTCAAGACAGAGCCCGAATAGGGATAACATAACAGAAAACAATGAACATACAAAAACAAAATACAAATTCACACACATCTAGGTCATCCAGGAGAAGATCCAGAGACCAGGGTCACCAAGGTCCCTCTAGCACTCCACCGACCACCCGGAATTAATTTCATTTGGAGGGTTATTGGCATTGAGAACGATGTTAAAAATGAGGTACTGTACTGACATGCCGCCAATAAAGATGCCGGGGAAGCACTCATCCATGCAGGTGGTGAAGCGAGGCTGTCCAGGGAGTGGTCGCTGACGTGTTGTGGTCGTGTCTAGCACCGCCTCTAATTGCTTGGTGGTGGTGGTGGTGGTGGGGGTTGGGGCCTGGAGATCCGGGGCGATGGAAGGTTTATAGTTGTCGCCCATTGTCACACCTTGGGGATAACGAACACAAAAATAATGAATTAACCATTCCCACTGTGTAAGCCATGAACTCTACCATGTTGACAATTCAGTGGGAACTAACAAAAAAAAAGTGGCCAGAGTCTTGTGGGTTATGAAAGTTTTAGTGATGAAGTAGTATTAAAATGAATGCAATACGGGTATCTACATCTGTTGCTAGAAACCTTGATCCTCGAGGGGTTGTTCACGAATGAATCTCCTCCATTAATGCAGTTTATTAGATTCTGTAGATTGTTTCGGGGGAAGCTTGCTAAAACAAATTGAAGTATGACTAGGCCAGGCTTCAAACCAGTGTAACAGAATAGCACCAAACCGACTAGACCACCGAGGAGCTTAACCCATGGACTGCTACGGTCCTCTCAGAAGCCACGGTATTTAAATGTGTAAAAAGAACTCTTCAAAAACCATGCCAGTGACGGGAAATGTCTGAAATTTGGGTAACACATAGAAAGTACTGTAGTGGCATCTCTCCATACCACATCCTCCATTCCTTCCCCCCTTTATACCCCACCCTTCCCCTCAACTTGGCTTTATATATTGCACATGTTCTAGCAGTTCATGGGTTAAAAATTATGCCCAACTGTCAATTGTTGTGTGTGGAGTGTTATTGTACTGTTGGAATGCCTGTGGTTGTAAATGTAGTCTGTAACCTAAGGGCTAATTAACCTCTGATAGCAGTCATTGCAGAGAGGAGTTAGGCCATAGGGGTGTCAAATTTTATCTATCTATCTATCTACAGTATCTATTTGCTCAGGCCCATTCCCCATTTTTTTTTTTTTTTTAATGGGGGTGATCGACTCGAGACAGTCCGAATAGGGAAAACAAATATATATATATATATATGAAAACTAAAACACAGATTCTCACATATCTACCGGTAGGTGTCAAATAACTGAAATTATGAAATAAATAAGTAAATATCTAAATACCATAAAGTATGATTAGGATACTGAAAACTGGAAGATCATTATGAAGATAATATCCTTATCAATTACCAGTAAGCCTGAAAATGTACAAAAATGTAAGGAAGGCATTGGTACTGAAAATAAAATGTAACATGACCACTAATATATATATTTTGAAAGTGCAGATCAAAGTGTGGTAATTCAGATTTTTTCACCAACCAACCAACTTTACAGTACTTCTAAACTCAATTAATTAAATCAACAAATACATGTGGCACTCCAAGGACTCGAACCTAGGATACTCACAAATCCCAACACTGACATACGGAAGTGAACCACAGTATGGAAGTTGTTGGAGAGACATATACTGTATCATGAATGAGAGGGGTGGAAATGAGTTACCGGTACTTGAGAAGTGTGTGTAGAGTCACATGGAGAGATAGAGAAATGAGGGAAAATATAACCGAAACTACCACTAATTTTCCCATGGTTTTTCTTTTGGGTTTTAGGCAGTTTTCATCATTATACAGTAGTTGAAATTAGTAACAATCCCCGGAAAACTTTCATTCTCCCATTATCCAACGATCTTAAAACACTCAGATGTATGTCATTGTCAGAGTAGCCTAAATATACAATTTTTGGTAACATTCAAGGAGACTACAGCAGGACTCTTCTTCTTCTTACCTCTGACCAGGTATAGGCTATCCTAGTGTTTACTAGCCTATACCCCTTTGAAAGGACATTAGCCTAACCTAACCTATCCTAGTATTATGGGTGGGGGCTGGCGGGCTGCTGCCCCGCAGCCCCCACACCCCTGCTATTTGACATCTTTGACAGATTTTTGGTGTAATTTTTTTCTGTGAAATCGGGTTTTTTCAAGTGTCGATAACAAAATTCCTCGATGCGGACTAGGCCTATAATGAGAAAAATATGGCGAGTCTATTGGTCCCTATTTTCCCTAGGCCTAATAAATTGTTTGAAGGCAGATGTAGTGTCCTTGAAGATTATCCATTTGTTTTTGCCTTTGGATACAGGATGGGTTGAGGGGGAGCTTTGCCCCCCTCACCCCACCCATGATGGGCCATGAATTATTGAAATCAGCATCTATTTTAACAGTAAGGGGCTTAGGCCTAATAAGAATTTCACTGCCATCAATAGGGAGAGTTTTTTGTTTTTACAGTGCTTTATTCTTACAGTTTCTTACAGTAGATCCTCTGGAAAAAGGCAAACTATGCCTGTGTATCCAGCTCAGTACCAGTACTTGCACTGCTGCGGTCGTTCACGGTGTTGGCGGCGGCGGTAGCAGACGCAACATTTTTACTATTCTGTATTTTTGTTTTATAATCAAACTTCAAATCTTGTCTTCCCCATGCTTTATCAAGATTACTTTCAAACTCCCTTATTGATTCGGAATCGACTACATACTGGGGCAGTGCGTTCCACTCATTTACCACTCTATCACAAAATGAGTTCTTCGCCTTCTCAAGCCTATTTCTTTCTTTGTAAATTTTCTTAGAGTGTCCTCTCGTTCTTGTTCCCTCCCGCATCAAGAAGATACCTTCACACACATCCTCATCGTACTTTCCTGACACTATCTTAAAAGTCTCTATCATATCCCCTCTCTTTCTCCTATATGCCAGTGTCGGAAGTCCCAGTGTCCTCAACCTCTGCTCATAGCCCGCGTTCTTCCACGTTGGTACCAGCTTGCTAGCTCTTCTCTGCACTTTCTCCACTGCTTCTATATCCTTTACCATATATGGAGCCCACACCTGGTTTGCATATTCCAGGTGTGGCCTAACCAGCGCTGTATATAGATTCCTGAAGATTTCTTCGTCAAGTGACACAAATGTCCTCCTTATCAGCCCTACAATTCTATTGGCTTTGTTTATCTTTTCCGCTAAATGTTCTGAGAAATTTAACTTATTATCTATCACTACTCCTATATCCTTTTCTGCACTCACTTCCTCCATCGCTTCATACATACTGTATCCTACCTTGTCTATCTTGCTGGTCCCAATCCGCATGTACTTGCATTTTTTTGGATGAAAAGGCATTAACCAATGCTCAGACCATCCCTTCATGCCCTCCACATCTCCTTGAAGCAAACCCATATCTTCCTTACTCCTCACTCTTCTATACAGTTTAGTGTCATCCGCATACAGGTATACCTCACTTCCATTAGTTATAACTTCAGGCAAGTCGTTGATAAATATAACGAACAGCAGTGGTCCCAACACAGATCCCTGAGGTACCCCACTTGTAATTTCCCTCCACCCCGATATATAGGCCTAGTGCACATAAAATGGATCTCTGGAGGTACTTTTCGAAATATTGGGTTTTAGCCTAGGCTACTGGTAATAACAATAAGATCTGTGAAATACTGATTAGGCCTAGGCCTATGTTGCCAGTAGGCTAGGCTAGAGTTCAGAGAGGACCTTCGTGAAATCTTGTTGCGGAACTACCGGAGCATGAAGTCCAATACAAGGTGATTCCCAAAGGTAAGGTGTATGTTGATGGATGCGTGGAAACTTAAATTAAATTTTAACAGCCTAGGCTAAGTACGTGGTGCCGGTGGTGGTACCTGTCAAATGCGCGCCCCTTCAATAAAATTCTACCCAACATATGGTATGACTGTCTAATACTGAGGTTGGACTCGATATCATAAACCGTACAATGATAAATCGCAACTAACCACATCCACAATTAAACTCCAACTTCGCGGGGGTGGTGGGCCCAGGTGGGGGTGTGGCAATTTAAAGGGCTGATCTGGTCTCAGTTGATCTGCGGGAAGATATAGGCCTTTTAATCAGCGCCTCCCTTTTTGTTTTCTATCTTTTGTTATTTCTTTGTGTCGTGCTTATTTCACTTATTTAAAACCATTTTCAATATTTTCTGTGTTCTTCTTTCTTCCTTCTTCTGGCGTCTTGATTTATTTCTTTTTAGTGGTTGTGGTCTGGACCGTCTGGTGATAATTCGGAGAGATGATCCTTACAACTGGCCCCCCTATGGGGCTGCAGAGGGAGGAGTGAAGCATTTATCTGCCACCCAGTCACAGGGCTTCCAAGATGGTACCTGGAACTCTCGTCGACTGGAATTCTCGTCGACGGCGACGAGTGTTCCAATTTTCGCCGTCGACGAGTGTTCTAAAAAAAAAAAATCGGGGAGACATCCTTTTCAACTGTCCCCTCTATTGTCATTGTTTTATATATAATATATATATATATATATATATATATACTGTATGTATATATATATATACTGTATGTATATATATATATACTGTATGTATATATATATAATTTGTATATATATATATATACAGTATATATATATATATATATATATATATATATATATATATATATATATATATATATATATATATATATATATAATTTGTATATATATTTTGTTTTGAGACATAGGCCTATAATTCATAAATTATAAAAATTATACAAGATATGTACCGTAGGCATTTTGTATTATTATATATTTAGTCGTATTTTTCATACATACAAACAAATCAAACGAAAGTCGAATCGTTTATTTTTAGTCTTTATTAGTGTATATGTAAATAAGAAAATATTGTGGTGTATAGTTCAAATGATGTCTTCGGAAGTGATAAAATGGCCAACACGTGCAATTTCATGTTAATTTGCTTGTATTCCTTCTCATATTCGTTCAACTATTCACACAACATTGCTCCGGTTTGACACCCTGGCACTGGCTTGAAACAGGGAATGGCTTGCCTTCTGGTGCCTCTCCATCTTCTCTTGGGCCACAAGTTGATGCTGCACTTTAACAAATGAGCATTCCTCGTGCAGAACCTCAATTAGTTCATACACATTGCAGCTCACCTCGGCTCTTTCACACAACTTGAGGTTGTTGTGCCACCCCTCCACATCATTGTTAGTTCGTACTGTCTGTCCGAATACAGACCATTGGTCTGGAGTCCAACCCCCGGCCCCATGGCTTGGAGTATTCCAGGTGGTCTCAAAGTACTCTAACAACTGATGTAAACCATCAGGGTGACTGGGCAAGACCAAGCTAGGTCATTTGCTTGCATTCCTTTTTCTTAAAGCTTCACCAAAACTTCTACATATACTACCATTATTATATATTATTGATATATATGTATTATACCTTTATACCTTAGTGGAAACTAAGAAGAAATCAAATAAAAAAACAAAACAATCCAGACGAATAAAACTATAAACAATAAAAGGGAGGTGCTTTTGTAAAGGCATTCGTTCAAATTGGCATTCACTCGCAATCCTTCTATCGAATCACACAACGAACCACTTACCTACACAACCACTTTTCTTAAGCTTCACGATAACTTCTAATTATAGTTTATATAGAAATATATATTTTTAAACTTTATTATTTATTTTCAACTATTTTTTTTGTAAGTGGACCTGTCGACGAGTGTTCCATGTCGTCGACGAGAGTTCTAGGTTCGCGCTTCGACGAGAATTCCGGTCGACGAGAGTTCCATAATTCTCCAAGATTACTCGTCCTGGATCCTGATTGTAATGCCCTCGAAAAAAAATCCCTTCACACCCAGCATTTCACTGATCCTGGAAGATGAGTATGCTCGCATGGGTTTTGATTTGTAGGCTGTGTCTTTGACCAATTGGGTAGAAGCCTGGGCGAGTGTCTTAATATACCATTACGGTAGCCAGTATATTCCTTGACGTCATCATCTGGATATCTCTTCCTAGACCAATGGGATAGCGCAGTGACTGGGGAAGCTCCGCCCCTTTCCAAGAGCTTCCAAGTGAGGTATCTTGAGTATTTACATCTATAAGGTTACGACGGGACTCTGACGAAGGGGACTTGTGCCACACCTGGGGGGAAGTGACTGTGCAGGGGGCTTGGGGATCTTCATCCGCATCACGCCACGAAGCGCGTGTCTGGCTGGTTCCTTCTGAGGCTGTTTGAGAGTTTAAGTGTATGAGAGTGAGCTGGAAGAACAAAGAAGGAGAGTCAGACTATAAGAGTGAGATGGTGTTGAGAGGTAGGCCTATATATGAATGAAAGTGGTGTTTGGGGCGTTGGGTGTTGGGAGGGGCGTTGGCTGACAGATAACAGATGTTCATGGAGCTTATTCATATTCATGTCCACCCCCTTCGGGGATCAAGGCGTCTGACAATAGATTTAATTAGAGATAAACAAAAGTTGTATGATTTTCCTCTAATCATATTTCCCGCCATAATACACCTCAAACTTTGGAAACTGTGTCGGATAATGATTTCTCTGAAAAAAACTAAAACTAGGCTATAGAATTTTAAAAAAAATCTTAAAATCTATTTTTTGAGTATGATGCTTCAATAAAAGTAGGAATAATGCGACTTTGTAAAGACGAAAACTTCATTTAATTTGAACAAACTGTAATAAAAAAAGTTCCAGCATGGCGGCGAATCTTACACGGTGTTTATTTAGAAGCGGCTTAAGGCCTGTGCAGCCATTTATTCAGACTAAAGTAAGTATCAGGCACATTATGAATACCTGTTGCATATATATAATAACTTAGGGTATTAATTGTGTGTTTTATATTTGCAGGTTGAATGATGTAAACAGTTGCGGTGGTGGTGATAGTGACATCCATCAAACCGGTCAGCTGATTGCTAACTAGGCTAACCTCACTTTTTGTTTTTATCTCCACAAACGGGATGTGTGGAGATTACGTGATCGCCGGTGTATTATTGTTTAACCATTCCCAATTACATGTACACTGTCATAATGTCAATCATCATAATGTCATTTAGCGATTTTAGCCTAGGCCTATGTTAACTGTTGCTACAGGCTAGGGTGGTATAGCCTAGGCTAATTAATGCCAGTGATAGTGCACTTGGTAGGCTAGTGGGATCATTCTAGAACGATAGAGAGCTTTAAGAAAAAATTAGATAGGCATAGGCCTATGGATGAGATGGGTTGGAACTTGGGTGTGAGGGGGAATTGCCGGGTGTGGGCCAATCGTCGCTCTACAGACCCCCATTGCCTGTCCTCTGACCGATCCTCTCTGTGCAATGACTGCTTTACTTCAATGCTCACCACCCTATTCTATGTCACTATCTATCTAGGCTATCTATTTGATAGTATTTGCTCAGGCCCATTCCCCATTTTTTTTTTTTTTTTTTTTTTTTTTTTTTTTTTTTTATTTATTGGGGTTAGTACAAAGACAAAGGAAATCTGTAATTATTTAGTTTATGTCCTCTTTTTCTAGTTATTAAAAACGTATTCTATGGTGTATTATATGATAGGATATATAGGCCTAGTAGCAATAGAACTGTTCAAATGACCTGGGAAGTGTATATTAAACCAAATACAAAACTTTGAGTAGTGCGCGGTATTAGAGTAACTCCACGGATGTGTTGTTTACATTTTGGGTTTGGAGTGACCTGTTGCCTACTCTAAGGTTAGGTTAGGTTAGGTTAGGTTAAGGACCATCTATGTAATTAGTGTATTTTTGGTTTAGTCTGTGCTCAAAAATCCATTTTTCCAAATTATCAAACTTACATAAAAATGAAGTACAGTTTATAGGGATTCCAACATGCATTTCAAAATTGTCATGAAAATTGGTGGGTGGTTTGCTTAATATATACCCCCTTTTCTTAACCCCTAACTATCGGCGCGCAACATAAGTCGAGTATAATAAATCTGGACTATCTGGCGGCGCTCGACATAGGTCGTGTGGCAATTTCAGCATGTAATGTTGCTGAGAGAGAGAGACAAGTGGTGGCAGGAGAGTAGCGAGCGTATGACTGCTCCAGACCACCGCGGCGAACCTACTGACACGAATCCCACCTCCTCCCTCCCTCTCTCACTCGCTACATACTGAATTGTATGGGGAAAGTGCCGAATTACATGCTTTTTGCACTCGCGTTGCGCGGTTGTTGCAAGAAAACTAGCCATCATAAAAGGATCGTTATGGTGTCATTGGAAAGCTCTGTTTATGCCCTTTCAGAGATAGATACTTGTTTTACGCTCTGGGTCTTATTTAGGCATGAAAATGATCACGTAAACAGCCCTATTTTGGCTAAAAACACCCCGCTGGGCGGTACATATAAATAAACCGCTAGCCCGCTAATCTAGTGTTAAACTGCATAAAAACAACGGGGTTGTAGGGGGTGGGGGGGGAGAGGAGGACATAAACTAAACAATTACCAGGAAATCAAGCAACAACAGATCTAGTGACCCTTCTAGGTTGCTTGTCCTCCAAAACACTGAGGATCAAGTGTCCAAACAGTGGTTTAGAGTGGGTAAGGGAACATTGGAAAG
Organism: Paralithodes platypus; assembly: GCA_032716605.1. Taxonomy (NCBI): domain Eukaryota; kingdom Metazoa; phylum Arthropoda; class Malacostraca; order Decapoda; family Lithodidae; genus Paralithodes; species Paralithodes platypus. The sequence continues at coordinate 172,431 of CM064512.1, forward strand.
GGAATTACTGCCCTGGAACTAATGTCCGTGGCAGGATTAGGAAGTTAGGGGACAGATGGGTTAGTAACTGAGGGGGGGATAAAATAAAGTTATTCATTTACAAATGTAGTCAGTCGCGGGTTTGATGCGAGATATTTGTCTACGCGGAGTTTAAATGAATCAACGGTGATGCAGTCTATAACGTTTCGGGGAAGTCCATTCCACAAGTTGACAACTCGATTGAAGAAGAAATTCTTAGATTCGTGTGAGTTAAAAGATTTACCAATAATTTTGCAACCGTTTCCCCGCGTGTAATTAGATTGGTCGATAGTGAAGTACTTACTACAGTCCATATTGTCGATGCCTTTGATGATTTTGAACACTTGAATTAAGTCACCTCTTAATCTGCGCTGGGTTAAAGGAAATAGACTTAATTCTCTAAGACGCTCTTCGTATGGTTTGTTCTTTAGGCTAGGTATCATTTTGGTAACTCTACGTTGAACTCGTTCTAGCTTGTTTATGTCTTTTTGGTAATAAGGGCACCAGGATTGAATGCAGTATTCCAGAAGAGGGCGGACTAAGGAATTGTAAAGGGTTAGGATAACTTCTTTGGATTTATGCTCAAATGACCTGCCTATAAAGCCAATTATTTTGTTAGCCTTCTTAACAACTTCTGAACATTGTTGACTCGGTTTTAGGTTACTCGATATTGTTACTCCCAGATCGGTTTCTCTGTTTACATTCTTAAGCTGAGTGCCATTCATCGAATAGTTTGCTTTCTCATTTAGGTATCCGATATGTAGTACTTTACATTTATCCGCATTGAAACTCATTTGCCAAATTTGGGCCCAACATGACAATTTATCTAGATTGTGTTGCATATCGTCAACTTGTTCTTTTGAGAGTACTGTACGCTATTTGCAATTTTTGTATCGTCAGCAAATTTTGAGATTGTACAGGTGAGACCCTCATCTATGTCGTTGATGTAAATTAGAAAGAGAATTGGACCTAGTACCGATCCCTGGGGTACCCCGCTACTTACATTGGTCCATTTAGATGCCTTACCGTTTATGACTACTCTTTGCTTTCTGTCGCTGAGCCAATTTTCTATCCATTTCAACACACCGTCTTGTATTCCATGCGCTTTTAGTTTTAGCAGTAAACGTTTGTGGGGAACTTTGTCAAAGGCCTTTTGAAAATCAAGGTATATCATATCTACAGCTTTACTCTCATCGTAGAGGTTGAGGATATCGTGGAAGAAGTCTAAGAGGTTTGTTAAACAGGAACGTTTTTTACGAAAGCCGTGTTGAGTATCTTTCAGTATGTTATTTTCCTCTAAGTGATTTACGAGTCTGTCTCGTATGACCGTTTCTAGCATTTTACATACAACTGAGGTTAAGCTAATTGGACGATAGTTACTGGGTAGGGATTTGCTGCCTTTTTTAATATCGGTGTTACGTTGGCTAGCTTCCACTGATCAGGCATAGTTCCAGACTGCAAGGATTTATTGAATAGTAATGTCAGTGGTTTGGAGAGCTCATCCTTAGCTTCCTTTAGAACTCTAGGCGAGATTGTATCAGGTCCAGGCGTTTTATTTACCTTGAGTTTATCTAAACAATTCAATACTTCTCTCTCTGTAACGGTGATATTGCTTAGAACATCTGAATTATCAATCTGAATCGGCGATGGTGTAGGGATATCACCGAGGTCTTCTGTTGTAAAAACTGATGCAAAGAAGGTATTGAGGGCATTACTCATTTGTACTTAGTCTTTGGTGTATTCTCCATTTTCATTGACTAACGGTCCAACAGTTGAAGTAACTACTTTTTTCTTTCTGATATAACTATAGAATTCTTTCGGGTTTGTTTGACTTTGATTCGCAATATGTAACTCTAAGGTCTTTTTACTTTGCTTAATTAACTTTTTGGCTTTGCGTCGTAGCTCTACAAATTTCACCCGGTCTTCGTCATTTTGTGAGGATTTTAATCTATCATTAGCAAATTTTTTAGCAAGTAGGCAGTTTGAAATATCTTTATTCCACCATTTGGGCTTATTATTATGGCCTGGACGCCGTATTTTCGATGGTATGCAGTCTTGCACTGCTTTTAGGTAAGTGGTTTCGAATAACTTCCAAGATGTATTCATGTTGTTTTTGTTGTTGTTCCCTAAGCTGCCTGGCCGAACAGCCCCGAGTCCCTGAGAAAGGCCATGGCCACGATCGGGCTTTCCCACAGAACTCTCATTGAGTGTAGATTGTGTTGTTGGCGTAAGTGGTTGTGTGAAATGCAGTCTTCTATGATGTGTTTAATGGTATGGGGTGCTGTGTTACATCCCGGGCAGGCGTCGACAACGGAGTCATCCAGTCTCTTCTGATAGCTCAGGAGAGCTGGATGGTGTCCGCATCTCAGCCTGGCCAGGTGGACTCTGTCCTCGCGAGGAAGGGAGGATTCGGAAGGATGGATTTCGGGAGGTCGTGCATGCAGCTGCGTGTTGTCTGTGAGTGAGTGGATGGATCGGTGAGAGATATGAGTATGGATGTGCTTCTGGAAGTTGGTTCGGGGTGGGCAGGGAGGGAGAGAGGACAATAATTGTGTGTGATACCGTGTGCTGGGTGTTGTTTTGATATTTCTTGGTGTCTGTGGGTGTGTTGCCATGTAGTTTAGTGGGTGGTCTTGGTTCGTGGAGGCTGCTGCCAGGAATTGAGTGCCTCTCATGTCCAGATGGTCTTTGACTTTGAGGATTTTGGTTTCTTGATGTAGGTGGTCTGTGGGTGCAGTAGCTGTGCAGCCTGTAATGATCTTCAGGGCTTTGTTTTGAATAGTCTGTAAGGTCTTATGATGTGTTTCAGCTAGGTTAGAAGCCCAGGCTGGGCTTGCGTATTCCATCACTGATCTTATGTATTGTTTATATACTGTGGTGGTAGTTTCTTTGTTGTGTCCAAATTTTGTGTGAGCAAGTGACCTGAGGGCGTTAAGTCTGGGTGTCAGTTTCTTTTTAATGTTTGTGGTGTGCTGTTTGAATGTCATATGAGTATCATATGTTACTCCTAGGATTTTGGGTGTGTGTGTATGTGTTAGGGGTGTGTTGTTTATGGCGAGTTGAGGGATGTATTCGTGTTCTTGTCCAACTTGTGAGCAGGGTTGCGGTGGATTTGGCTGGGGCTAGATTAAGTCTGTTTGTAGTGCACCAGCCATGTAGTGTGTTGAGATAGGGTTGAAGGAGATCTGTTGCTCTTTTTGGGTCATGGTGTGTGCATGTGAGTGTTATGTCATCTGCATAGGAGGCTAAGTTTATTTGGGGCGTATTGGGTGTAGTTATATCGTGCATGTACAGATTGAAGAGTGCGGGCGATAGGACGGATCCTTGTGGGACTCCGTTTGGAAAGTTTCTGATTTTAGATGACTGACCGGCAAAAGATACGTGTGCACATCTGCCTGCTAGGAAGTTGGCCAGCCACCTTTTTGTGTTGTTGTGCATGTTTGTGTTGTAGATTTTGTTTGTTAGGTTGTGGCGGGGGATGGCATCGAAGGCTTTACTAATGTCGAGTGTGGCTAATAGTGATCTGTGTGGTGGTCTAGCTGAGTTGATGCCGTCGAAAGCTCTTTGTGTAAGGTCTGTGAGAAGAGTGTTTGTGGAGTGCAGTGGCCTAAAGCCATGTTGTGTTGGAGCTAGGGGTAGGTCAGGTGTAATTAGTTGTAATACTAGGTGTTCCATGACTTTGGAGGGGGAGCAAAGGAGTGTGATGGGGCGGTGCGACATGTATTCATGTCGTTATTGTTAATTAAAAAGCTCCAGTCAGTTTCTTTAAACATAGCTCTAAGTTTATGGAAGTTTGCTTTCTTGAAATTAGGGACTTTTTCGATGCTACTATTTGGTTCGTTACTAGTAAACTTTAAAGTGAAAGTTATCGTACGATGGTCGCTGTTACTGAATTCATCACCAACATTCAAATTCTCTATTACCGGTAATTCTTCTTTTGTTGCAAGTACAATGTCAAGAACGTTATTACCACGGGTCGGCGTTCGAACAAATTGATAAAGCGAACTCTCTTGCAAGTTTGTATACAAGTCATGTCCGGAGTGTGAAGTAAGAGTATCGCCCCACTTGGTCACAGGTAAATTAAAGTCGCCAAAAATTACGGTATCTTGTGAGTTACTTACATCTGCAATTTGATCGTAAATTTCTCGGTCAGTTTGCACTGATTGAGCTGGAGGTCTGTATATTAACGCAAGAGGGTTAGAGGGTTGGCTGACTCGACAAAGAGCCCGAACAGGTATAAAAATAAAATTAAATGAACACACACAAACTTACACACATCTAGGTCACCCAGGAGAAGACCCAGAGACCAAGGATCACCAAGGTCCGTACAACCCTCTTCCCCTGTGGTACCCTACTACCCTCTCACGCATTTCATTATCTATACTCCCATCAACCTTGGCTACAACTGTATAGATTAGTAGCCTCTTTTATTTCTGAAGTTAGTTTCTGATCTGAGTAAAATTATCTATAGGCCTAGGTCTGTTCATTCTAGGTTTGGCAGAAATCATAACCCCTAACCTCTCATAACTCAAAAAGGACTTGAGTAATCGAGCTAATTTTTCTACCAAATACAGTAGGAAGACTTGGCTAGGGAATAGGTGTGGAAATTGACAGCTCATTTGCTCTAGCCCTTTTTAAGTTACAAAGGTTAGAGGTTACAATGTCTGCCCAACCTAGAATGAACAGACTTTAGTACACTGGTGAAAAAAAATAAACTAACTCTTGGTTTATTTTTTACAGGTGCCGCGTCGTGACCTGAATCTATTGGAGTACCAGAGTAAAGTGTTGTTGGAGAACCATGGCGTCACGGTGCAGAGGTTCCGAATCCTCGACTCTCACAACAACGCTGTGGCTGCCTCCCAGGACCTTAGTAAGTATAGCCTAGTCTATTCGCTGTAAGTAGGCGAGAAATCATGACCTAACCTCTGTAACTAAAAAACTACTAGAGTAATTGTGCTAATATTTCTACCATTTGGGAAGAGTCCGTCTAGGAATAGAAGTTGAAATTTACAGTCAATTTGCTTTAGCCCTTTTTGAGTTACAGAGGATAGAGGTCATGATTTCTCGCCTACTTACAGCGAATGGAATATAGGACATGATTATTAGACACTCAACCAGTAGATCTCGACCATGGCTAACTCAATCAGTACCAATCATTTCAACCAATGTCAAATAAGAGCATTATTTTGTTAATTGTTGAGATCATGATTGAAATGTTCCACTGGTTGAGTTGTCTAGGCACCTTCTGTGATTCATAGCTTTCCTTACACCATCCTTCCCTTGGTATAGTTTAGGACACTGTAGCACTGTCTCTTAGTCATAAGTTTTGGTCCAAGCTATCGTATAGATCACTATATCTGTATTATGAAGTACATACTGTAACATAGGATATCTAGTGAAGAGCTGAGAAGGTTAGCTATCAAGAGTATCAATGATGAGATGCATACTAGTAGGTTTGGATGGTTTTGGCATGTGGAGAGTACAGTATAGAGGAACTAATATATACCTAAGTAATTAAGAAATGGAAAAGTCAGTTTCTCGCCAGCATTAAAAACAACTAGGCCTATAATGTGATCTTTTAGCCCTGTAACCATTTTCTGTTGTTTGTACAGATGCGGAGGAGTTCGTAGTGAAGGCACAAATTTTGGCTGGCGGTCGCGGCAAGGGGCACTTTGATAATGGCTTCAAGGGAGGTGTTCATCTTACTAAAGAGTATGTGGCTTGGGTCTTTGTTGATTTTCCAGTATCTATAGTCTGTTTATTTTTCCAGTTGATTGTAAATTGCTATCACGCCATCCTGAGTACTCGGCTATTGCCAAGATTTTGTAGGGAAATACGTTTCTAATTATGAAAACTTGGCAATAATATGACACGGAAACTACCAAAATGTAACCCCGTCTGAGCCATTACAATGTACAGTCGAACCCTCAACTTTCCCTTCATAATTGCTGAGGGGCACAGGGCCTTGGGTGGGGCTTTGGTTTCCCGGGCGTTTCCGCACCTTCCTCAGCTCCCTGCCTTGGAGTGGCTTCGGTCATCCGGGCTTTGTTAGTGGTAAGCAGTGAGGATTTTGTGGGGGTGCTCGTTTATGGCCAATGCCTTGCTCGAGACCTTGGGGCTGTTCGGCCAGACAGCCTGGGGAACAACAACAACAACAACAACAGTCGAACCTCGCATGAGCGGACCCCTGGTGAACGGACTTCGGTTTGTACGGACAAAAAATCGAGATCGGACAAGCGCCCTAAAGTCCGGACAAATTGGGCAAAAGACCGCTAATTTGAAAGTTGTCCGGTAGGCGGGTGACGCGGCAGCATTTTCCCACCGAAAACATCAGTTTGTTTACAAGTATTATATCATTAAGTCATTTATTTTATAGTGTAAATACTTCAATAGATATTAAGGTAAGGAAAACATGTTTTTAGACAGTCTTATATTATTAAGTCATTCATTTTATACAGTTTTGGTTAGTACATGTTAAAATTCATCGTATTTTTACTCGATTTTCAATTTACGGACTTTTTCAATGACCAGGGTCCCCCCCTATTAGTCCGCTCATGCGAGGTTCGACTGTACAGTATTAGAAAGCCGTATGTATGTAATTTCATAATGTGAGTACTGTTACCATGTGTATTCATTAAATCGATTGATGTCGTTAGTTAGGTTTATTTGTAAGATAATTGGTGTTTGGTAATATTACGAATTTAAGGTCCAATGTAATATTGTCCATTGTTCCATATTGTTTCTCTCTGCAGTTGTGGTGAGGTGGAGGAGTTGGTGCGACAGATGGTGGGCCACAAGTTGATCACCAAACAGACCCCCAAGGATGGTATACAGGTCAACAAGGTCATGGTGGCGGAGAGTGTTGACATACTGCGGGAGACCTACTTTTGTATTCTTATGGACAGGTCAGTATCTGTGCACTTATACATTATAGGAAAATATTAATGGCTAAGGTTGGGTAGAGGATGCCAAAGCTCACTCTGGATAGGACCAGCCCTCATACATACATACATAAAATTTTAAGACCGAGTGTTCCACACATAAGTGCAGTTTCAGTCTCTTGTCCTAATGGCGGCATTCCAGGCAACCCTGTTAAGGGCTGCTTCACTTGTCAAGTTCTTGGATTTGAGATCGGCACGTATAGTCCGATCCCAGGTCTTCCTCGGTCCACCCCTTGGTGCAGCTCCCTCCACAATCACAGACCTGCATTTTTTCACCCAATTTTGTTCATCCATTCTCTCCACATGTCCATACCATCCCAGTCTACTTGTACGCATCACCTCGCTAATACTCTTTATACCTAAACGTCTCCTCAGCTCAACATTTGTTATTCTATCCTGTAGCCTGGCCCCACACATCCATCTCACCATTCTCATCTCATTACGCTCCATTCTGTTGACATCCTCTACTTTAACGGCCCATGTTTCTGAGGCATACGTCATTGCACTTCTAACACATGAGGCATACACCTTTCCCTTCAGGGGGAGAGGCATTCTTTTCATGGTCAGGATTGGCATCAATTCTCTGAACTTCCCCCAGCCACACCTAATTCTAGCAACAGTGGCAGCCTCAGCCCCACCACCGGCAGAGATGGTATCTCCTAGGTAACAAAACTTGTTCACCAGCTCCAAAGACTCATTTCCAAAATTCACAGCCACAGGATCATCACTTAACACAAGCTCGCCTTTGCACACTACGCACTCAAATTTCTCTATTTCTGACTTATCCTTCGGCAGGGGCCCCTTTATTCTACTACAGCGCTTACTCCCATGGTGTACCCAACATCGACAGATGCTACATTGAATTGAGTTAACTCCCACTCCCTTTCCACACACTGCACATGGGTATGCACCGCTCTTTTCCACATTGCCTCGTCTCAAACTACAATGCATAACCTTGGTTTTGTTAATATTGACTCTTAAACCCTTGCTCGCCATGCCCTCTCTCCACTCTCTGAATTTGGCCTCAGCATCCTGCATACTGTCAGCTATGAGGACTAAATCGTCTGCATAAAACAGTTCCAACGGGAGTCCGCCTCTAAAAATTCTAGACAGCGCCTCCAAGACCATAATAAAGAGGAGGGGGCTTAACACTGAACCCTGATGGGTATACATATATAACCGGGGCTGTTCGGCCAGGCAGCTTAGGGAACAACAACAACAACAACAACCGTTTATGAATAATTATTACAGTATATTGTTTATATATACTGTATGTGTTGGTGGTCTAATGATTTAGGTGCTTATGTTCTGGGTGTGGTGTCCCGAGTTTGAATCCCGGGAGGACCATATGCTTTCATTAGTTTATTCAAGTACATTGGGGTTTGTAATTGATAATTATTAATGTTAAGAACGGGGTGTTACTTATATATATTTGTTTACAATGTGCCTCTTTCCATTTGGCTCATTGAAAGGACTTGAACTTTTAAACAAAATATTAAGGGACAATTTAGTGAATCTGTAGTTTCTCATTACGGTATCTGGTTTATAGAGAATACAATGGGCCGGTGTTGATAGCCAGTCCTGACGGAGGTATGGACATAGAGGAGGTGGCCGAGAAGACCCCTGAACGACTACTGACCAAACCCATCGATATCTTCCAAGGCATGACCGACGAACTGGCTTTGGAGGTGGCAGATTTCCTCAAGTTCGAAGGGTCACTCAGAGAAAAGGTGAGAGAGGGGGAGAGGTTGTAGATGAGAACGAAGAAGAGGTACCAATTCAAGAGAGTACGTTAGAGAGAGAGAGAAAGAGAGAACATTAAACACATCATAGAAGACTGCATTTCACACAATCACTTATGCCAACAACACAATCTACACTCCTTGAGAGATCTGTGGGAAAGCCCGACAGTGGCCATGGCCTTGCTTAGGGACTCAGGGCTGTTCGGCCGGGCAGCTTAGAGAACCACAACAACAACATGTTTAAGGCACATGGTAGAGCGCATACCTCCGCCTACGCTGGCTGGTTCTTAACATTAATATCATATACCTAAATTATAATTTTAATTGGGGTTCCAGGTTTTGATCCGGATCACCTCCTAAAATGAATAACTCCTCATTGCCTCATATCCTATCTGCCCACCAAATGTTGTGAATATTGGTTCATAACTTTGTAAGATATCTTGTTAACAGACAGAGACGAAAACATAACCCCATATAACTTTGTTGGTGGAGGTAATATAAGTTTCCCTCACTATGCGATACCCCAATTTTCTATATTATAGGTTTTTAGGCGTTTGTGTTTGAATTTTGGCTGGTCCGAGAACGCATCCCCATTTACCGCATTAATTTTAGGGTTTGCTATACAAGTTTTCTATTAAAGATCGGGTTTTCAGGAACGTAACCCAATCGTAAATCAAGGGAAACCTGTATAATGTTAATGTATTTCCCCAGTGTGCGCGTGAGGTGAAGGGCATCTGGAACATGTTTCTGGGTGTGGATGCCACCCAGATAGAGATCAACCCACTCATTGAGACACCACAGGGGCAGGTGGTGGCCGTGGATGCTAAGATACAGTTCGACGATAATGCTCAGTTCAGGTACAGTATTTTTTTTTTTTTTTTTTTCTATGTGTATGGTTTATGTATATTACTAGAGGCTATTCGCTGTAAGTAGGCGAGAAATCATGACCTCTATCCTCTGTAACTCAAAAAGTGCTTGAGCAAATTGGCTGTAAATTTCCACATGTATTCCTTGGCTGACTTTTCCCAAATGGTAGAAATATTAGCTCGATTACTCTAGTCGTTTTTTTAGTTATAGAGGTTAGAGATTTCTTACCTACTTGCAGCGAATAGACTATAGGTTCATCTTAAGGGGGAGGTACAGGTACAGGAGTTGCTATTTATGGACGCCCTTCTCCCTCGTGTTTAGCCCCTTCAGTTTTGTGATTTTAACCCTCTCCGACATATGACGTGATTTTGAGCCTATTGGGGATACTTTAAAGCTTTTGTTACCATCAAGGGTATTTAAAAACCTTTAGTTTAGTTACTTCAACCTCTGCAGTTGTCTTTGAGTTAGCTGTGGGCAGAAAACTAATTTTGGAGAGGTAATTATAAGAGTGAGAGAACTCTATTTCTTATTGCTAATCTGGCAACCTCTGCGTCATAAATGGTGAAAGAAGATGTTGTGATTGTCGGTTTTGATGCACCTTTAAGTCCTATAATCCATCTCAAATCAAATTGACAGCAAAGGGCGATAGGACAAGAGACTGAAACCGATATGTGGAATCTCAATAGTATGTATGTTTTGTATGAGGCCAATCTGGCAACCACCGTCATTAGTCCGAATTTCAAAAGTCAAAGTTTGTCGGTAAGGGCCACCAAATCACACATAATGGTACACAACCATATCCGTTAATTTCATGAAATCTTTTTTGAGGTTTACATACACATTTCATATAAATCACTTTAAAAGTTTACCATTATGTGTCATATTGGATGTATAGCATTATATTGTGCATATGCATAGCCTATATTGTGTTGAGGTTTTCGTCAGGCCATTAATACACAGGTTCATAGGGGTAAATTCCAAAAATCCGGTAATCGGAACGAGGCCTGGTCCCCTGCTATTCGGATTACAGGACTTTTACTGTACCAAGTTGTTTCGTGCCATTTAGGTGTCAATTTTATCCTGGCGAACGAAAGTGAGGCTGTAATTTTGGAGGAACCGGTCTTTGACCGTAACATCTTTTACCAAAAAAAATACAAATTTATCTCGAATGGGGATCTTTAGGATAATTTATGAAGCTTGATATACGTCTAGGAAGGAAACTATTAAAACAATAATACTGTATATAAATAAACTAATAAATATCACATACCATCTTAACCCCTTCAGACTCATATGATGCAGAGGTTGCCAGATTAGCAATAAGAAATAGAGTTCTCTCACTTATAATTACCTCTCCAAAATTAGTTTTCTGCCCACAGCTAACTCAAAGACAACTGCAGAGGTTGAAGTAACTAAACTAAAGGTTTCTAAATACCCCTGATGGTAACAAAGGTTTTAAAGTATCCCTAATAGGCTCAAAATCGCGTCATATGTCGGAGAGGGTTAACATCAAAATATTATCCCTTACCCAATGTCCTTACAATTCTAGAACCTACAGTATTTTCTCATTTTCATTTTATTGGCTGTTCAGTTATTTATTGTTATTCCTTTTGAAGGCCTACAGTAGTCCATCATGATACCATTTTATATCTATAATACACGTTTGAGAATGAGAAATATAATATATACTATATACATATATAAGTCCACCATTTTATATCTACTACTCTCCTTGACGCGGTTGGGGGGCTTTGGGGCCGGCGACTGGAGCTTGATGGAGGATGGTTGGTGTACTTACCCTTCCTATCTCCCTTCGAGCTTTCGTCCTCAGCTTGACTAATTCTGAGTAGTTTTTCATTCCTCATTCTATGTTTTTCCCCTTCTATTCTTATTCTGTCCCATCTGGTTGTCCTCGGGCAGCCTATATCTCATGTCTCCCTGGCCTGGCTAGGTAGTAGACTCCTGACCTGATTTGTCTCTTCGGTTGCTAATGTAGCCGAGCTGACTTGATTCCATTCAGTAATGCATTTTTTGCTTCTCGATATGATTTTTTCTACCTTCGACCTGATCTTTCATTCTTCGCCCTGATCACTTCTTGGTTGGTGTTGCGGTGTAGCAGTTCTTGCCTCATCCTTCGGCCCAGTCCTATAAGAGCTCTGATGTGGAGCTCATGTGGTTCGGCTGAACTGATGAAATGGCGAGAAATGTCTGCGTGTCTTCATCTTCCTCGATTTGTTCCCCTACTGCCCTTCCCTATCTATCTTGACTCGTTTAGTTATATATCTTGATCGAATCCTTCGGGCCAGCCCTATGAGAGTTCTTTGTAGAGCTCAGTGGTCTGGTTAAACTAATATTTAAAAAAAAAAAAAAAAAAAAAAAAAAAAAAAAAATCTATAATACACGTTTGAGAATGAGAAATATAATATATACTATATACATATATAAGTCCACCATTTTATATCTTTAATACACGTTATGAGAAGGACATAAATAATATATACTAGATAATAAGTTGTAGGCGTGTGCATAAACCTTTAACCGTCCTGGTGGTGTAATGGTTAAGGTGGCAAAAATCTGTGTGTGATAACCCGGGTTCGAATACCGGCGTATCATATATACGTTAATTAATTTCATTGGGGGTGTTTGGTGAAATTAATAAAATATAGATATACCGGTACTGTACATACAGTATATAAATCCAGCTATTATTTTTTTCTGTGAGTGAGGGAGACAAAAGGCAGTACTGCCTGTAGTGAGTGCCTACACCATAGTTGAAAGAGTAACAGGCAAAATCAAGGGACGTTCGAGCCAAAATGCCTGGACACATGTTTGAAGCAATTTAAGTCCTGAAGCAATAGTCATGTGGTTCCTGCTTTGGTTTGTTTGTTTTGTAAGTTTTAAATTTGAATTGAAATAATTCAATAATTGTATAAATACAGTATTAAAAACTTTTCATATTTGTTTTGTTGTGTATGTACAGACAGAAGGAGATCTTTGCCCAGGAGGACTACAGTGAGAGTGATCCCCGTGAGGTGGAAGCTGCCTCACACAACCTTACCTATATCGGCATGGACGGCAACATTGGCTGTCTGGGTCAGTACTGTACCAGGGTTACCAAATCAAGTCCGCTAGATAGTAAACAAATGCCCAAAATAGCTAGAATAATACCACAATATCTACATCTTCTTAAATGGCTCAAATCTACAGAAAATCGCTAGAATTAATGTCGCTAGATGTACAAAATTGCCTTTAGAGCTAAGTAAATACTCAGTACCGGTATACCTTATTGTAGGACAAGGTTTGACAGACTGGAGCAAATTTGTTTGAACACTTGAATGAATATAAGAAGGAATACCAAAAAATGAACATGAAATAGGGGCATTTTATTAAACCATGGTAAGAGCTTTCTCCACGACCTTTCCCGACCAGATTGACCCTTATACAGATAAGCGATAAGGGTCAATCAGGTCGGGAAAGTTCGTAGGAAAAGCTCTTCCCATGGTTTAATAAAATGGCTCATAGCATTGTTTTAGCCCTTCCAAAGACATCATTTGAACTTTAATCCACTGTAGAATCTTGATTTATAATTTTTAAGAGGCATTTTGTTTGTACAATGCCTGAAGGAGAGGTTGTTATAGCAGTAGTTTGTATAGATATGGTAATATTGTGTTTACCTTACAGTGAATGGTGCTGGTCTAGCTATGGCCACCATGGACATAATAAAGCTCCACGGTGGTGAACCAGCCAACTTCCTTGACCTTGGTGGTGGAGTACAAGAACACCAAGTACAAGAAGCTCTTAGGATACTTACTGCAGGTTGGGAACAAATTATGTTGTACAATCGGGGGTATTAAGTGTTATCATAGATTCCAGTGGTTTTCGCTCAAGAAGTGTTATTGGTATCTTTATAGTTACTGGGAAAAGTGCTTATCCCTCAGAGTATTAGTCAGTGTCCCAAACTTTGTGAAATATCTGACAACACTTACTAACCTCGACTGTACATTATTATACATATTAACTGTACAATTGCCTGTAGTAAAGGTGGTTTGTCTATCTATCTATTGCCAGACGCCCCTTTCCTCTTTACGAGGGTGGCCATACACAATATGCCCCCAAGCAGACCTATCCCCTGTGAGAAGGACAACCCCTGCCAGTTTACTGAAGGACTTACAGGATTGATCACTCAACTTAGGGTCCGTCTGACTATTAGGCCTATGTACTGTATATTTTAGCACTATTTTTCTAGAGTGGTGCACGGCTAGTCCATCCACTAACCTGTTTCTCCCTTAGATGAGCAGTACGGATTTGTATAAGGTTTACTCCCCTAGATATGTTGCCGACCAAGGCTGACAAGTCCCATCCACCCGGATTTGTATAAGGTTGTCTCCCCTAGATGGTTTGCCGACCAAGGCTGACGAGTCCCATCCACCCAGAATGAGTCCCATCCACCCGGAGGTGGTACAAATTATATTAAACAATTTTGACAAAATGACATTATGAAACATGCCCAAGTTGGAATTTTTCCTTATTCATTGTTCAGTCTCAAGTATAATTGTATAATAGTGTACAAGCTACTTGTGCAGGGGATTTATAAACTAGTTTGATATAAATTATATATTCCAGTACCATCAATTATATTACAACCCCCCAGAAATATGATCTCTCTAGCATGTAGATTTAAATTCTGTGAAGTAAAATTGTAAAACTTGTAAAATAAACAAAAAACTTGGTCAAAGACAATATAAAGGCAAAAGAACTACTAAAAAATAAAATTATGAAATAAAAGAACACATTGGATGACGCTGGGAAAGCCGCACGTTTGGTAATAATATAATACTGTTTGTCCTCCACAGATGAGTCGGTGAAGGCCCTGTTTGTGAATATATTCGGAGGCATCGTGAATACCGCTACCATAGCCTCGGGTCTGGTCAAAGTCTTCCAAACCTCCAGCATCAATATACCCATGGTCGTCAGGCTCGAAGGTAAGATGTGTATGTGGTTGTTGAAGGTATGTTGTGTATGATTGTTGAAGGTATATTATGTGTGTGTGTGATTATATATTATGTATGTTGAAGGTATGTTGTGTGTGCGTTTGTTGTAATACTTACGTAGCCTCGAGTCTGGTCAAAGTCTTCCAAACCTCCAGCACCAATATACCCATGGTTATCAGGCTCGAAGATAAGATGTGTATGTGGTTGTTGAAAGTATGTTCCACGTTATCAATGAGATCTGTTTATAAGTAAAAGCAGTGTAGTGCTTTTTGGGTATGTTTGTTTTGCAGTTTTGATCCCATCAACAAGTTGTTTGTATGATTGTACACCCTTATGTGGTGGATTGTGTCTTTATGTTCAAAATAATATTTGTGTAAGCTTTGGTGTAATCATATATCATTTTAATAAGTTCTTTTGCCTTTATCTTGTGTTGCCCCAGTTTTGGTTTGTTTATTAAATTTGTGTATGTATGTATATACTGTATTTTGCGTGTCATCCCAGTTTTTGTTTCTTTATTAAATTTGTGTATAACATATATGTACTGTATATATTTTGCAAGTTTTACATTATATATCAGTCTCGGTGTGTATTTTTGTTGTCTGACAGTACCCATTTATATTCCAGGAACCAACGTAGATGAAGCCAAGAGGATCCTGGCTGAGTCTGGGTGTCCCATACAGGCTGCCAGCGACCTAGATGATGGCGCCAGGAAAGCTGTCAGTGCTATCAATTGAACAACTACACAACTCGCAGGACTACGTTGTGATAATTGAACAAACCACTATAGGTTGGTAGCGCCAATATAAAGTCAATTGAAATTATCTGGACCCTGACCTCTCTGACAATTATCTCAAAGGGCCAAATCCAGCAAACTGGCTGTACATACTACATGAGCAAGTTTCTGGTGAATCTTCCCAAATGATAGAAACGTCAGCCTGATTGCTTGAATTCATTTTGAGTTATGAGAAGTTAAGGGGTCAAGATTATTATCAAGTTCGTTGGCGTATACCACCATCACTTTTACCTCACATTTCTACCCAAGTGTGGTACAGTGCAATGAGTAACTAGAATATTTTGTAGATTTTGTTTCTTGTACCATAGTAAAAAATACAAATTTACTGTAAGATTTCTATCCTATTACAAATTATATAATACGAGCATGGAGATGCTTATGCTATCGGGTAGTGTCCCTGTAAGTTCCATAGCATCCTTGGAGTGACCCCTATCAAGTTTTGTAACTACCCTCGACAAATATACCGCAACCCCAATAACTAGGAAATCGCAAAAGTTGACGTCAATAGTGTAAACTATCGTTGATGGGAAGTCCAATAAACTAATTGCACGTGGAATCATCCACGAGACTATCACCTGGTTCTTTACAAATCGGACTAACATATATACTGTATATATGTACGTCAAGTGGTAGTACATTATGGGTATAGTCGCGGTGTGTATTTTTGACCTATGATGTAGCCATGGTATATTCCAGGGTTCGAACCCCACCCAAGGCATCTCAAAATCCTGGCTGGTCTGAGGGTTAAACTCCCTTCAGAGGCTGCCACGCCTAGATGCACCAGGAAAGTTGACCCTAAGTGTGCCTAGTTTTCAGGAGACCAGAAAAACCCTTCACACCCAGCGGACTACGTTGTGATAATTGAAGTACACTCGCAGTTTGTAATCGATGATTAATGTTAAGAACGGGGGTGTTACTTAATGGTACTGTACTGCGAGTTATAGGTAGCACCAACGAACTTGACAATAATCTTGATCACTGGCCTCTCTGTAACTCTAAAGGGCCTAGAGCAAACTGGCTGTAATTATACACACCTATTTCCCGGTGGACTCTTCCCAAATGATAGAAACGTCGGCCCGATTGCTTTTATTAATTTTGAGTTATGAAGTTAAGGGGTCAAGATTATTGTCAAGTTCGCTGGCGCTACCTATAGATAATTTTACCTCACTTTCTACCCAAGTCTTAATTTAGATAGACCTTTTGTAGTTTTTTCTTGTACCGTTACTAATTACTGTAGTTTTATTATATGGTAAGAGACTCCACTCTATGTTCTGGGTGTGTGTCCCAACTTGCAAATAAACAGACTTTCCAAACGTTTGTAATGCCCTCGTAAAAATCCCGACAACCCCGAATCAATGTATCGCTAGTTGGAAACAACGCTAAGTGTAAAATAGTCGTTGATAAGTCCAATAAATCTCATCACGTGTAATCACTACATGAGACTATCACCTGGTTCTTACAAACTAATCGCACACAGGTTACTAACGCACTGTACGTCCACGTGGAATTAGTCCTTTGGGAAGTCGGGGACGTTCTGGTTGACTATGATGGCCATGGTCACTAACCAGGGTTCGAACCCCACCCAAGGCATCTCAAAACCTGTATTTTTACTGAAGGGTTATTGCTGTGGTTCAGCCCCACGTAAAGTGATCATGACTGTACCTAAGTGTGCCTGGGGAGTTTTCAGGTAAAGACAAAAATTCCCATTCAAGCATTTCTCGGTTATTTGTAGTTAAATATGGGGTTTTATATAAACCTGGTCGAATAATGTTAAGAGACGGGGGTAGTTTCATATTTAATGGTACTGTATCGAGTTAGCTGCTAACGGATCACCAACGAACTTGACAAGAAACCGAGTATAGGTATAGAACAGATTTTGTAACTACTGTCTGTTGCCCTTTCAAACTGTGAAGCAATAATGAATAAACCTATTTCCCGGTGGACTCTTCCCAAATGCTGAATAGAAACGTCGCAGATTGCTTTTATTAATTTTGATACTATTGAAGGGGTACCAAGATTATTGTCATCCAGAAGTACAGGCTACTATAGATAATTTTGTATTCTATGAGTATGACGGTTTTATTCCAGCTGACGGTAAACTTAATCCCTCGGCAACTATTTTCTCGATAAATAATGGAAAAATATGAAACTCCTATGTCTCTGCATCATATTAAGACCACGTTTATATAATTAGCACACTTTTTGCAAAATAAACAAACTTCAAAATAATGAGATAGTAAAAACTTTGACAAAACCGTCAGTTAAAAAGAATCGCTATAGAGAACGTAATCGCTAAGTAAAATACTTATTTATAAATAACAAGCACTGGAATCCACACTTATAGGGTGCATCACTACATGAGCAATGGTTGTTGTTGCTGCTGTTCCCAAGCAAACTAATCGCGACACATACTAGCAGCCCTGTAAGGTCCCGAGCAAGGCCAAGACCATAATTTGAAGCGGGACGTCTGGTAAATTTTACTAAATTCTGCCAGGTGAATTATAATAATATATACTATAGATATAAATAGCAAATATATGTTGAAGGGAAAGTTGAGGGTTGGCAGTAGGGAGGTCAATCCACGGAAGAGACGCTCAGTATATTTGTATTTAGTCCAGTTACACTTTCTAATTTATAACTGCCGGTAAACTAACTATCTTTTTTTTTTTTTTGGGGGGGGGGGGGGGGGGGGGGGTGAAATAATCCTAATTATATCTTGGTCGTAATATAGTGCCTTTCAGACATATGGTTTCATATTTTGCCAGGTTACAGTATAGAAATATGTATAGTACAGATTCAATTAGTCAACTGTAAAAGACATACTGTATAGTACAAACAGAGTACAATACTGTACAATACTGTTGCCCTTTCAATACTGTATAGCAATACAGTATCAACCAAAACAGTGGTTATAGTACAATACTGTATAGTACAATACTGTATAGTACAATACAGTATAGTACAATACTGTATAGTACAATACTGTATAGTACAATACAGTATACAGTAAAAGTCCGTTAATCCAGCTGACGGTAAACTTCGAATCTCCTAGTCGGCAACTATTTTTCTCGATTTTGAGGCCAAATCCGAAGAAACTCCGATGGTCTCTGCATCATATTAAGAAGTCCCACGTTTATATAATTAGGCATTAGGCACTCAAATTCTTCACATAATGGAGCACACACATATCGTGATATGTTCATGATTCACTTTAAAAAGTTTAAACATTGTATTGTAGAACGTATTATGTACTTCAAAAAAACATTCAGATTAATGGTCACAAGGAAGCTACTGATTAATCGTAAACACCTTCGTATCTTCTTGCATCCTACATCGTCTGCTAGAGAGTTTGTTTGTTGTTCCTGAACGCATGCCTGGCCGACAGCCCGATGCGCTACGGCCAAGGCCATTTTCGCAGCGCATTCAGTCAGCTTGAACCTCCCCGCCGACCACAATAAACGCCTGGGTGTTCCGAAGCCACTCCATGGCGGGGAGCTGAGGAGGGTGCGGAGCATGCCCGGGAAGACCAAAGCCCCACCCAGGGCCCTGTGTCTTCAAATAGAATTTAACAGAGAGTCAAAAAGGTCAGGGGCAAAAGGAAAAATGTGACGCTCTCAGGGCTTCCCGTTGTTAGATTGGGACGTCAACCACATCTGATCTAGAGCAAGACAAACTCGCGTAGACGGAAGAAGAAGAAGACGTAAAAGGAAGCAGATTCCTTTGACAAGTAAGCTATGGGTATGAAGTAGTTAATAGCTACAATGACACTCTGATAGACCAGTGATTTCATCACCACAGTATTATTTATGGTTGTGTCATTTGTTGTTGCCTAATGTCTCAAGTTTCTGTCATACACAGGTTCATAGGGGTCGCCGAGTCCGATAAGGCCGAAAAATCCATAATCCGAACGAGAGCCCCCACAAAACCGCTCCCTTCTTAACGGAAGTTTACTGTAAGTACAATACTGTATAGTACATACTGTATAGTACTACTGTGGTGCAGAAACGCCCAGGCAACCCAAAGGCCCTGTGAAGGGAAAGTTGAGGGTTGGCAGTAGGGAGGTCAATCCACTGTATAGTACAATACTGTATAGTTACTGTATGTATACGTATAGTAATACGTATAGTACAATTAATGTATAGTAACCTGTCCCAACTAACTATCTTTTTTTTTGGGGGGGGGGGGGGTAATAATCCTACAATAATATCTTGTTGCCAAATAGTGCCTTGATAGTACAATACTGTATAGTACAATACTGTATAGTACAATACTGTATAGTACAATACTGTATAGTACAATACTGTATAGTGCTTGTTTTCCCCCTTTTGATTTTATACTGTAGACTAAAAGATGGGAAGGGGCGTGAATTATTGAGAAAATATATACTGTACTGTATTTCTTTTTTTTTTTTTTTTACTCTAGTGTGCATTTGACAGCACTGTGTCGTATGTAATATATCTCCTTGCAACTGAAAGATCTGATTAGAACTCTGTATCATTAGCCAGGCAGCTCGAAGTAATGTTTAGCTCAAAGCCACAAATGCAAACTTGTCAGGTTAAAAAAAGGTAGTCTATCGTATTTGCCAGAATACGTAATGGAGTATATTTTGTACTGATGGAGTTACTTGAGGTTGTTTTAAATCTCAGATGTGCTTAATCCTTAATGTGAACAAAATCCTCTAGTTTTAATTATAATGTAAAACTTGTAAAATAACCAAACAATAATATGAAAAATATGTTATCTTCACTAAAAATAACAATAAATCAGTTATAAGAAATTAATATGAAGCAGAAAGAAATGTGGTTTCATTCTGCATTCTGCAATTACGTGTCAGGAAATCGGCCACTATGGGTTGAAATGTCTAACTCGGTTAAGATGAACAGTGTATAGTTATGTAATGGTGGTGGTGGTGGTTGTTATCGTTCCCTAGGCTGCCTGGCCGAACAGCCCCGAGTCCCTAAGGAAGGCCATGGCCTCTCCCAGTTTATCGTGCCCCCGTTAGGGGGCAGGGGTTTGTTGTGGTGATTGGCTCCCAGGACTGCTCCATGGTCGGCAGCCGTTTGTCCCCCAATTGGTCGGTGATTTTGTCCCCGGCCGGGAGGTGGACCTACGACGAAGACGCCGCCACTCCAGGTCTTGTAGTTGTGGTAGACATGGTTGGAGTTAAAGGATTGACAGTTGTACTTCCTTTTGTTATATATTGCAGTGCCACCAACTTGGGTTACTTAAATTAGTTAGTGATAATTTAATACATTATTGATGGCTTGTCTTTGTACTAACTTTTATTTTATGTGGTTTTGAATTTTTTTGGGTGTTTTTATAGCTGTTATTTTATTTAGCTGTTTTTATTAAGTTTTATATTGAGCCTAAGCTGTTCTCTCTCTCTCTCTCTCTCTCAAACGAACCAATTTTTACTGGAGAAAGGTAATATCCTAATGTATTTTTGCTAGGGGGAATCTTTATATGGTATCAGTATGCATTATTAAAATTTACATTTGGGATTTTCTTTTTTCTAATTTCCATTGGTTAAAAACAAAATATATTAAATGTATTCATTCCATAGTGTTTATTTTAAATGTATTGTACAGACTTGTTGATAAATAAATGGATATTAATTTGTATTATTGTACAGTATTTCCTTTTACACTCTTTTATTATAAGGACAATTATAATGTAAAACTTGCAAAATAAACAAACCAAAACTGGGACGACACAAGATAAATGCAAAAAAGAGCCAAGACGGTTAATATCAAAGTGGGTACTAACCAAGAAGATACCTGTGGGAGAGTGCCAGATTATTTTTATTTTGAGTGGGGGTGAGGGGTTAGTTTTGAAGTTTAAGGGAGATGCCAGGGGGGAATTCCTGAGCAGTTGGAGTTACTGTACTGGGGGCGGGTGACGGAAATATTGAATACTCGTTCTGGGTCGGGATTAATAAAGTTGATTAGACCACAGCTCTCCTACCAGTGTCTCATTTCTATTCTGTTTATACTGGAGTAGGATGGGTGTGGTACAGTAACTTTGATCTTACAGTAAAGGCTATTCATGCCCCTTGTTTTTCTGAGCCGCCCTTCATTCTGATTAGTGCCATATGGCCTTAGTCGCTTGGCACTAGGAATTCATTGGTTATGGTGTGCCTCCTTGTTTTACACCACATTTTCAATTATAGTTATTGGGTAAGAGAGACCACCCTGGGAGAAGGAGTTTTGGACTGAATGAGTGTAGGTTTATGGGAGAGGGGGTTGGTTGGAGGCAAGGGTATACATACATGATAAATTCTTTATCCCTTTGAGTACCAGCGAAGTATGTTATGTCTTCTAGCTATACAGTATTTAGACGATATTATGTAGCTTAGGAGGGATCTGTGGTAGTTAAAAGGGTTGGTTGAGATAGTTTGAAGCCTTATTGCTAGAGTTACTTCCTAAGCTGAATAAAACCGTCTAATAGTTGCCAGAATATGATGACAAAGACGTCCCTGGTACTGAATGGGATACTGTATAGCAGGTCATAGAGACATAGCCTACATGCTAGATTTACAATACTAGAACAGATAAAGACAGATGATAGATATTACATGACGTCCTAAATACATACGCTAAATAGCCTATTACAGGAGATCTCATAGATATGGCATACAGGGCATGCATATTCTATCATAAACATGCATGACGGACCTTATGCAAGTAGTCTATTAGTCCATGAGCCAAGACCCGAATTTTGGGATATCGGTACCACCCGGGGTGACTAATTCTCTTAGGTGTTTTTAGCTTGCTACATGTCTCTAGTTTATGTTTTGATATGATAGCCCTTGCACATTGGTAGCTTAATGGTCGTTATCACTTCTTGAATAGACATACCCTACCGAAAATTCCGAATTTTTTTAAAATGTCAAATTTGGGGACAGGAATGCCTAAATGTCAACAAAATGCATATAGTAATTGTCACATTTAATACAAGTCCTGTAAATACACACTAAGCATGCCATGGGCTTGTACATACTATTATGGCAAATTACTACTCCTAAATATCATCTACGTCAGACTCGGAATCTGACTGTTGTGCCACCGGCTCTTCTTCAATAGCCTTGTTCTGACATGTCTGTAACCTGCACATGTCCGTGCATTTTAGACCATTGCTGAGGCAAGTACACTTAGGGAGTTCGCATGACCGCACACACTTGCAAGACAGTAGCTGCATAACAGCATCTGGTGCTGGTGAGCCTCGCATCCAGTTGACGGCAAGCTTACCGTCCTCATCTGTCATCCAACCGCAGTCTGTTGGGTTCGCAACAAATGGCTGGCTCTGAAGACTTCTCCTCCAGATCGCAGCCTGGTAGTTTGCACGCAGTGCATGCATGAAGAGGCAGTCTCATAAGGAGGGAGTTGACTTGACTCTACCTCTCCACGTCTTGCACAGAACAGCTCATACCGAAGCTTGTTTACCTTAGTTGTGTGGGTAGATGGTAGGTACATGTGGCAGGTGATTTCCTGTAGCTTCTCAAAGAGTTCAGGAGACACTTCCCATGAGCGTCCAAGTTCGTGAAAAGCATGCTGGTATGTCTTGTCCATCTTCACCTGCTTGAGTGTCGTCATCTTCCCTCGGCCAGCGAATGCACTGACGGTATCACAGCCTGTAAAGGCATGCATACCAATCAATGAATCACACACGCTGCCTCCCAGTGTGCGGCTCAGTGTGGTGATATCCAGGAATCTTGTCCGGTTCTTCGTCCCGCACTTCTGGAACAGATGGGATGGGATCTTGTGGCACATGCCAAGACACAACACCATGACGTCTGTATCTTCTGCAGTGATGATGACAGACTTGTTCCCAGATTCTGCTGCATGAAGTGCATGGAGAAGAAGGCGTGTGTCTGCTTCTTCTTGAGTTGACTTAAGCTCAGGAGCCTCTTCCCACTGCTCTTTGGTGATCTTGAAGCAGCGCTGCTCACATGTGACATACAGCTCCTTGTCCTTGAGCTTCTCCCTGTGCTGTGGTGCCTTCCATTCTTCTACCAAGAACTTGATAAGACTTGCCTTGTTGGAGGAACTACCGAGTAACTTTCTCCACTGCTGGATGTTGTGCCCAGGTTGAATGTTCTTGAAATGAATTCCTGTGCCTGCACTTCTTTTGGCTCGTTCTGCATCCTTGATGGATGTCTCCTTGTAGATATCAAACACAACATCAATGCGCCTGCTCTTAGCACCTTCATGAACAGCGTGACTCAGTGCTGTACCTGCAAGCTGTGAAAAAGTTTTGTCGTTTCCCTTCAGTTTGTGGACCAGGCTCATCCCATCAATTATGGTAGCAGAGGGCTCGGGTATCACTTCTGCAGGAGAAACATTCCTCTCTAACTCCTTTGCGAGGGCAGCCTTGTTGGTCTTGCGGAGAGACCCATCACCGCTGGCAAGTGCCCAAGGCAAAGGCCCCAGGGGATGAGCCAAGACATCACTCATTTTGAGCTTTCTGTTCTCGGCAACAAGGATCATCTGGCCAAATAGGTTCCTGTCAGCCTTTAAGATAACCTCCTTGGCATGGTCTTGTGAGCGTGGCTTCATTCTGATGTTAGTGAACGTTCTCAGTTTCGTCTTCGTCATCGTGTCATGAAACTGTATAGTTGGCGTATCGATCTCCAGGCGCTCTTCCTTGAAGGCTTGATATGCATCCTCTCCTATTCTGTAGGCCCCTAGAAGGTCTTTGACAACTTCTGGTGGTGCCATAGTCGCAGTTGACAAACTGACAAGATCTTCTTGCTCTGCGTTGAAGGGGTTCAACCAGCTGGTCTCCATCAGTTGAACTAAAGATTGGACATCAGCCTCATCTCTTCTAATCCTGGGCATCTGTAGGTCTGGGTGGCTGAAGTCAGTATACTTTTGGCCTACTACCATAGTCCTGAGCTGCCTTAAGTACCTTTAACTAAGTTTGATGACCACTGTTTTTGGTTGAGGCAGTGCTGTGAACTACATGATAGCAAGCTGGGTATTATTTAATTTCTTTTTATTTTATGTAGCCTATGTACAGTAGCTTATATATATTTATATATATTTATGTTACTGTAAGGTATATAGGGACCCCAGTATGGTCCCCTCTGTACTGTGTGAGTCTGAAATAAAGTATTATTATTATTATTATATTATTATTATTACCTGCTGCGATACTCCGATGTCAGGTAGTACCTGGCGACAGCTCCGCCTTTCAGGCTGAAGCCTTTTGTGCCCCCTGGTGTCTGGGTGTCTTTGTTGATCGTCTCTTCGATTGTCTGGTCCACAGGGATCCGTCCAAAGGGATTCTTGCTACCGATCTGGACCGAAAAGCCACCTTGCATGAAGTGTTCATGGACCTCTGGGTGTTCAATGGGCAGTCGAGACATCAAGGCATAGTAGTAGGTTAGGAACCGGGCATAGTTCACTTTGTCATAGGCAAAACACCACGGTATCATCTGTCGGATTGCTCCTAGGTGGAGCATCCAGTTGCCTTCTCTGGAGGCTCGAATTAAGTCCAGCATGATCTCAACCATGTCCAGGTATGACATCCAGAATGCTGAGAGGTTGTGTTCATCTCTGAGGGTCTCAAGATAAACTTGGAAAAGCTTCATGATATGTGTGCATGATTCACTCTCCATCAGCTCTTGAAAGAGTCCCTGAGACACATTGCTGTGAAAGCTGTTGATGTCCTTCAGTGTTTCATCTAGATGGTGTATGTCCCTTGAATGGTTTTCTTCTAGCCATGAAAGGAAGCCTTTCCATGCAAGCCTCATCAGTGCTTCATACACGAGCTTGTGTAGTCTCACTGCTCTGTTGTACCTCTTGCCGTTCATCACTCCTGACACTGATCCTTCTGCGATGATACCTGATTCCACACACAGATCTCTAAGACCTGCATCTTGAAACCTCTTTCCTATGGTGGAGATGAGATTACAGATTGTGTGGAAGACGCCCATCCTGATGATAATGTTCTTGAACTTCTCTTGTTTCCAGATAACTTCGGCAGCTTTGGCATAGAGTGCTTGATCAAACACGCACACAATCTTGTTAAGCTGTAAGGACTGCATGATAGCATGCGTTTGTTCCAAGATTTCATTAACGGTGGACATTTCTGTTGCGGGAGCATTGATAGTGGGCAGGTAGCTTACAGTGTCCTGAACCACTGCAATGTCTCTGCGCATTTTGATGTTGAACCCAGTCCAACTGCTGATGGACTGGTCCTCATGGTCTGACATTCGAGTAAGAAGCCAGATATGGTTCTTTGTCTTTGAATCCTGGACTTCCTTGGTAGTGTCGACATACGCAGTCTCAATCCTAGGTGGCCCTGCCCGCCGCCCAACATTGTATATTGGCAGCATTGATGATGTCTGAGTGATGCTTCTTATCTTGGACTTGGTAATCTCTGGCAGGACTTTCTCTGGCACAGAGCCTGCAACCTTGGACTGGACAGCAATGCCATTGACTCTATGAGAAGTACCTGCTCCACTTAGGGTCTCTTCAAGTCGGTCAATGTTATCCCAGGCCAGGGTTGTGAACACACCAGGGTAGATGTTTGCTGGCAGTGGAATGTCATCCTTTGAGCATTCCAGCTTCTGGATACAAAGGGCTGTATCGATCTCCTCAAACATTGAGTAAGACACACAGTGACCAAGACGATTCAGAGTTCGGATCAGTTCTGTGTTTCCTGTCAAAGACTTTACAGCATTGGTCAGCAGTACGTGCTTGGGTGGTTTTGTCTTGCCACTGGTAACAGCAAAGACCAAGTCACTGCCAAAGGAAGTGGCAAGACGTTGAGCTCTTTCAGAGGGAGTTTCACACTCACACTCTCCTGTCAGCAGGGTGTGCAGGAATTGAGTGACTGCTGCAGGAATGACATTCTGATCTGTATCGGGAGGCCATGGCTGACTCACATCTTGTTTATTGATCTCATTCCTCAGCTGCATTCCTGCTTTGGTTAAGACATCTTCAGAGTTAGCTGCTCTTGCTTCTTGAAGGTCTTTTGCCATTTTGTGTGCTTGCCGGGCAAGGTCGTCCATTGAGAGGCTGCGTGGATAGATTAGAAGCTTTCCTTTCTCATCTGGGACAAAGCGTAGTGATTCTCCAAACTCGGTTTCAATCTTTCGGCGAACATGTTTCTTTGTCGCTGGTTTCAGTTGGATAATACCACGGGACATCATAGATCTCTCAAGCCTAGATGTGAGGTTTGTCATAGGCAGTACCTCTGGGTTGGGGAATAATTTGGTCCTTATATACAAGCAGAGTTCCTCGAGGGCTTCTGTCTCAACCTCTTCGTAGCGTGCTTCCTCGCTTTCTTCCTGATTTTCACCTGCACCCGACCTGGCGGCCGCTGGGAAATCATCTTTTGTGAAGAGTTTGTAGCACGACTTGTGGTAGTGACCCTCTGCAGCAACAAGGTCTCTGCTAACTAAACCAAGGATTCTCTGGTTGAGTTTCCTTATTGCTGCTCTGCGAATCTTCTCATCTGCTCGTAGCTCAACACTCTGTATGAGTGGCTCCCTTGTCTTTGTTGTTTTTATGTACTTGCTTGACTTCTCGCAGAAGATACATACTTTGGCATACACCCTGCTAGTACTAGGGGCATCCCTTGATGCCCTCCTCCTGGGGTCGACGCTTGCTGATTCTATCTTGACACCCTTGGCAAGGATAGAATCCAGTGACTTCTTCATTGTAAAGAGACTACGACATTTACGGTGATAATGTATGTGTGGTATTCCTCCTTCTTCAAGGCCCTTGGCTGCTTCCAGGACTGGATCATGCTGCCTGATTTCTGCAGCCCTGAGCAATGTGTTCCAGGAGTCCAAATCCTGTGGTGACACCAGAGCATCGCTGTCATCATCAGAGCAGTGGATGATACAGTCGATCCGTGCTCTCTTCCTCGCAGATGGTTCCATCCTGCCGTCAAACAGTCGACACACCTGCAAAAAATATCACCATTAAACCATGAACAAACAAACACATTACATGGAAACCACTCTACATATGTTTGCTCCTTCCAATAATAAATTATCCCCAAAATATAACAAAAAATCCCCAAATATGAAATAAACCCCTAAATATGGAGAAACTTGAAATACACATCGGAATAATTCTTGTAGAGAATCAAATAAGCTACAAGAGCTGTTAGAATATATTTTTCAATGTTCCCCATATTTAAGGATTTATTCTAGATTTAGAGGAAAATACCCAAAATATAGAGTATATTCCGAAATATGAGGAAATTTGAAAAATACCTAGGAACAACTCTGGTAGAGAATATAATTCTACATAGGTGTTCAAAGTTTCGCGATGATTGTGTGATGGATTTTAAAGAAAATGAGGAAAACGCCGAGCGTCACGCTAAAAATCTTTATTTTTGGGTAGCGCCCCTATTGCATCAAAAAAATTAGACTAAGCTACCAGTGCGAGAAGGCTATCATATCTTAATGTACTTACAGTCACTCTATAAACATTTTAGTACCATTCGTGTTTAGTCACCCCAGGTGGTACCGATATCTGGCCTGGCTCATGGACTATATATGCAGGACACGTTTTACGGGCATTTATATTCGAATGTCATTGAACTAAAGGTTATCTAGAAGGTTTTTTGGACCTCATACTTTCGTAATATTACTAAATGCATAACATAACAATGGCTTCTAAATTCATGCATGGATTAGCCTACAGTTTACATAATCATTGCCTACACTACGTAGCTTATAACTATAATACCAGCAGGCTATCTGTATTATAATATATGAAGTATTTGTTGATCTTATTTTAGACTTAATAGCGTTTTATTACAATTACAGGTAAACAAAGAATTACAAATCATACAGCCACAGGAATTTGTCATTCATAAAGATAAGAGCAGATTTCTGTACATGCCTGCCAGACGCATATCAAAAACTCACTAAATTGTGTTATCAGTTTTGTAAATGCTTGATTAGCATCCAGATAAGTTATATCTATTAGGAAAATAAAGATATGACTATAATTTGTTTCTAAGCAGCCAGAAAAGGAATACAATCGAAAGCTGTGAGATTTAGCACGTCATGGTGAACGTGAGATTTAGGCTAGCGTGCCACTGGAAATAATGCCATATTGTACTGGAAATATTTGTTTGTTTGTCTGCAAACTTATAGATAGCCAAGTATAATACTATAGAATACCAATCAAAAGTATTTAATTTCAAATGGCTTTAGAACATCCAGACCCGCTTCGTTGTTGTTAATAAATCATTAATGAAATCGAAGACATGTCAACATGGCGGATCAGCTGATAGTGGGGCCAAAGAAACGAACAGTGTACTGGAAAGTCGTGTATGGTGACAGTAGGGAGGCCGGTCAACAGTCAGATTCTTCCGTGTTCAAGCTGGGTAACACGTGCCTTGTGTGTGGTGTAGTGTCGGGTGAGCAGGGAAGCCTTATCAGCCTCAACAGCACCACCCATAACGTCAGCAACACGGCCGCAATGTCACGCTCACTTGTCAAATCCGACTCAGCAGCGGCGGAGGAAATGTTGACGATCCTGCGGCAGAGTCTGAAGTCATGCAAGACCCCAGGAGAGACCAACTTCGAGGCTTCTGCCCCCCATATCTTCGTCATCATGGGGGCCTCTGGGGACCTGGCCAAGAAGAAGATTTACCCAACAGTCTGGTGGCTCTATCGCGATCGTCTGGTCCCCGAAAACACCATTTTCGTGGGATACGCTCGTTCCGATTTGAGCGTCCAGCAAGTTAGGGCGAAATGCGAACCTTTCATGAAGATAATGGAATGCGAAAAGGAACGCTACGAGCAATTCTGGAAGTTGAACCACTACGTCAAGGGTTCATATGACACACGGAGAGACTTTGAGTTACTGAACCAAGAGATGACCAAAGTCGGGACATCGAGAGCTAACAGGCTTTTCTACCTCGCCCTGCCCCCTTCGGTGTTCGAAGTGGTGACTGCCAACTTGAAGGCTTGCTGCATGGCTACACAAGGCTGGACCAGGATTATCATTGAGAAGCCATTCGGGAAGGATTCTGCTTCGTCTGCCAAGCTGTCCAATCATCTGGCTGGACTGTTCAAGGAAGAGGAGCTCTATCGTATCGACCACTACCTCGGCAAGGAGATGGTCCAGAATCTCATGTCACTAAGGTAGGCCCAAATACTTTTTGTTTGTCGTGTTTGCAGGCTAATGGGTAAATCTACAGTTATACTACCCCACCACCTCCCCCCTTCAAAACACGCCTTTTAGCGTGTTTTTTGGATGGTTCAGCACAGGGTGTCAAACGACGCTGTTTTTTTGAGTGATAACGGAAATGAACTTTTTGTATAATGATAACAGAAACCCCCCCCCCCCAAAAAAAAAAGGTAGGCTAGGCTAAATTGACACAATTTTGGTCTCCATATTTTCCATCTTGATTGTTTTTTTATTGCAGGAAATACTGTTTTAGACACCTAAATTCTAAAAAAAAAAAAATCTGGGGGGCATGCCCCCGGACCCCCCTAGAGCTCGCGCCTTCGCCGCGCTATAATGATAACAAAATAATAAACCATAATGATAACACAATTCATATTTTGTGGATTGACACCCTGGTTCAGCAGACGCGGAAACCGAAAAAAAACACGTATTTTGATAAAAAATTATCACCAACCAGAGTGTTTCAGGTAATTTGTTGTTTTTTATTTGTTATTTGATATACAGTGTTGTTTAATACCGAGGACCGTCGCATTTTAGTATTTTTAACATTAGCCTAACCTAACTTAACCGAAAACTAACCTGTTTCGCCGACGGTCTAACTCTAAACCCAGCTCACGTTCCCTGTTTATGGGTGCGCGACGGTCTAAACCCAGGTCACGTTCCCTGTTTCTGGGTTCGCGAAGGTTTGTAATAGGCCTACCGGTACTTCAATGTATATTTCAAGTCAAATATAAATTTCCGCGCATCATCAAACCATACTAAGTCTACTACTAATAATATTAACCCATTAGTACCAACAGAATAGCGACAAAATAGGGGTAGTATAACTGTAGATTTATCGTATACCGAGATGTAGCCTATGTAGCCTACACACTACCAGTCTACCGGTATATATATTTTTAGGAGGGTGGAGGTCTTTCAGTCATTGAAGTTTGGAGGACTTACAAAACAACCATCTATCATATATTTAATCTATCTATATCCATCTCTCTATTTATCAATTTACTCAGGCACATTCCCCATTTTTTTTAAATCTAGGGGTGGCCGACTCGAGACAGCCCGAACACAAAAACAACACACAAATTCACACACATCTATCATTCTAGCATGCTGACAGTTCATACGGTCGGGAGTTTCCTTACTTTAGGCATTGTGTTCACAAGTCTAAATGTATAATTATATTGTGAATGTTCTCTGAATCTCTGACTCTCCAATCTTACCTTTATATTTTGTTAACTGGTAGTATAATCTCAAGTCCTAATAGATAAAGGTGTAGCCTAGTTCAAGGGTGGGTAAATAATAGCATGTCCCCCAAACAAATAAATAAATACATAAATACATAGGCCTAAATAAATAATAAAATAAATATATATATACCGGTATATATATATATATATATATATATATATATATATATATATATATATATATATATATATTATTATTTTTTTTACCACTAAGTTATTCATTTACCGTTTCCTGGTCTCATTACAACACTGGTATATATTTAGTTTCCCGTAAATAGATAAGCAAGAGAAAGTAAGAGTGACTTCATCAGATGTTTTATTGTTATCTGGTAATGTTATCTGTACCATACCATCTGACCTGTTGTGTGTTATCATCGAATGTTTTTATCTGATTGGTAGGCTATAGGCTTATCTGCATTGTCTGACGTGCGTGTATGCATGAGAGAGAGAGAGTTGTTGTTGTTCCCCAAGCTGCCTGGCCGAACAGCCCCAAGGCCCCGAGCAAGGCCAAGGCCATAACCGAGCGCCCCCACAGAACCCTCCCTGCCTACCACAATAAAGCCTGGGTAACCGAAGCCACTCCATGGCGGGGAGCGGAGGAGGGTGCGGAAACGCCCGGGAAACCAATGACCCACCCAGGGCCCTGTGCCCCTCAGCAATTATGAAGAGAAAATTGAGGGGCAAAGGAAAAATGTGACGCTTTGGCTTCCAATCTTGGTAGATTGGGAGGTCAATCCACGGAAGAGACGCCGTCACTTGAGATCTAGAAAATATATACGGTAAGTAAAAGGAACAGTCAGAGTAAGCTATGGGTAATAATAATAATAATAATAATATTTATTCAGTTAACAATTTACAGAGTTGGTACCACATAGTTTGTTACAAATATGACGTGTACCAGCCTTGCATAATTCCAACTAAGGATAGTCCAATAAGCCCGTTAGGCGTATTTCCATTGGGGTCCTTGTGGGATTAGGTTAGCTGGGGAAAATGGGGAGGATAAAGAAATAGATACTTTAGAGAAAGTATTTCTAGGGGGTTATTTTAAGATACCTTACATCCTATAGTAAATATCAGTAATCCGTAATCAGTAATCATTTCAGTTTGGTTTGTCTATCTCTTATGTCGCATTTAGTAGTAGACATAAGCTTGGTGCTCCCTTCTCGCAGCTGTCCGGTTCAGGTGTTCCTTCAGGCTACGTCTGAAGGAATACAGTGTTCTCTTTTCACGGACTGACTGGGTATGGCAGAGATCGCTCAGTTCTCACTCTGATAGAGAGTACTTGTGTATGTGTTGGTAATATACTGTATACATGTATGTTTGTGTCAGTGTAAGTTAGTGTATTTCTGTGAGTGTGTGTTGGTATAAATATGTGTTTTTCTGTCTGAGTGAGTGAATGTGTATGTGTGGGTGGGTGCCAGAGCGAGTGAGTAGGTGTGTGTGTGTGTGTGTGTGTGTGTGTGTGTGTGTGAATATCGGATGTGCCTATCTGTAAGCGTTTTGTATGTATACAGTATATAGGATACTGTCTAACCTTTCTGTGTGTGTGTGTGTGATGAATACAGTGGAATGGTACACTCGGATACCATAGTCTCTAGCCCACTCATAAACAATCGTGAACCCCTTATGTCCTACTTTATGCAATTATAATTGTATAGATTGATTTTTGGTTATAAATTTAATTTCAATAAATAATATATATAGTATTGTAGGCCTAGTTGATTTATAGTTATAGACAATTATATTCATTAATACGTTTCCAGAGATATACTTCCATAAATAGATATCTATACTGTAGGTGTAGTTCACGATATTGTCATGATTCAAAACATGCAAACTGTGATTAGAGTTGCTTCATCTCACGAAAGGTGATATTGTGAAATCAACCTTACGTATCTAGCTTAGCAACTGTGCAACACAAGACCTGGTTCAAGTATGCTATATCTATTCATAGTAACCGTGATGAGGATTTTGAACCCCTTTCAGCAAGTTGACGTAATTTTCATCATATTTTGGTTACCATTAAACGATTTTCTATAGTTTTTAGTCTACCTCTAGGACTCAACAGGGTAATACGATCTTAATACATTCTTAGAAGTACCGGAACATAGGTCCCTGAACTGCATACAATCGTCTAATTTTAGCCAGAATCAAATGTAAAAAGGCGTTATCGTGTTCAAGGGTTACAATATTTTCATTTAGATTTGCCCACTTACATATTCACGAGTTAGATTTGTTATTATAGGCTATACAGTGCCTTGGGTAACGTTACGTGTTCATATAGCAATCCCAGGACTATATATCCCGCTTTGATGATAATCCTTTAAGTACTGGGGCCATCCTTTTGTTTTAACTTTATTCTGGCTACTGTTAGACGATTTTATTCAGTTTGAATAGGGCCTCCAGCAACTAACAAGCTTCGAACTATCTCACTTAACCCCTTTTACTACGACAGATAGTTCTTAAACTGCACACAATCGTGGGAAGAGTCATACGGGGAATAGGTTTGGAAATGTACAACCCATTTGCTCTAGCCCATTTCGAGTTGCAGAGGTTAGGGGTCACGATTTGTTTCCTACCTATGGGGTCTATTTATATACCCTATCGCCAAATATATATACCGGTATATATATATATATATATATATATATATATTATAGTTCGTGTGTGTGTATTCGTGTGCAATTAGTCTTATCTAATATCAGTGATGGTATCTTATTTAATTACCGTGAACACTTGTGTTAATCACCGTGAACACTTCTCTCTCTCTCTCTCTCTCTCTCTCCTCTCTCTCTCTCTCTCTCTCTCTCTCTCTCTGGTGGGACTATGAACATGATTAGATTAATATCCAGTATTCGAGAATGGATAATAAGTCGTAGGCGTGTGCATAAACCTTTTAACCGTCTTGGTGGTGTAATGGTTAAGGTGTCTAAAAATCTGTGTGTGATAACCTGGGTTCGAATCCTGGTGGATCACATAATGGTTTCATTAATTTCATTGGAGGTGTTTGGTGTTGTGGTGAAGTTAATAAAACAAAAATTATTATATATATATATATATATATATATATATATATATATATATATATATATGTATATGTATATATATATATACGGATGTTTCAGAATGATTGAAACCCATTCAGCCAGGCCTTATTTAATAACCAGACATGACAGACTGATAATGATTGCATTATTTGCATATATTTAAAGCTTGAGAGGATGGCAACCATATATTTCAAACTGATTAAGCAAAAACTTGAAAACAAAAGATTCAGGGCGCTTAGAGAATATGCTCCAAATGACCACCATCGAGCTGGAGGCATTCCTGAACGCTCCGTGCAAAGTTGTTAATAACACGCAACATGTCTTTACACAGAAAACCTTCTGCTGGGTTGCCCTGGTCATTGGCATCCAATTATCTGCAAGAAACAACAAATATAGATAATAGGGTTAATAGGAAAATTATGAGAAGCCTCCGGCTCGATGGCGGTCCTTTGGAAATTGGAGCATATTCTCTAAACGCCCTGAATAATTTTTGTGTTCAAGTTTATGATTAATCAGTTTGAAATATATGGTTGCCATTATATCAGCTTTAAATAAATGCAATCATTATCAGTAGCATGTAGCCTATCGTTATTAAATAAGGCCTGGTTGAATGGGTTTCAATAATTCTGAAAGACCCTGTATATATAAAGTAGGCTATATATTTTGTGTGTGTTGTAGAAATAGTGTGTGTGTGTGTGCGTGTGCGTGTGCGTGTGCGTGTGTGTTTTTTTTACAACAACATTCATGGTGATATGGTGACTCACCAAGCACCCATCATGAATACCCTACAACCTACCTCACTTCCATGTAAAGTTTGTAAACGATCAATGATGTAGAAAAGGTGTACCGGTATTCAATTATTGGGTATATTGATAGTTATTAACCCTTTGAGTACCAGCGACGTATGCTATATTTTATTCTAACTATACTTAGACGATATTATGCATCC
The DNA here is from genome assembly GCA_032716605.1 of Paralithodes platypus. Taxonomy (NCBI): domain Eukaryota; kingdom Metazoa; phylum Arthropoda; class Malacostraca; order Decapoda; family Lithodidae; genus Paralithodes; species Paralithodes platypus. The sequence goes on from CM064512.1 coordinate 207,191, forward strand.
TAGGAAGGATATGTGGTGGTTAACCCGCTCAGTGCCAGGGACGTATATATACGTCCTAGGGTGTTGTCACGCCCAGTGCCAAGGACGTATATATGTACCTTACCCTTTTGGCTACCCACCACAAAAATCCAAAATCCCTCCTCCCACCCACTCGCTGACTGTCGGTCCCGTCAGAAGGAAAAAAAAGGAAAATCTGTGGCGGCGAAACGACTGCACCAATCGGTTCCATATTTGTGTGACAAGTCCCTTACCCTTCTGCCTTTCCCCCACCACACCCCCAACCGCCTCCCACCACCCACTTCCAGCGTATCCGTACGAAGATAAGAAAAAAAAAGGAAAATCCGTGGTGGCGAAACTACCTCACCAATCGGCTTCATGTTTGTAACGGAGTCAATTCTACCTTCCCCCCACCGTCCCCCAAACCACCCTCCCACCACCCTCCTACCCATACATTCCGATACCATAAAAGTCTCTGTAGTCTATAGTGTCTTTTCAGCTACTTTCGGGACCATCGGGGACCTGATTTCTGGCGAGGGGAGTGTTTTTTTTACCATTATCCTTCCTTTCTCTCCCAACTTGATAGATTTAGCCAAAAAAAAAAAAAAAAAAAAAAAAAAATCTGGCACTGGCAGAAGCACACCGTCAAAATTGGCTGGCACTCAGCGGGTTAAAAGGGTTTGTTGAGATATATTGAAGCCTTATTAGTGCTAGAGGTCCTTAACAAGCTGAATAAAATCGTCTAATAGTTGCCAGAATCTGATAAAAATTACGTCCCTGGTACTGAACGGGTTAACCTTGAGTACCCTGTATACCGTACGGTTGGCCAAATAAGTCATGTCGCCGCTGTCATTACGTTTTGCTTGCTGTGTGCTGTATTAATGTCTGTCAGATGTTGAATATGGTGTGTGAAGATAGGAACATGTTTATATATCTCACTTGAAACGATGAATTAAACCTTAGATATTGCTGATCCCAATTATTGATCGAAATATAATTGGTGCGGCGACATCACTTCTTTGGGCAACTGTGCCTTTATAAGGATACCGGTATATACTATATTACCTATGGACACTTTACCTTTGTAATACCTTCCTTAACCCATTCAGTAGTACCGGTGAAGTCCTTTTTATTATTTTCTGGCAGCTTTTCGACGATTTTATTCAGTTTAAAAAGGGCCTCCAGCAATTAAGAATTTCGAACTATCCCACTTAATTAACACGTTTTACTACCACAGATCCTTTTCAAACTGCATAACATCTTCTAACTATAACTAGAATAAAATATACACAAACAATACATCCCGGTACAGAGGGGGCTAAGCCTGTATTGTTTTCAAACTGCATAACATCTTCTAACTATAACTAGAATAAAATATACACAAACAATACATCCCGGTACAGAGGGGGCTAAGCCTGTATTGTTTTCAAACTGCATAACATCTAACTATAACTAGAATAAAATATACACAAACAATACATCCCGGTACAGAGGGGGCTAAGCTGTATTTTTTTTGGTGTTTTTTTTTTTTTATTGTTGATTGGATACAAAATAAACAAAAAGGGTACCGGTATGCACAATATTTTATCTATGCACAGGTAAGGTAAGGATATATTAGGCTAGAGGTATTGTAGGGAAGACTGTGAAGTATTCTCTCTCTCTCTCACACACACACACACTCTCTCTCTCTCACTCACACACCCACTCACACTTTCTCTCTCTCACACACACACACATTCTCTCTCTCTCTCTCTCTCTCTCTCTCTCTCTCTCTCTCTCTCTCTCTCTCTCTCTCTCTCTCTCTCCTCTCTCTCTATCTCTATCTCTCTCTCTCTCTCTCTCTCTCTCTCTCTCTCTCTCTCTCTCCCCACTAGAATGTCCTGACCACCTCCCTAGGATCGTAAGGTCTGTGTGTTTGGTACTTTAGTGTATCTGTGTATATTACCAGGTAGGCTACCGGTATGTAAGCATGGGTAAATTAATTGTGTGTTTGTGTACGTATGTGTGTTTTGTGTTATATATGTGTGTGTGTTGTGTGTGTAGGTATGTGTATGTGTGTGTGTTTGTGTAGGTGTAAGTATTATGTGTGTGTTTATGTAGGTATGTGTTTGTGTAGGTACATATAATGGTTTAACGTCATTTGTCCATTACATGCAATATAATGGTTCAGACGGCTCTAGGTATGTGTGTGTGTTTGTGTAGGTATAATAATAATAATAATAATAATAAACGGTTTATTAAAGAATGGCAGCCTCATGAGCTGAAAATACACATTTTACAATTTAGTGGATGAACATGAGATGTACAGATATGAGGATGGTAAGCTCAGTTTACAAACAAAATAAATAAATACAATAATGATGCATGTGCAGAATATAAATTATCATAAAATAACCATGAGAGTAAGTGATATACAGTACATATACACATTTATTTACTTACTCATATACAGAACATACGTATATACACGTACGTGCGCACATACATATACATACATATATAGGAACATAAGAACATGCAGTAAGTGTGCACATGTCCGTATACACAAACGCTCACGTATGCACACAAACATACATACATACAGAAACTGTTTTGGTATGGTCAGGGTAAAGAGGGTGCAGCAATTCAAGTCCGTATATGGTCCGTATGGTCAGGTACAGCCTACTACAATGGGAGGTTAATCCTCGTGTGTGTGTGTGTGTGTGTGTGTGTGTGTGTGTGTGTGTGTGTGTGGTGTGTGACAGAAGGCGAAATATGGAAGAGCTGGGCGTTCTATTGTTAAGGGTGGAAATACATGGATGAAGATACGCGAACACTTAATAATAGATAATGCTTATGCATAGATTTATAATCAGAAGTTGCGCTAGTGAGCAATATGTTCTCGCTCATATGTACGTATATTTACATACATATGTGCATATGACCATATAAATACACGTACAGTACATATATATATTATATACCTTATATTCTCAACCGGGCTCGAACCATTGACAGCACATACACACAGACATACATATACATAAATATATGCACATTACATGCATATATGCTCTTCTCTTATCCTACCTGATACTCTCAGCCGGGCTCGAACCACAAACAGTATACACTATAGACACATATATATATACATAAATAACGCATACATACATACACATATACGCACACATACATACACATATACTGCACATACATAGATACATATACACATATACATAAACAAACTCAAGCAAATACATACATAATTATATTCTAATACACACACGCACACACACTTATGCATATATTATTAAAGGTGGGCGCGTATATATGGTGTGACAGGCCGTTATTACACATTATTAATAATATTAACAATGGTTGGGATAGGACTATTTTTATATCTGTCAGTTCTTGTTCTTATTGGTTGGAGTGTGTTGAAATGACGAGCTGCACGTGTAGGTCTAGGGGCGTCTGGTGGAAGTAAGTTTCTGTGTCGTGGGTGAACAAGCAGCTTAGATGCAAACTGTTTGAGTGTGTTGTAGTGGTGGGTTGAAAGTGCAGGTATGCTAAGGGTGGTATGTGTATGTGTTTGTGTAGGTATGTGTATGTGTGTGTGTTTGTGTAGGTATATGTGTGTGTTTGTGTAGGTATGTGTGTGTTTGTGTAGGTATGTGTGTGTGTTTGTGTAGGTATGTGTGTGTGCGTTTGTGTAGGTGTGTTGAGTGTGTATGTGGGGAGCGTTTGTTTAGGTATTTGTATGTGAGTGTGTTTGTGTAGCTATATGTGTGTGTTTGTGTAGGTATGTGTGTGTGTGTCGGTAAAGAGTCCAAGGCTTATTGCTAACACTGAACAAAATACACTATACTTACACGAGCAAAAACTATTAACCCCTTCTGTACCGGTGACGTATTTTTAATGTTATTCTAACCATATTTAGACAATTTTGTGCAGTTTTAGAAGTATTTGTGGTAGTTAAAAGGGTTTAAGTTATATAATTCGAAATCTGTTAATTGCTAGAGGCCTTTTTATACTGAATACAATCGTCTAATAGTAGCCAGAATATAGTTAAAAGGGCGGCACTGGTACTTAAAGGGTTAATACAACACTTTCAACTTCCTTCCCTCTCTCCCTCCACAGTTACTTACGTGGTTCCTTCCTTCCTGTCTTCCCTTCCCTTCCTTCCTTCCCTCTCTCCCTCCACAGTTCCTTACGTGGTTCCTTCCTTCCTTCCTTCCTTACCTTCCCTCCCTTCCTTCCCTCCACAGTTCCTTAAATGGTTCCTTCCCTCCTTCCTCCTTCATTCCGTCCTTCCATCGATTCCTTCCTCCCTTCTCCCCCCTCCCTCCCTCCACAGTCCACTCCCTCCCTCCCTCTTCCACGTAGCCTATCTTTGTCACTAACACAGCAAGGACCCTAATTCACTATCGATTATGAGGGCATGCTGGGGAATTTATGGCGAATAAAGAATGAAGAGGAAGACAGAAGAAGTAGAAGTAGAAAAAAGGGGGTAGGAGCAGTGATAATCAGAGAGAGAGAGAGAGAGAGAGAAATATCATAAATGGAATAGCAGGAGAAAGGATAACAAAAATAGACGAGAGAGTGTGTGTGTTACGGTAGTTACATATATACACAGACTGCACAGACCTTGCGGCCCCTACTAGGTAGTCCGGACTTAATTCTAAAAAAAATTGCTACTTAGTGGAAGGTAAGGATAGCAAAGCAGAAGGCTCTACCCCCACCCACCAGAGAGAGAGAGAGAGATCCCAAATACCCCTCAACAAAAAACAATAATGCCATAATGATGAAGTAATTGACGGACTAATTATACTAATGACTAAAATTGCGGTTAAGAATTTCCTTCCCCCTCAACCATAATAGCTATTGTTATGATAATGTTACCTCACAACCGGCTCCTTCCGTACCCACTAATATCAAATGAATACGTAATATTTATGGTTTAATATTATATATTCTGTATATATATATATATATATAAAGGATTTCTTATGCAGTGATGCCAAAGTTGAGAGTCATGGTGATTTGGGTGTTTGTGAGTTGTTCTTTATGATACACACACACACACACACACACACACACACAAAAATGGTACAAGGCGAGATGGGTATCATATGTTCACCTAAGCTGAATGGCTACCTAGCCTTCGGGCGAGACGGTACCGTCTATAGTGAGAATGGACCATACAGATCCACCCTAAGCCTTCGTTTTCCGATGTCGCCATTTGGCTAAAAATACAGACTACAACACATCCACAGCCCGTCCAACTACATATAACACCTACACATATAGGAGGCGGGAATAACGAGCATGCTCACTCCCGCAATACACTAGAGTAGTACAACTAGAGTAAGTACACACACACACACACACACACATACACACACACACACACACACACACTAACACAACACGCACACTGTATTGTCAGTACCGTGTGTGTGAAGATGGCAGATTGTATGTGTTTGCATGTGTCCTCTTTTCTGTAGGCTAGTACCGTATATAATGTAGGTATGCATCTAGCACCTGTGTATGTTAAATGTGTGTGTGTGTGGTGTGTGTGGTGTGTGTGTGTGGTGTGAGTGGACATCCCTGGATCCTGGAGTGGTGTGTATGTAAAATGACCTCATAATTAGGCCTACTGTTATGTCCGCGGCCACCAAATTCCATACAACCCTCTAAAATGTGTGTCTGTGTGAGTGCGTGCGCCTGCGTCCTTCTGCGCCTGCGTGGTAAATAGGTAGAACAGAAGCCAACCACGCCAGCTAGTAAAAAACGTCCCCAAAGGAAACTCAACTTAACATATCCCCTGGTGGTGACTTCCTGTATAGTTAGTTGGTAATGCTTGGTAATACCCCCTTGTTTAACCTCACTTGTCGCCACACTGTTGTCTAAAAGAGAGAGAGAGAGAGTGAGAGTGAGTGAGAGAAGAACGAATCTGGAGATATTATAGGAAGCAACAAGATTGTAACTATGAGAGAGAGAGAGAGAGAGAGAGAGAGAGAGAGAGAACGAACCTGGAGATATTATAGGAAGCAACATTTAACTATGAGATAAACGAAACCTGAGATATTATAGGAAGCAACAATTATAACTATGAGAGAGAGGAGAGAGCGAACGAAACCTGGAGATATTATAGAGCAACAATTATAACTATGAGAGAGAGAGAGAGAGAGACACAGAGAGAACGAACCTGAAGATATTATAGGAAGCAATATTTATAACTATGAGAGAGAGACGAACGAACCTGGAGATATTAGAAGCCACAAGATTATAACTAGAGAGAGAGAGCGAGAAGAGAGAGAAGACACACAGAGAACCTGGAGATATAGGAAGCTACAAGATTGTAACTATGAGAGAGAGAGAGAGAGATAGAGTGAGTGAGAGTGAGTGAGAGGAGAACGAACCTAGAGATATATAGGAGCAACAAGATTATAACTGGAGAGAGAGAGAGTGAGAGTGAGAGAGAGAACGAACCTGGAGATCTTATAGGAGCACAAGATTATACTATGAGAGAGAGAGAGAGCGACGAACCTGGAGATATTATAGAAGCAAGATTATAACTATGAGCGAGAGAGGGAGAGAGAAAACTAACCTGGAGATATTATAGAAGCAACAGATTATAACATGAGAGAGAGAGAGAGAGAGAGATAGAGCGAACCTGGAGATATTATAGGAAGCAACAAGATTATAACTATTAGAGGAGAGTAGGGGTAGAGAACGACCTGGAGATATTATGGAAGCAACAAGATTATACTATGAGAGAGAGAGAGAGAGAGAGAGAGAGCACACACAGAGAGAACGAACCTGGAGATATAGGAAGCTACAAGATTGTACTATGAGAGAGAGAGAGAGAGAGAGAGAGAGAGTATGAGAGAGAACGACTAATATTATAGGAAGCACAGATTTTGAGCGAGAGAGAGAGTGAGAGTGATAGAGAGAACGAACCTGAGATATTATAGAAGCAACAAGATTATAACTATGAAGAGTAGGGAGAGAGAGTGAGAGAGAACGAACCTGAGCTATTATATGAATCAACAAGATTATAACTATGAGAAGAGAGATGTGAGAGAGAGCGCCTGGAGAGATTATAAAGCACAGATTATAACTGAGAGAGTGAGAGGGAGAGAGAGAACGAACCTGGAGTAGTATAGGAAGCACCAATATTATACTATGAGAGAGAGAGAGAGAACGAACCTGGAGATATTATAGGAAGCAACAAGATTATAACTATGAGAGAGAGAGAGAGAACGAACCTGGAGATATTATAGGAAGCAACAAGATTATAACAGAGAGAGAGAGAACGAACCTGGAGATATAGGAAGCAACAAGATTGTAACTTATGAGAGAGAGAGAGAGAGAACGAACCTGGAGATATAGGAAGCAACAAGATTGTAACTATGAGAGTGAGTGAGAGAGAGAACGAACCTAGAGATATTATAGGAAGCAACAAGATTATAACAGAGAGAGAGAGAGAGAGAGAGAGAACGAACCTGGAGATATTATAGGAAGCAACAAGATTATAACTATGAGAGAGAGAGAGAGAGAGAGAGAACGAACCTGGAGATATTATAGGAAGCACATATTAATAACTATGAGAGAGAGAGTGAGAGAGAGCGAACGAACCTGGAGATATAGGAAGCAACAAGATTATAACTATGAGAGAGAGAGAGAGAGAGAGAGAGAGAGAGAGAGAGAACGAACCTGGAGATATTATAGGAAGCAACAAGATTATAACTAAGAAGACAGAGAATAGCAGAGAGATAGAGAGAGAGAGAGAGAGAGTGAAACGAGACCTGGATACTCATGAAGCAACAAGCTTATACACTATGAGAGAGAGAGAGGGGAGATAGAGAGGACGAAAAGATAGAGACAAAGAGAAAAAGAGAGAGTTTGTATGGAAGCATTATCTGTCTTTACTCTAAAGATACATGGGGTCCTGATTGTTACTTTATATTTTTGTCAACGGTTTGGTCCATTTCGCGGTTCTTTGATGAGAGCTTGTGTGTACGTGATGTGATTGTGTATGTGTGACTGTATGTGGTTGGTGTCCTTTTGGTGTGTGTGGTATGTGGGTATAATAATAACTTGGCGGTTTAACAACTGATTTTTGCAGCCCGAGGCTGAAATCTACAAAAAAAAAATCTAAACCTAAGGTATCAGTACAATAGCTTTATTCTAACCCTTTAACTACGAGGTACACATTCGACCTTTGGCGACCGTGAGGTGGCCTGGCTTTTTCCACCAGTACAATACGCGCCAGATAGCACTTTGTATTGGTGAGAAGTAATGTGTAGTGCTAACACAGGCCTGATAGCACGCTTGGTTCGGGAGGAACCACGAATACAACTCTCCTTCGCTATGACCGACAATCAGCTATGGCTGATGGATTTGAACTCTATCCGCCACAAGTAAGTCACCGCGAGACCCACAGTACAAGCGCCTTAGACCACAGGACCACAGCGTGCGTGTTGTAGTGACTGTGTGGTTCTCTTTTGTTGTTTGTGTGGTGTGTGAATGTATGCGATGTGGTCGGTATTAGTGTGTGTGTGTTTGGAGTTTGGTGTGTGACTGTATGGTTCTCTTGTGCTGTGTATGTGATGTGTGTGTGTGTGTGTGTGCAACCTATGTAATGAAACAGCTATAGTGATTGTCATGTCACGATTGAACTGACAGAAGGGTGTCGCTAAAAGATCCATTGTCCTGATTGAGGCTTACTGTTCTTGTTTATTGTTGGTTGTTTTGTGTGTTGTGAATGGTGGAAGGGTGTGGTGTGGGGGATGTTGGTTGGGTGTGGTTGTGATTATGGAAGAGGTGTTTTATTGTGTGGAGGGATGTTGGGTTTGGTGTTGTTGTGATGATGGAAGATGTGTTTATGGGGGTGGTGGGGAGGATAATGTTTTTGTTGTGTTGTGGTTGTGATGATGGAAGAGGTGTTTTATAGGGTGTGGGAGGATGTTGGTTGGTTGGGTTGTGATGATGGAAGAGTGTGTTTTATTGGTGTGGGAGGATGTTGGTTGGTTGTGGTTGTGAATGATGGAAGAGGTGTTGTTATGTGTGTGGGAGGATATTGGTTGTTGTTGGTTTGTTTGATGGATGGAAAAGTGGTGGTTATGGTAGTGGGAGGATGTTTGGTTGGTTTTGGTTGTGATGATGGAAAAGGTGTGGTTTATGGTGTGGGAGGATGATGTGGTTGGTTGTGGGTGTGATTATGGAATGAGGTGTTTATGGGTGGTGGGAGGAATGTTTGGCTGGGTGTGGTTGTTGGATGATGGAAAGGGTGTGTTTTATGGTGTGGGAGGATGTGGTTGGTTGTGGTTGTGATGAATGGAACGAGGTGTTTATGGTGTGGGAGGATGTTTGGTTGGTTGTGGTTTTGTCAGGTGGAAAGAGTGGATGTTTATGGGGTGGGAGGATGTTTGGTTGGGTGTGGTTTGTGCATGATGGAAGGGTGGTGTTTATAGGTGTGGGAGGATGTTTTTGGTTGGGTTTGGTAGTGATGATGGTAAGGGTGTGTTTATGGTGTGGGAGGCTTTTGGTTGGGTGCTGGTTGTGATGACGGAAGGGTTGTTTTATGGTGTGGGAGGATGTTGGTTGGTTGTGGTTGTGAGCTGATGTAAGGGGGTGTTTTTCATGGTGTGGGCGGATGTGGGTTGGGATGTGGGTTGTGATGAGGGAAGGGCTGGTGATTTATGGTGTGGGAGGACTGCTTGGTTTGAGTTGTGGTAGTGATGATGGAAGGGTGTGTTTATTCTGGTGTGGGAGATTTTTGGTTGTGTTGTGGTTGTGATGCTGGAAGAGTGTTTATGGGTGTGGGAGGCTGTTTGTTGGTTGTGGTTGTATGCTGATGGACGGGTGTGTTTTATGGTGTGGGAGGATGTTGGTTTGCGTTTGTGGTTTGTGATTATGGCAAGGGTGTGTTTATTTATGGTGTGTGGCGGATGTTGTGTTGGTTTGTGCGTTGTTGATTACTGGAAGGGTTGTGTTATGGTGTGGGAGGATGTTGGGTTTGGGTGTGGGTTGGATGATGGAAGGGTGTGTTTATGGTGTGGCTGAGTTGGTTGTGTGGTTGTGATTACGGAAAAGTGTGTTTATGGTGTGGGAGGATGTTGGTGTTGTGGTTGTGATGATGGAAGGGTGGTGTTTTATGGTGTGGGAGGCTGTTGGTTTTGTTGTGGTTGTTGATGATGAGGGTGTGTTTTATGGTGTGGAGGATGTGGTTGGGTGTGGTTGTGATGAGGGAAGGTGTGTTTATGGTGGGAGGATGTTGGTTTGGTTGTGGTGGTGATGACGGAAGATGTGTGTATGGTGTGGGAGATGTTGTTGGTTTGGTTGTGATGATGGAAGGGTGTGTTATGGTGTGGAGGATGTTGGTTTGGTGTGGGTTGGATGATGGGAAGGGTGTTTTTATGGTGTGGGAGGATATTGGTTTGGGTGTGGGTGTGATGATGGAAGGGTGTGTTTTGGTGTGGAGGATGGGTTGGGTGTGGTTGTGATGATGGAAGGGTGTGTTTTAATGGTGTGGGAGGATGTTGGCTGTGTGTGGTTGTGATGATTGGAAGGGTGTTTTTATGGTGGGAGGATGTTGGTTGGGTGTGGTTGTGATGATGGAAGAGTGTGTTTATGGTGGGGAGGAGGTTGGTGGTTGTGGTTGTGATGGGAAGGGTGTGGTTATGGTGTGGGGGATGTTGGTTGGGGTGGTTGTGATGATGGAAGGGTGTGTTTAGGGTGTGTGCGGATGTTGGTTGGTTGTGGTTGTGATGATGGAAGGGTGTGTTTATGGTGGTGGGGAGGATGTTTGTTGTTGTGGTTTGTGATGCTGGAAGGGTGTGTTTATGGGTGTGGGAAGGATGTTGGTTGGTTGTGGTTGTGATGATGGAAGGGTGTGTTTTAGGGTTTGGGAGTTTGGTTTGGTGTGGTTGTGATGATGGAAGGTTGTGTTTTATGGTGTGGGAGGATGTTGGTTGGTTGGGTTTGTGATGATGGAAGGGTTGTGGTTTATGGTGTGGGAGGATGTTGGGTTGGGTTGGTGTTGATGATGGAAGGGTGTGTTTATGGTGTGGGAGGATATGGTTGGTTGTGGTTGTGATGATGGAAGGGTGTGTTTTGGTGTGGGAGGTGTTGGCTGGGGTGTGTTTGTGATGATGGAAGGGTGTGTTTATGGTGTGGGAGCATGTTGGTTGGGTGTGGTTGTGATGATGGAATAGTGTGTTTCTGTGTGGGAGGATGTTGGTTGGGTGTGGTTGTGATGATGGAAGGGTGTGTTTATGGTGTGGGAGGATGTTGGTTGGTTATGGTAGTTGAGATTGTGATGGTGGTAGTTGGTAGTTGGATATATATATATATATATATATATATATATATATATATATAAAGAGAGAGAATGAGAATGATTGAGTGAGTTTTAGAACCCCCTCTCTCCCCTTAGCAACGGATATACATTACTGTGAAAAGAAAATGCGTGACTTTGAACGTGTTGCACCATTGTTTCAACCTCCCCCCCCCCCCTTTTCCGTATAGCCACACACACACACACACACACAAGAACACACACACTACACACACACACACACACCGCTTCACAGATACTAAGTGTTCAGGTGAAGGTATTGAGGGCTAAGCCTTTTACAACGTCTCCTCGTATCTACATTCTACTTTCCTATTTTTCCTGAGAGTGTAGAGCGGAGAGAAGGGGTACCCCGTTGGAGAGAGAGGAAGCTGTTGGAGTGGCTTTGTTATGTGTGTTATTAGTCTGTATTTGTTTTATTTAGTTACTTTGGAGCTGATCTTAAAACGTGAGTCGCCCTTTTCAGTAGAACCTTTACGATCTCTCCTAAATATACAAACCCACTAAATTACTGTAGGCCTAGCGACTTCTCATTTTGCAAGTATAGCTTCAAAGGAGTACAAAGGAAATCAAGCAACAACAGATCTAGTGACCCTTCTAGGTTTTGCTTTGTCCTCCAAAACACTGAGGATCAAGTGTCCAAACAGTGGTTTAGAGTGGGTAAGGGAACATTGGAAAGGGATGTACTGCCCTGGAACTAATGTCCGTGGCAGGATTAGGAAGTTAGTAAGGGACAGATGGGTTTAGTAACTGAGGGGGGGATAAAATAAAGTTATTCATTTTCAAACGCAGTCAGTCGCGCGGGTTTGATGCGAGATATTTGTCTAGGCGGAGTTTAAATGAAATCAAACGGTGATGCAGTCTATAACGTTTCGGGGAAGCCCATTCCACAAGTTGACACCTCGATTGATAGAAAATTCTTAGATGCGTGTGAGTTAAAAGATTTACCAATAATTTTGCAACCGTTTCCCCTCCGTGTAATTAAGATTGGTCGATAGTGAAGTACTTACTACAGTTTCATATTGTCGATGCCTTTGATGATTTTGAACACTTGAATTAAGTCACCTCTTAAATCTGCGCTGGGTTAAAGGAAATAGATTTAATTCTCTAAGGACGCTCTTTTTTTTTTCCTTCGTATGGTTTGTTCTTTAGGCTATGTATCATTTTGGGTAACGCTAACGTTGAACTCGTTCTACGCTTGGGTTATATCTTTTTGGTAGAAGGGCACCAGGATTGAACGCAGTATTCCAGAAGAGGGCGGACTAATTAATTGTAAAGGGTTAGGATAACTTCTTTGGGGATTTATGCTCAAATGACCTGCCTATCAAGCCAATTATTTTGTTTTGCCTTCTTAACAACTTCTGAACATTGTTTGACACTTGGTTTTTAGGTTACTCGATATTGTTACTCCCCGATCGTTTTTCTCTGTTAACATTCTTAAGCTGAGTGCC